>JAZAYU010000014.1:0-600000 GCA_038501625.1 Corbicula japonica | reverse complement strand
TTATTGATTAATCAGGAAACTTACAATAAATATACAAATAACTATATATGTATGTATCAAAGATGAATGCTTTGAGGTGAAGTAAGCATGGTCAACAGTTTATTGAATACAATTTAGCGTTAACTACATGTTGAATACAAGAGAGTTTAATACATGTTGAATACAATAGAGTTCACTGCATGTTGAATTGGACATTCATCTCGACTGTCGGTTACAGATTAATTTACTTAAGTGGTAAAAATTGATTTAGTGTTACATGTCTAAAGCAGTGTTTCTAAAATTTTTGGCAGACAGGTCATTATCCAATTTTCAGCAAAATTGTCTGAATGAAATTTCAAATTTGGTAAAAAAATCGGTCATGAATAGTGGCCCATAAATTATAAAGTTAAATCAACCTTAAGTTTACGGATGAAGTTAACGCTGCTACAGTACAGAAAATCATGAAATTGACAATCTGATCGGAAGCGGAGCGGAAGCGGACCGCAAACCGATCCAGTAAGGAGATCAATGGAAGTGCAATCGAAATGGAAACGGAATGGAATCGAAGCGAATCACATTGAGCGTTTGGATCGCTTGGACTGAAAAGACCGGAGCATTTTGACCAGATCGGAATCGCTTTGAACATTTGAATCGCTTGGAGTGAAAAGACCGGAGCGTTTTGACCGGATCGGAATCGCTTTGAGCGTTTTGATCGCTTGGAGTGAAAAGACCGGAGCGTTTTGACCGGATCGGATCGGATTGCTTCTATTTATAGTTTTCAGTTATATATAGTAGCGATCCGAATCGCTTCTTCCGATTCCTTTTAGGGCTTTAAACAAAGCAATTCTTGACAATAATTTAATTGAGTTTTCTGCTATCAAACACTAGTAATAAAAAACTAATTTAACGATAATTTTGTAAATAAAACTGAAATCATGTAAAAAACATGTAATAGTAAATGGTGTGTTTGCCATTCACACGCATTATTGAAATTAAGTTCCGAACCTTTTTGTATAAAGTGCCCTTTAATGGAAAATACGTAAACAAGGGGAGAAATAACGAACATGTACATGAACGTGCTACATTATGGCGTTAATGTATTATTTTATTTAGTAAGGAGATTCACAACTGAAATGTATTTAATGCTAATAAACACTTTTGAACGTAAACATTTATTAAGTCCAGTATGAAATATAAATCATAAATGCTGTCTAAAAGAGAAACTATTTTTCCCTTTTGATTTCAGCGGTGCAAAACAAAGAAATAAACACGATATTCACATTTAAATAAGTTTATTATCGATGTTTCACAAGTTTTACTTCTATGTTACAGCATAAATTACGCAAAACGGACAAATATTCTTATTAAGTCTTTCAAAACTTCAATCAGCGTACATTTATTCTGAAAAATTGTTTAGCTCTTCAACGGTATATTCTGCATGTTTTGCTACTTCAAAGAGCGTAAATTTAGGCTAAAAAGTTTTATTAGCTGCTTATTGATGCATACGGACCAAAGGAATTTACTGACTTGATTTACGCCAAAAACCAGCGCGGTTCCTAAACATCTGAAATGAACATGAATCTCACTTATATCAGGTGTAATTTACACTTATATTTTAAAACTGCAATGTAATAAACGCTTACATTAAACTGATGTAAAATTTAGTATGACGTCATTTTAGATCTAAAATGATCACTTTACTTTGTTAGTAACCACGGTGTTGAAACAATAAAATTCAACAAAACTGCAAATAAGAAAAATGTCACAGAAATGTAAATTCAGCGCGAGATGCGTTATAAGTAAAGACCAATGAAAAGCATTATAGTTAATGACCAATGAAAATCGGGAGCGAAATGATCGGAATCGGAAGAATTGGTTTGAGTGTAAAGATCGTTTGGAGCGCATTGTCTGGAGTGAAAAAATTGGAGTGCAATCGAATTGGAATTGGGCCGCAATGGGAATGGAATCGGATCGGTTATAGATGACATTAGGGTCGGAAGCGGACCGGATCGGAATCGGAAAAATTGTCAATTTCATAATTTTCAGTACTGAATCAATATTTTTAACTGAGAAAATTGATAAAAGAACATAAATTGAAATTATTTTTGGTGTCATTAAGTATATTTTAACAAATGCAGTAACTGAGTAACTGCCTTATTGAAAGTGTGTTGATTTCAATAATCATTTTAGAATATGTTTAATTTTACGCATAACTGCATTGTCCCTAAACATACGTGTACCCCCCTGACCGATTGTACTTGATTGTATGGTAGTAATGACTTCTATTGTTTGAACACTAATTTCGAAATGGTCAGTAGATGAAATGGGATGTGGTGGGTCTCATTTTAACAACAGACGAGTTTATTATCCCCCGCCGCATAGCGGCTAGGGAATATAGGAATGGTCTTCGTTCGTCCCTCTGTCCGTCCGTCCGTCCATCTGTCCTGTCCATCCGTCCTTCTGTGCTTGCACATTTTGTGTAAAGTCCATAACTTTTCAACCCCTAGAAGGAATTTCATGAAACTGTAGTCAAATGTTCTCCCCATCGAGAAGACGTGCAGAAATGGCCCATGTTCCAACCTGGCCGGCTCAAGGTCAAGGTCACCAGTGGTGTTTGAAAGTTTGAACCATGTATTTTGTGTCCGGTTCATATCTTCTGAACCCCTATAAGGAATTTCATGAAACTTTAGTAAAATGTTCTCCCCATCAAGACGACGTGCAGAACCCATGTTCCAATATAGCCGGCTCAAGGTCAAGGTCACCAGTTGTGTTTGAAGATATGAACCATGTATTTCATGTCCGGTTCATATCTTCTGAACCCCTAGAAGGAATTTCATGAAACTTTAGTAAAATGTTCTCCACATCAAGACGACGTGCAGAACCCATGTTCCAACCTGGCTGGCTAAAGGTCAAGGTCACCAGTGGTGTTTGAAGATATGAACCATGTATTTCGTGTCCGGTTCATATCTTCTGAACCCCTAAAAGGAATAACTCAGCCTATGGAGACGATGTGCAGAACCCCAATATAGCCGGCTCAAGGTCAAGGTCCCCAGTGGTGTTTGAAGATTTGAACCATGTACTTCATGTCGGTTCATATCTTCTGAACCCCTAGAAGGAATTTCATAAAACTCTATCTAGTCAAATGCTCAGCCCATGAAGATGGTGTGCAGAACCCACGTTCCCACCTGGCCAGCTCAAGGTCAAGGTCACCAGTGACGTTTGAAGATTTGAACTATGTAATTTGTGTCTGGTTCATATCTTTTTAACCCCTAGAATGAATATCATGAAACTTTTATCAAATGTTCAGCACATCAAGATGATGTGCAGAACCCATGTTCCAACCTGGCTGGCTCAAGGTCAAGGTCATTGAAGATTTGAACTATGTATTTTGTGTCCGGTTCATATCTTCTGAACCCCTGCAATGAATTTTATCAAACTTTAGTCAAATGTTCATTCCACCAAGATGATGTGCAGAACCCATGTTCCAACCTGGCCGGCTGAAGATCAAGGTCATTAGTTGTCTTTGAAGGTCCATAATTTCCAAACTGCTGGAGATATATTTGTTAATTTGCAATTAAGCATCCATAACCATTCAACATTCCTGCATACTGTGGGGGATATTGCTGTCATTCCGACTGCCTTGTTAAATTTTCAAAGAACTGCGGCTAGACAAAAGCTATTTGATATCAAAATTAAAAATAGCAATACCTGGGATTGTAATAATTTACATAAACAATATAACAGTTTGCATTTTATTGAAAGAAGTGTTAGTCCGATGAGAGTAATTTTAAATGACCCAATAAAATAAATTAAGTTAAAAATTGCTGTTTCTTAAATTTAAGAAAAACATATAAAATGAAGATCTTACTTAATTTTTGCCTTTCATAGCAAAGTTGAAATGGCTTGAATGAATACTAAATGTATAATGATTCAAATAAATAACAGATTTACACAAATCTAAGTATACAACATTTATTTCTGACTTTGAAATAAATGTCAACTTGCATTTGTAGATTTGTGTAATTTTTTATAGATTCAAGAATACTACATCCAGTAAAGAATCGAATAATATTTAAAATCAATTCTAAACTATAATATCATGTTAAATAGCATGATGCAATCGACATAAAGTTACTTAAAGCAAATACTTGCACACTTATAGCACAAAACAGGAAATAAAATTGACTTACTTGTTTGTATTGAATTAAACTACTTTTGTACATCATTTTGACTTAACAACAGGAAAGTAGTAATTAGGTCAGCATTAGTAATATAGTAATAAAGTGATCATTTCTGGATTAGAAATAGAAATAAATACAAAATATTTTGGCTGAAGTGTGAATAAAATGAAAAAAATCTTACAATGATAGGTTCTGGCTTATTAAATTTATAAATAATAAGTTTATATTCCACATTTTAGTTTTCATATTATACAGATGGATATTATTAGTAACCCAATCATGTTTCAGTAAACACATACTTCAATGATAAGTTTAGGACAAATAAAGTGACAGTACAAGTGATAATCTAACTATAGTAATTAGTGATGAGTGGAACAGGAGCATCAAGTCAGTTTGTTCAGAGATACCTGGAGTGTATTCAGGAAGAACCGAAGGTGACAAGCAAACTGGGAAAGGTTTGTGCTTGCAGCTTATGCATTTCAACACAGTTCTTCTCAGCAAGATAGCTCTCAGGATTACCCACACAATATAATCAAAAAGTCTTTCATTTTACCCCAAAACTTAGATCGTTAATATTTTGAGTTATGCTGTATTTTTGAAAATTAATGTAATAATGACTAGAACATTAGTGTACTTGTTAATCCTGCTTATGTCATTTATGCTTCCTTTACTTATCAGTTTTTCAGTGATCTTTTATTTTTCAGATCTCTCGCAAGAAAGAAAAGAAATTGTTGATGATCGCACAGGAAGTCGCTTCATCTGAACGGGTGTTTGTTGATGTTTTAAAACTGCTTAATGTGGTAATATATTTGCAAATGTTTTCAGTGTAGTCCCAATCAGCCTGCTACCAGTGTAGTCACAGATCACAATTATGATCAGAATCTATTACCATTTGATTTTTGTAAGAAAATTCCTTTTGAATCTAAAAGTGATCAGTGTAGAGGAATGCCATCTGATCTTGTTACACTGGGCGTCCTTTGTGATAAAATGTGTATCCATGTAGTAAAGTAACAATCCATTGTTTTCTGGTAGAAATATATAAAAAGCAATGTGATCAAATAATTAAATCTCTGTTTATTGCTTTTGTTATTATATCTTAGCATTCAGGCTTGGTCATCATTTGTCCAGTCCTGTCTTAATTCTTTAGGAAATACACCAGTAACTGATAGATTGTAAATATTTATAATATGAAAACAATATAGAATGTTGATCTTTAAAATATGTTAGTGGGATATACAAGCATTGTTTCATTTTTAAAATGTTGTACAGTTTGATAAAATTACTTAGAGAAAGAGCACAAAAGTTATTCAAACAAAATGTTATTATCATTACAGGACTTTCGTGTACATATATCAAAAGCTACAGAGAAAAATGGTCGTCCAGTTATACCAAATGAAATATTGAACAGAATACTGGATTATCTCCCTCAGTTACAGCTCTTCAATGAAGGACTTCTAAAAGATCTGGAAGATAGAGTTGCCTCGTGGTAGGGTTCTTGTGACACTATCAGGATCTGACTTATCAGATTAACAAAATCACGAAAGTACTTGAAAGTTCATAATGATCATTGTAATTGCTGCATCCAGTTGTTAACCCCTCATCTTACAAGTAGACACATGGGCTTAACATCATCAAACAGAGCTTGGGTACCAGTCTCAAATCTCAAGCATCTGGCCTTGAGGTTATTGAGTTTGAATTTGCTGCTCAAAACTCAGATATCTGTTTCTTTCTTTAAAAGAACAGAAAACTTTTGTTGTTAATTAGTTGTTTTGGTACAACATTGTTATGTATTTCAGAAATTCAAATAGACTTTGAAAATGAAACTCAGTTTTGAGCAGATATCAAGTTCAATACATGTATCAAGTTTTATAACTTCAGACCCTGACTAGTCTCCATTTTAGCTAATCTGGCCTGAAGGTTATAAAGCTGAGATTGGAAACCAGTCTAAAATCTCAAGCATCTGATTGGCTGAAATGGCGACTGGTCGCCATTTCAGCCAATCAAATGCTTGAGATTTGAGACTGGTTTCCATGCTCAGTTTTATAACCTTGGGCACTGATGCTTGAGATTTGAGGCTGGTCTCCAGCTGCAGTATGATCTAGGGACCTGCAGATCATAGTGAATGGTGACAGGGGCATCAGGTTATCATACAACTTTAACCTTGATAACTGATCATAATCATCTGTACCAACAACGCTGACAACTCCTTAGCAACTTATTTTGAGTTTTGCTCTTTTAAATGACTATAACTGAAACCTAATGTTGCTGAACCTTCAAAACTTTGTAAGTTTTGGAATACATGTATTTACACAAATCTTGGAATATACTGATCTTCTGCGGGGGAGTGGGGATTGTTGGGGTACTCATTCTGAATTCTTATATGGAGCATGTCACTTGAACAAATGAGCAACACTGAGTTCAGTCTTTGAAATGATCTTAAACATAGAGCAGACATCATTTCCTGCGATGTGCCCTGTATGATGCACCAAGCTCACCAATAATCTATGGTTCTACACCGATACAAGGTGATTCCAGCAGGTCCTGGGGTCTGATTACCTGGCAGGTTATGTTGATCTGGAAATATCAGTAAACACTTGTTTTCAATAACCTATGCTGATTGATATCAATTTATTTTCTAGGGATGAAAAGAAAGGGCTCGCAGATATATTTGTGAAGAAAGGACCCTTCTTGAAGTTGTTTTCCTCGTACATCCGAGACTTTGAAACGATAACTTCCACATACGATGATGCTCTGAAGAAATATCCAATGTTCCAGGCAGCAGCAAAGGAGTTTGAGGTAATTGTGTTCTTTGGTATCATTAGGTTTCACAAAGAATTTGTTTTGCCTATTTCATTACCTGGTGAAATAACATCTTATAAAATAATAAAACTGCAGATTTATTTTGTCCTCAAATTTAATGATTCCCCAGTAAACAGAATGTGTGCAGTTTGACAACATGCCCTGTTGTACATGAGCACTGAATGACATGTATTCACAGAGAGTTAATTTCCACATTTAAGGTAGTCAGATAGGAGAAAAATGCAATAGATGAATAGTTTAAACATATTGTTGACTTTGGCAATGCTGTGTGAATAAGTTTAGCTTTGCTATCCTGCAGACCTTACAGTGACACTTCTGTAATTGTGTACATGATTATCCTAACTTTGATCAGTATGAAGGTTTTCCAGCAGTAGGTATCTATCAACAACAAAACAGAAGTAGAATATGTTATATGTCATAGAAGACTAGAGGAGATTTACCAGTCCGGTTCTTCAGTATGTGTATAGTTCTGTGGAAATGTGTTATAAACAATCAGTTATACACAAGAATGAATGAATGAAAGACTTTATTTATAGAGGGTGACCCAATTAGTCATAAGACTACTCTTCCTTGGGGCCCTCTTTAACATATAAGCATAATATTACAACAACATGTAAAAAACAAAACAGCATAATGATAAATTTACAGTACAGTAGAAAATTTACAGTAACAAAACAAATGTATTAAAGCAAATGCAATCAGATAAATTGTGATTTAACTGTGACAAAACAGGTTAAAATAACAAAAAAAGTTTACGTTACAGTATATACATTTTCATAGACAGAACTCATTTTATAATTAAAAGTTGTTTAACCAATGTGTTAATTTTGCAGTAAACTGATTAATTGTATAACATAAGCGTATTTCAACAGGAATTTTGTTCCATATCATGGGACCAGATTATGCCATACTCTCTTTAAATAAGTCAATCCATGGACAAGGGATTTTGAAATCTAGAACACTAATTGAACGTATTTCAATGACATTAAGTTCCCTATATTCATACATGTCTAAAGCATAGGATGGTAAAAGTCTATTATGAACTTTATACATAAATTTTGCCTTTTGGATTAGAATTCTTTGAAAAATAGTTAGAGAATTAATCCTTTCCATGGATTCTGAAAGGGATGTATATTCTGGTCCCAGTATAACCTTACATGCACGTTTCTGCAATATTAATAAGCTTTTTAGATGCAAGTTCCACCCCATACAACATTACAGAAATCTAGATGTGGTTGAATAAATGCCCTGTAAAATATAATACGATAGTTAACTGATATGAAATGCTTGATTTTTGATAATAACCACAAATTTGATATTATTTTCTTCTTGATTTTATTTATATGAAATCCCATTTAAGGTTCTCATTAAATTTTATATTTACCCCTTACAACTTATCACCTGTTGTAAGTTTGAATTCTATGTCTTTTTGTGTTGTTTGTTTCTTAGATGAGTCCAAGGTGTGCCAGTCTAGCATTGAAACATTACATGTTGAAACCCATACAGAGGATACCTCAATACAAACTACTTTTACAAGGTATATTATCTGCGATTTAATTATGTTTTACAGCCAGTTTTATTTAAGTCTGGTATTTGTTCCCTCAGGATGTCAATATCTGGCAAATCTAAGTTATGAACATAGATCTAACGATCAAATAGGACTTACTGTGGTATAAATAAGTAAATTCCATATCTTGGTGAAATGAAATGTAACTGTTGGAGAAATAATCAAGTAGTCCTTTATTTTTAAGTCATGTATATGGCAATTTTGCTGAGATAAGCATGACATAAGTTTACTGGGTGATTATATGTTTGTTTTGCAGATTATCTAAAACACCTTCCTGAAGACAGCCAAGAAATGAAGGAGATGAAAGGTGAGTACTACATAGTCATGTTGTTAGATTTTGATATGTGACACCAGACCAAGCAGGGCAGCAAGATAACATTAAAAGTGTACAAAACTATCAGTGTGTCATGCCATTCTAAATCTTTTATCAGTGACATGTTGGAAATTTTAAGTTGTTGATATTTTTAGAAAGAACTAACAGTTCAAATTCTCATTACTAATAGGGGATATTGTTACATGTTTTCCAAATAATTAATATTAATTACTGCAAAATGTATAATAAGCAATGTTGTCTGTTCATCTGTATGAATGATTTCAAGTTCCCAAACACAGTCCACACTCATGTCAAACTCTTAAGCCAAAGCAATGAATGAATTTCACATTCCTGTCAAAATGTGTTCTTTTTACATATAATATTATGCTGTTTTAGTCGAATTCAACTTAAACAATGTTTTTTTTTTAAGTCAAAGTAAATTAAAAAAACTGCTGGCTCAAATTTGCTATATAAGTCATCAGAGAAATCAAAGTGTGAAACTTGCCATGGTTGAACAATGCACGCTTAATTATTTAAGTGGGATCTTGTCAGGTGGGCAAGCAATCATGATTATTTAATAATCAATGATTTCGTGTTTGATAAAATGTTCAGGCAATTAATGAATTTATGGATATAATTAATTGCAGTTTAAAACAAACATTATTATAAATATGCAATATAATCACATCATGCACCCAAAATTATTGCTAGTCTGATTATATTTTATCAACTAGTTAGTAGATGAACCACGGTATATAGATAAAGGACGATATCAGTTCTTCAAATTTGCTTGTTTTCTGTAAAACCGCCTTAAATGATATCAAGTCAACTAAAGTTTTTTTAAACTTACTTGTTTACAAGGACAATCATTGTAGATTCAAGTGACTCTGCACGAAGTGCCATTGGATCTGGATCGACACTGTTTTCTTCTTAGTCAGAAGAAAGCTAATAAATCTAAAACCAAACATTGTAGCTCCTGATCAGATGGCAAAGATGTGCTGGCTGATCTGGTTGCTCATGCGATAAAAGTCGTATCTTTGGAGAGAAGAATTCAAAACAATCAGACTTTTGTTTAACCCATTCCTGGATATATACGCATTTTTACGCATGTGCGACCAGTGTAGATCCAGATCAGCCGGCACATCCGTGCCGTCTGATCAGGATCTGCACTGGTCGCATTTTGGTCAGAAATAACCTAATGAATCAAAAAGCGAACAGTTTAGATCCTGATCAGACGGCACGGATGTGCCGGCTGATCTGGATCTAAACTGTTCGCCCTAGCAATAAAGTTGTGTCTAAACAGGAAAGGGTTAATGCTATTATACTTTGAATGCTGTATATACATATTGTATTTGTTGAGTGAATTGATACTGTTAACCCTTTACTCCATATTTATAACTTGTATCGCTGATGGATGGTGTAGATCCAGGTGTGCCAGCTGATGAGGATCTACACCATTTGCCCAAGTGATAAAGCCTGTTTAAATGGAGTAAAAGGTAAACATCATTTTACTAGTACATTTCTTTCAGCAATTATTTGTATGTTTTATTAGAAGACCTGATTGTAAAAAAAAATTGTCAGTTTAATTGGTGTTAAACTTAAGAAGTTATCTTTTTAACCCTTTTCTCGATCAGAGATGAAGATGCCTGTTCTCCCATGGGCAAACAGTGTAGATCAAGATCAGCCAGCACATCCATGCAATCTGGTCAGGATCTACATTGTTTGCTTTTAGATTAATTGGGTTATTTCTGACCAGGTAGATCTGGATTAGACATGATATTGCCTCTACCTGGGAGCAAACAGATATGCCAGCTGATCTGGATCTGCACTGTTTGCAGATGGGAAAAAACCTTTATATCAAGTAGACAGTTAAATAAAGAGATTATTATAATATTGTTATTACTACTGTTCTTATTTATTATTATTATTATTAGTAGTAGTAGTAGTAATAATAATATTATTACAATTATTTTATTATTGTTATTGTAGTTGCTTTGGCCATTGTGAGTGAAGTAGCAAACCATGCAAATGAAAACATGAGGCATGAGGTAATGTTCTTCTTTTAACCAGTCCTACCGAAAATGGAGACTAGTCTCAGATCTTTGCAGTGTGATTGGTTGACTTTGAACACATTCTGCAGACTGACAATGTGAAGCTTGTGATCTGTAACAGTCTGGTTTTCCATTCTCAGTATTTTCAGATTGTTTCTTTTGAATATTGAACTTTTCATAAATTATATAAATTCTAACCAACATTAAATAAATTTTCAAGATCCTCAGTAAATATCAGTACAAGTTTTTGTTATTAAAATTATTAACACCATGTAATTAAACACCCACTAATATAACAGATTTAGTAGTAGTGTCAAAAGTTGACATTTCATTAGATATGTATGTCTTATTATTGTAGGATTATGTGCAGAAGATGTTGGAAATTCAGAGATCTTTGATTGGACAGTTTGAAGTGATAAAACCTGGTCGTGTAAGTCATAAACTAGTTTTTTTCATGATCATTAAGCACTTGTCTCATTTGTTGATGAGAGTAGTGGCAGCCATTTGCCATGTCATCCCAACTAAGTTAGTTTGGGATTTTTCAGCTCAACTATTCGAAGAATAGGGGAACTATCCTACTCGCCCCCGTGTTGTGTCCGTGTCGGCGTCCATTTAACAAAAAAAATGCACTTTGGTCAATAACTTGAAAACTACTTGAGATATCAATTTAAATCTTGAAATATATGTTCACCATCAGTTTCTACATCATTACCAACAAGACCCATAACTCTGCTACCAATATTTTTCAAGTTCATAACCCACTTAAATTTTGCATAAGCAAAATATGCACTTTGGTCCATAAATTTAAAACTACTTGAGATATCAACTTGAAACATGGAATATATATTTGCGTTCAAATTCTACATCATAACCAACAAGACTCATAACTCTGCTACCAATATTTTTCAACTTATGCCCCTTTTTCACTTATATTTTGTGTTAAGCAAAATATGCGCTTGGCTCATATCTTTGAAACTACCGAGTATTTGAGATATTACTTGAAACTTGAAGTATATATTCACCATCAAAATCTACATCATTACCAACAAGACCCATTACCCTGCTTCCAATATTTTTAAGTTATGTCCCTTTTTCACTTAAATTTTGCATTAAGCAAAATATGCACCTTGCCCATAACTTTGAAACTTTTTGAGCTCTTAAAATATATATTTATCATCAAAATCTATTACATTATCAACATGACCCCTAACTCTGCTACCAATACTTTTTTAAGTTATGCCCCTTATCACTTATGCAAAATTCTCCCATAACTTCGAAAAAACTAGAGATATTACTTTGAAACTTGGAATATATGTTTGCCATCAGATTTTAAAATCATAATCAACAAAACCCATAACTCTACTGGAAATATTTCTGTAAGTTATATCCCTTTTGAACTAAGTTTTTGAACTAGACAAAATATGCACTAGATCCATAACTTTGAAAGTACTTGAGATATATACTTCAAACTAAGATTACATAGTCACTATGATAATGTTTACCATAACTACCAAGACCCAAAACTCTGCTACAATTATTTAAAAGTTTTGCAACTTTTTAAAATAGATTTTGTGTTCAAGTTTTTATGCCTTTGGCCATTAACTTTAGAACAAATATAGATATCAACTTCAAACTTGAAAAGCATTTCCACCATCATGATCTAGATAACTTTCACTGAGACCTACCGTATGATTTTTAGCTCACCTGTCACGTAGTGACAGGGTGAGCTTTTGTGAGGGGGGTTCGTCCGTCGTCTGTCCGTCCACAATTGTCCGCACTCTAGCGGACGGAATTTTGGTCCAATCTTCTTCAAACTTGGTCAGAATGTTTATCTCAATGATATCTAGGTCATGTTCGAAACTGGGTCATGTGACCTTGAAATCTAGGTCACTGGGTCAAATTGTAGAAAAAGCTTGTCCGCACTCTAGCAGCCTTAATTATGGTGCGATCTTCTTTAAACTTGAACAGAATGTTTATCTTAATGATATCTAGGTCAGGTTCATAACTGGGTCATGTGACACTTAAAACTAGGTCACTAGGTCAAATTAAAGAAAAAGCTTGTCCGCACTCTAGTGGTCATAATTTTGGTCCGATCTTCTTCAAACTTGGTCAGAATGTTTATCCAAATGATATCTAGGTCAAGTTCGAAACTGGGTCATATGACCTTGAAATCTAGGTCACTAGGTCAAATTATAGAAAAAGCTTGCCCGCACTCTAGTGATCGTTATTTTGGTCAGATCTTCTGCAAACTTGGTCAGAATGTTTATCCCAATAATATCTAGGTCATGTTTGAAACTGGGTCATGTAACCTTGAATGTTAGGTCACTAGGTCAAATTATAGAAAAAGCTTGTCAGCACTCTTGCGGTCTTAATTTTGATGCGATCTTCTTCAAACTTGGTCAGAATGTTTATCTCAATGATATCTAGGTCAAGTTCGAAACTGGTTTATATGACCTTGAAATCTAGGTCACTGGGTCAAATTGTAGAAAAAGCTTGTCCACACTCTAGCAGTCTTAATTAAAGTGCAATCTTCTTTAAACTTGAACGGAATGTTTATCTTAATGATATCTAGGTCAAGTTCGTAACTGGGTCATGTGACCTTGAAATCTAGGTCACTAGGTCAAATTAAAGAAAAAGCTTGTCTGCACTCTAGCGGTTGTAATTTTGGTATGTTCTTCTTTAAACTTGGTCAGAATGTTTATCCCAATGATATCTAGGTCAAGTTCGAAACTGGGTCATGTGACCTTGAAATCTAGGTCACTAGGTCAAATTATAGAAAAAGCTTGCCCGCACTCTAGTGATCGTTATTTTGGTCAGATCTTCTTCAAACTTGGTCAGAATGTTTATCCCAATAATATTTAGGTCTAGTTCGAAACTGGGTCATGTGACCTTGAAATCTAGGTCACTAGGTCAAATTATAGAAAAAGCTTGTCCGCACTCTAGTGGTCGTAATTTTGGTCCGATCTTCTTCAAACTTGGTCAGAATGTTTATCCCAATGATATCTAGGTCAAGTTCGAAACTGGGTCATGTGACCTTGAAATCTAGGTCACTAGGTCAAATTTCAGAAAAAGCTTGTCCGCACTCTAGTGGTCTTAATTTTTGTCCGAACCATTGAACAGATGTTAGCAGGTGAGCGACCCAGGGTCCCATGGACCCTCTTGTTAAAGTTTTGCCATTTTTTCATTTCAGTTCATTTTCTGTTGCATTATTGAAGTGATTGATATTGAATTAAAAGTAACTAACAAGCTTTTTAACTCTCCCAAAAATATTTCATAGTTATTTCCTCTTTAAGGTTCAGTATTTATGGTACATTAAGGAATTATTTCTGTTATTCGAAATTAATTTTCTCCCTTACCATTCACTTGTTAAAATTTTTCCTGATTGAATGTTTGGCCATTGTTGTTGTTGTTTAAATTTTTTTCAAATGCATTTGTTTTAAATGATTTTTTAGTCTCTTGAGACAGCTCTTGTAAGTTCAGTATAAGTGAAATAAATAATATGTTGTTCTATTAAAACATACTACACAGACTTCAATGATGATAAAATCATGTCATTTTTGCTTAGTTTAATTGGCAGACCTGCAAGTCAGATGGTTAGTTTTCCACTGATTAAATCTACTCCTTTCTGTTTCAATAAAAAAAAGAAGTGAAGAAACCTAATGCCATTTTGAAAGTACACTGTTACTTGAAAAGGTCTCTTAGTTTTAATATACCATTCTTTCGAATTGGTGAGTAAACTACCTGTCCTGACAATGCTTAGGGACCATCCTTGGAGTTGTTTACATGTCCAAAGGGATCTCACACTCTTAATGCTCACAATTATGATAATTGAATTTAACTGTTATTGTCAGAATTTTCGATAGATGTTGCAGTGGGATTAGGGGTAGGTTATGGTGAAGCCACATTTATATCCTGTTTATACCTAATAGTGCATCAAGATTCACATGAGAATAGCTGTTTAACATGACAGGGTTGGTCTGTTGCAGCCATGATTTAACAACAACAGCTTCTGAATTTCAGCAAGAGTGTAATATTTAGGTTAAATACATTTCATAGACATCTTTTCCAGATTTTCTTAAAAGAAGGAGAGCTCATGAAGTTGTCAAGAAAAGATATGCAGCCAAGATACTTCTTTCTGGTAAGTTCCAGGGATCATTTACTATTGTCGGGAGGGAGAAGTTTACCAGTCTTAGTGATGTTATTTATCACAACGAGATGGACAAATATGAAGTTTTTGGAGAATTCTATTCCTAAAAACACCATTTTGGACGTTCCCTTAGTTCTTTCACTTTTTATGCCCCCGAAGGGAGGCATATAGTAATCACTGTCCGTCCATCCATCTGTCCGTCAAAGCACCGTAAGGCACTTGTTAAATACCAAGATACTCAATGAGTGGTTAATCAACACACATTCCCATTCATTCTGTTGTGTCTTATTGGGTACATTTTCGCTTGTTGGGTAGTTTTAAACAAAAGAAATACCCAACAAATGTTCATCTGTGAGATTGTCTGAAATGTCAGTCCGGTTAAATCTTGTGCTTGCTTCTTCACCAAAACTGCTAGAGGTATTACATTGAAACTTCACAGGAGTGTTCATCACCAAGCCTAGTTGTGCATATCATCAGGATTTCCGGCTTGGATTATTTTTGGCTGAGTTATGGCCCTAAGTCATTTTTAACTAACCCTAACCCTAACTTCAATATAAAAATCTTGTCCACTCTTGTCCACATGCTTTTCATCTTTCACATTATACGCATGCAGTATGCAGCATCTCTTCCACAGGCATATTTTTTATTACATATGTTAACCAATTTGATTTCAAAGCTGCATTTCGCAGGCATATGTCAATTTCAAGTGACAGCTCTTATGTTTGTATATATGTGGTATACAAAAATACCTACACTGTATCCATTATCCATATGCTTGGTTTGGTTTGAAACATCCTGCCCAATGTAAACTGTTTTTGACAGTAACAAGGCTGTACAGCACTTCTGGATTGCTGCTTGTACACTCGCTATTCAACACTATCCAATTACCTTAAAGCAAGCTCAATGACTTGTTACAAAGTTACAAACATTTGACCAGTTAGCCAAAAAGTTAATGATTAACACTTGCTAAAGCTGTACATTTTCATAGGCGTCAACTTCTTTTGTCTAGGTTTTCTCATAATAAAATGAATACAATAAAATCTCCCTAAACCAGTTGCCTTAAGGACTAGTAAAAATCCGGTTTAGTGAGAATGTCATTAACCTTTTAAAAATCCAATCCAAAAGGAAATAAATATGTTAAAATATGAGCATATTCTCAGGTCCCTAACTCCACAAAAGGGTTTGGCTAGTAGAAATTACTTTATGGTTGTGCAACTCTTGAGCTGTATCATTTTAATTATATTGTAATTTTACCAGTATGTGGATTTTAAAACAACTGGCTAGTGCATGTCGTCACAGTATTATACAATTATTTACTTATTAGCTGGGAAATATGCTGTGATATTGACCTAAAAAATCGTTATTGACCGAGGCGATAGCCGAGGTCAATAACGATTTTTGCGGTCAATATCAACAACATATTTCCCAGCTAATAAGTAAATAACTGTTTTATTACATTAAATATATAATAGTTTATTACATGAACTATAAATAATATAAAAGATGGAAACTTTCGGATTCTATTTATAGACAGGTCAATATCAGCGAAAGCGGGTCAATATCTAGATTTATTGACTCGGTTATTTTGGGGGTGTGACCAATCGCGTTGCGCCTATTTATAGTTCATGTAATAATTACTAATATTAAGGTATGTAAAACATTATTATTTGTTTGTAACATTTTCCTCCATGGGATATGGCTGTTATCCAATGGTTAACAGTGTACAGTCAGATCTTTGGGTTATTTCTGACAAAGAAGTGAACTGTGTAAATCCTGATCAGATGGCACTGATTTTAAACTGATCTGGATCTACACTGTTTGCACATGCAATTAAACCAGTTTATATCGAGGAAAGGGTTAAAATAATGTAGAAACATGGAGTATTTTGCTAATACAGAATTTGGTTGATTTATATTCCAGTTTAATGATGTACTGTTGTACACCACCCCTGTTGCCACAGGTTACAGACTCAATAATGTGCTTCCATTAGCTGGCATGAAAGTAAGTAGGGCACCATTAACCACCAGATTAATTATTTCCTTTAATGTTCAAGGATTTCCGTAGCTTTTAAAAACTCCTGGTCTTTTGACTGAGTTGAGAATTTTAAAGGGGTCATAGTAAGATTGTCACAAGTCATATGTTACATGTTGAACTGTACTTATTGTAAAATTGCTTTAACTTCATTTTTTTCTATGGTATAATGAATATTTACTTCAAATTTTAAATGCAAAGAACACAACATTTATATTTCTTATAGCAAAATTTGATCACTTTCCTAAATTTTCCTGCATGAAAATGACCCCCATACTCAGAATAAGGTGGGATTAAAAGTGGAAAATATCAAATTTGCTTGCATTAGAATGCAAGAATCTGCAGCTGTTGAAATCCCTGAAAGTTGTCTTTAAATTGATCTAATGACAAATGCAGGGACCGTTTTTTTTAACTTTTCTGCAAGTTAAAATATTTCCAAAAGTAATAAGTATGGTTGTATAAAATATTTTGAATACCTTTTTATGTGGATAAAACCTTGTTTTTTCTATTTTTTTACAATTGCATAAAAAGTGAAGAAATATTATTTTATTTGTAAAACTAACTTATTCTTAGTATAATCCCCTGCTAACCTGCCGATTATGTTTTGAACAACCAGCCCCAGGACAGCTGCCTTAATATGAAAAAAACAACAACAACATTATTATCAAAATTTTGCTAAAATTCAACAGAAAAATGAAGTGGATTTAATTGGTAGAAAACTTTTGCTTGAGATACATAGGATTGATATTGATATTGGTTTATTCTTGTGTTCAAAGGTGAGAGACTTGGATCTGGAATTCAAATCACATGTAGACTGAGATTCTTAGTCTTTTCAAGTACTGTCTGCATTCATATAGTATTTTATTGTTTAAATGAAAGGTAGATGGCAAAAAAGAACATGGTGAAAAAGAGGAACATGTATATTATGAATGGCTACACTCAAAAACCACAGCCCTGCCACACAGCAGAATAGCTGAGAGGAAAAAGAGAGCATGCGTTTATAAAATGATCTGTTTTTAACAGACATTCATACAAGTAATGAAAATAAGAACCTGAGGTGTTACCACCATGGAACACAGTGAAAAAACATCTTGTCACTCGGGGGGTTTAAACCAGGTTCTAGGTGCATGTTTTTGCATCCTGCTACATTGGCATACAGTATCATTTATAACATACATAGAAAACCCTAAAATGAATGAATATGGGATATTGGCTACACAAGAGAATGTTGTTACAGGTGTCTGTTGCGTCTCAAGATGAATACAAGATGGAGTTTAGCATCATCTCGGTACAGCGTTCTTTCACATTGCATGGAAATACACTGGAGGAACGAGATGATTGGATCGCAGCCCTTAACTCTGCCATTGAAGAAAATGCCCTGAAAAGAAATACTTTTGAAGCAGTAAGGGCAGGTGCACAGGTATGAATGTTCTTTATTTTGTTGAAGTTCTTTTAAAATGAATGCATGTAAAACTGTACGGAAGGTATTTTTGCATTGTGAGTTTTTTTAACAATTAAAATGGTGTTACGTTACATGTACTAGTTAGGAAAAAATCATTATTTATAGATAATATTTGAGACTGCTTATTTTC
This sequence comes from Corbicula japonica, assembly GCA_038501625.1. Taxonomy (NCBI): domain Eukaryota; kingdom Metazoa; phylum Mollusca; class Bivalvia; order Venerida; family Cyrenidae; genus Corbicula; species Corbicula japonica. The sequence goes on along the minus strand of JAZAYU010000014.1, from coordinate 581,319 downwards.
TACATATTGTGAAGCAGGTCTATTTACACCTCTCAATACATTACCAAACTAAAAAAATAATTCTTTGTCTTTGATGCAAAATAAAGATATTTGACAACTATATTGTAAACTTTAGTTGAAATGCAAAAATAATCTTTGGTACAGTAAAACTTTTAAACATTTTTTTGCATTTCAGTTTTATTAGTATTAAATGTTTTGCCTGTTATTTTTTTTATTTTGCTAATAAGAATTGTATACATGCGCAATGTATCTATGATAAAGAAGACAGTTAAATTAATTTCAAATGCTAAACTTGTTTGATAAGTGATATTGTCTATGTTATGTTTGATTAACTCCCTCACTTACTCCATGGATAACCCTTTTATGATATGGGCAACCATGATGGATCCAGTTGTCATCCGTGCCATCTGATCTAGATCTACACTGTTCATTTTTTTGGAGTAATAACATAATTTATGTTATATGTGACATTGTAGATATGAACAGCCATATCCCATGAAATAGAGGGTTAAATCCAGCAGTAGATCTAATACTTTCACACAATCTAGTTGGAAACGTCATTATTTTTAAGACAGTATAATATTATGAAAGGGTTTGTCATTAACCATTCTGTCGTATTCCTATTTTGTCAGCTGTAAACTATGAGATTTTATGAGCATTATCATGGATACATTGTAGATTATTAGATATAAGAACTTGCAAGATATATAGACAATTTTGTTTTCATTAATTATACAATTGAACGTGAAACTTTATTTGTTAAATAGTTCTGGGAGGAACATTTGCAAAAGTCATGGGATACATATCAGGTGATGTCTAGATTTGACAGTGTTTACAACTTTAAAGAATGACTTAACCCGTAACATGGCATGTACAGTCAAACCTGTGGTAGCAGTCGCCTCATTGAACCATGACTTTTAGTGGCTGTTCTGAACATCTTAAAGTTGCTTTTACAGCCGACTGACATTAATACAAAATACAGAACAATCTGACTGTTTATAAACAATCATGAGCACAGACTCAATGCTGATCAATGGCAAGCAGGACATTCAACCTTGAATACAACAAATCTCTTAGACTGGTAACTAATGAAACAGTCAGTTTCTCTGGGGACTGATTAAGACAGGTTTTACTGTAGGACAACTTCTCTTCACCTGTTTGATATTTCAGAATGATAATATTTTCTACTCTAGAAAAGACTGTTTACAATAATTGTATTATGCATCAGATTGGTAAAGGGCATGGAGAATCAATGGATTGCTTGCAAACTGATCTTCAGTATTTCTTCTTTCTGTGTGTCACCTGCGAGACACATAGGGATCCGATTGTCTGTCAGCATTAATATGAAAATTAATGTTGCTTTAACTTTGAAAGCAGTTGTCCAATGAACTTAATACTTGAGACTGCATGAACAGTTCCATTTGTGACAATAAGAATTATAACCCCTTATTAATTTTTTCAGTTAGTTCCCTTTCATTCACACAAATTACTTTAACCAGAAACTTAATGTTGATTGCAACTCGGAAAAAAATTTGCTCTCTTGACACAATATTTGATATTTTTCATTTCTATTAACAAAGATATATTTGTTTAGGGTTATGCCACTTTAATATGACAAAACCTGAAAATTAATTTTGCTTATAATTGGAAAATGTTAAAGTAAAACTTTGAAAACTTGAGCATCGAAACCTAGAACACACATGATACCTTGAAGTAGCTTTTTTGGTCCCGTCAATTATCTTATATATTAAATATAAAAATACCATGGAAAGCTCCAACTTCAAAATCTTGAAAACCCAAGGACATGTGTTGGTCCCTTAGAAACCTCGAGGAATGCATGACAGATATTTTTTTCACACTTCTCTGGAGTAATTAGTAAATGGTAACATGAAATTTTCATGCGTAGTTTTCACATGTTGTCACGGGTTATATTGCCAGTTAATTGTCAATTGTTAGTGTCTATTGAGTTTTAATTGATATTATGATGAAAGAAATTGATTGTATGATCACCAGGCCTGCCAAAACTTCTTCATCCGGAGCTTTTGTCTGAATATGTCAATGATGATGATGACGACGACGATGATGATGATGATGTTGTTGTTGTTGTTTTAATGTGTTGTTGCTGCTGAACAAAAATGATTATGATGATGATGATATTTTTTCTCATATTCTTCTTTATAATTATATCAAAGACCTATATATTACATTTATATAAAGTGATCTTTGATTACATTCTTCAAAGAATTTTATATATGAATTTTTCCAGATTGGCTTGAAATGCTTAAAGAATTTGTTTTAATATGACTTTTGTCTATTTTCACTCATTTTTTAACTATCTGTGAACATAAAATGAAAATAGATAAAGGCAGGTATAGTTGTGCCAGAGGCACTGAGGCAGCATGTCACTGACCACATCCTCGTTATCTCGTAATAAGCAGGAAATGTACGACTGCAGTAGATTTACTAATACGTTCATTGCACAACTGTTAAATTAGGTTTAATTCACCTATATTTTTGCAAATTCATCGAAATCCGGAGATTTTGACTATAAATCCGGAGATCCGGAGAAGTTACTCGAAATCCTGAGATTATGGATAAAATCGGGAGATTTGGCAGGCCTGGATCGCTTTTTAGGAGGCTGCATTGACACAAATATTATTAGAATTGAATTGGGAAAAATAATTACATGGGGAAAAATGGGCATTGTGGACTAATAATTAATAGCAACCATGTGCTGTTAAACCGAAAATAAATCTGCTTTGAGAGTTGTTTCTGTAATATACACTTTATGACATTTACAAGATTTCCATCATAGTTTTCTCAGCAACTGTCACATGCTACAGCCTGATATTTTGCATATTGCTTTATCCTATAGTTTGCAGCTTTATTGTTTGTTTATTTTCTTGATCCAGATCTTATTGAAATGAACGCTAGGTGCAGAGCAAGCCTTTGTGAGAGGTACACGTTTCTGCACTGAACTTTCATGATGTAAGATGAAGCTGCCCGTCTGCTTCTTAGGGATGGTTGTCTGATCCTTTTATTGCGTAGAATTGAGTATTGGCTGGAAACCTTCGCTGAATGCTTAACAAGTCACCTATTGTTATCAAATGAAACATTCTGAAAAAGCACATTTCTGTATGTTTTCTTGCAGTCAAAATATTTATAGAATTTTTTAATGTTTAAGGCAAATGATTATAACAACTTTTAGGTGTTCCCTTCCATTCTGTCCATGGTGTTGATCCTAATATCGAGGTCTCTTAAATCAAATCAAATAAATATAAAATTGTGATTCCAGTTATACTGGTCATCTATGGGTTCGCGTTACTTAACAGTTATCACAATGAAGTAAAGACGAAAATAAACGTACCTGTTAAATTTTGATTTATTTCTCCTATTCCAACCTTTTCCTGTTATTTAATTCTTAAAATGACCATGGAATATCCAAAAACAATAGAATGCATCCATATGATTGTCATTGGTGTCCGCCATGTTGTCCTGATTACGTCATCATTCGTTTCGCGGTATGTGAAAATTCTTGGAATAAATCGAACACTCGTAGGTTTAGAACACTAAATGTTTAATCAGATAACAAGTCATTTAAAGTGTGATAGGTGAACATGTCAAAACTTTAACTGTTAACTAAATTTTAACAAATAACAACTGTTAATCACACTGACTGTAAAAAATTATTTTGTTTCATGGTCACACTACTTTCATTCCATATTTAAAATTTAGTGGTTGGTTACCTATCTGATTTAAAATTTAGTGGCCGGTTACCTATCTGATTTAAAATTTAGTGGTCGGTTACCTAACTACATATAAACACTTCCGGGGCTATGGGCGGGGCAGACGAACTTGTAAACAAAGCAAAATAGGACAAAAATAAGGGCTGAAGGTGAGTTTTTTGCTTCATTTCAAACAAAAACACTATATTTGATGTATACGAACAAATACTCACCAAGAAACTGCTCATAACTGTTGAAAAAACTTTTTTTCGTCAAACCACAAATATAGGTCAGCAACGTGACAACATAAACAATCGGTAGAGGGCGCAACGCAAATACCGCGAGACGAACGATGACGCGACACCAATGATGACCAGTATAATCCTAAGAAATGAGTAATGGATAGTTTGAATTTTAGGGCTATGATGATGGTGATGAAGAAGTATTTGAGGTTTGGTTTTATAAACTCTGCAGTGCATTGGTTTTACACAGGGTGATGGGATATGGTTACTGTAAAATCAATTATTCTGTGGACATTAAATTTCATACTTTTCCTGATGACAACTTAAAAGAGGTGTACATTTATATATTTGGACAGCACAATAGCAAATTCAGCAGATTATAAATTAACAGTCTGTCAGTAGTGTGTAGAATGCCCCTGTGCCTTGCATGGAATGCTGTACTGGTATGAACTTTAGAAATACATATGTCTTATGATTTTAAATTTATGTTAGTTTGTACAATTACTTAAACCGATGTTTTATGTTTTCTTGCATGGTTTTAGTTTGATGAGGTGAGTGCAGTGTGGGACCAGAATCTTCTTATTATCCAGCCAGGATCCAGCTAATGGAATTTGATGGCATCATTGAATGATGGCACAAGATTTTGGCTTCTCTCCTCTTTTTTTTGACTGTTTATGAGTTAAATAATTAAACAACGTAATATAAGTTTTCTTGATTATTTAAAAGAATTGTCTCAATAAGAATTCTAAGAATTGTGAATGCATTTATATTTGTGGGCAGGAATTTATTATACCCCCACAAACGAAGTTTGAGGGGGTATATAGGAGTGAGCTTGTCGGTCGGTCGGTCGGATTCTTCGTTTCCAGATGATAACTCATGAAAGGCTTGACAGAATTAAATAATTTTTGGTACACAGATATATCGTCATAAGATACAGGTCAAGTTCGATTTTGGGGCTGGTGGGATCAGTGTCAAGGTCACTGTTACTAAAAATAGAAAAATGGTTTCCGGATGATAACTCATGAAACACTTCACAGATTTAATCCTTGTTTGGTAAATAGATGTAACATCACAAGAGACAGGTCAAGTTCGACTTTGGGGCTGGTGGGGTCAATGTCAAGGTCAGTATTACTAAAAATAGAAAAAGGGTTTCCAGATAATAACTCATGAAAAACTTCACAGATTAAATCCTTTTTTGGTACATATATGTAATATCAGAAGATACAGGTCGAGTTCGACTTTGGGGCCTGAGGGGTCAGTGTCAAGGTCACTGTAACTTAAAAAAGAAAAATTGTTTCTGGACTATAACTCATGAAATACTTCATAGATTTAATTATTTTTTGGGACACAGATGTAACATAACAAGATAAAGATTAGGTTTGACTTTGCGGCCTGTGGGTTCAAGGTCAAGGTCACTGTTATTTAAACTTCAAAACTTCGTTTCCACTCAGTAACTATAGCTTGGAATGAGATTCTTAAATGAAATTTGGTGTATTGATGGTTTTTGTGAAGATGACTTTTGGGATTCAAGGCCTGTGGGGTCAAGGTCACTGTTACTAAAAATAGAAAATAAACTGTATGCTCAATAACTTTGGTTCAGAATGAGATATTGTGATGAAAATTGCTATATAGGTAGTGTCTGTGAAGACGAAACTTGGTATTGAAATTGGGCCTGATGGGGTCAAGGTCACTGTTACTAAAAATAGAAAAAATGGTTTCTGGATGATTTCTCATAAACAATGTTTGGCACACAGTTCTTAGATAAAAGTTAGATAAAGGCCACTGTTACTAACATATTTAAACCATTTCTGCTCAATAAATTTAGAAGAAATGAGATATTGTGATGAAACTTGCTGAATATGTGGCTACTGTGAAGACGACACTTTGGATTGAAAGTGGGGCACATTATGCCATTGATTCGAAGCATTCCCAGTTCAATTATCAAGCATACATGTGGGGGTATTAATCACTTTCAGTGATAATTCTAGTTGTTTCTGAAGTTGTTTAAATTGTTGGAACAATATATAATTGAAGTCCATGACAATAAGTACTCCACAAATATAAACAAATGAACAGTAGTGTCAACTATACGTCATTATACTGTTACCTGGATCTTGGTTCAAGCTTCTAATTCTTCACTGTGTGGTGAAAGTTTCACACTGACCCTGTAGTCAAATCTGAAGGCCATGTGCACAGCTGCTCTAAGGCAGGCTAAAATCCCTGCTCAGCCATGTGCACAGCTGCTCTAAGGCAGGCTAAAATCCCTGCTCAGCCATGTGCACAGCTGCTCTAATTAGGCAGGCTAAAACCCCTGCTCAGCCATGTGCACAGCTGCTCTAAGAGAGGCTAAAATCCCTGCTCAGCTTACTCATGTGAATCCCCATCCAGATCAGTTTTCATTGTGCTTAACCCTTTACTCCATTTAGGCCTTTTATTACATGGGCATCCAGTGTACATACTTGCCATCTGATCTACACTGTTTACGTTTGGTTAGAAACAACCAAATGCAACTGTAAATGAAAAATTTATCTCCTGATCAGATGGCATAGATGTGCAAGCTGATCTGGAACCACACTGGTTACTCCTGTGATAAAATGTCTATCAATGGTGTAAAGGTTAATTATTTCCTATTGACATAATCCTTGGTTTTAAAGCCCAAGTTCAAGTTGTGCACATCACCATCAGTATTTGATAGAACTTTCAAATTTTAATGAACAGAATAAACATTTATATTTCAATTCTTGTTTGCTCTGTAAATACATGTTGCTTTCATTGTAGTGGAAGCTTTTTTATTAATCAGTACATTGAAACAAAATTGATATAAAAATTGAAAGAATATGATGCCAGACCTTTCATTTACTTAGTTTTACTTTTATTATAAAGTGTCAATTACGGTTAACTGGTTAAACAAAGAGCTTATTTGGTATCATTATATTTCACACAAGTTTAGTTTTTGTGTATTTTTATTTTGAGTGCTCGAGCTGACAGGTTCTTTGTAGGATCTGCATGAATAATTTTAGTTATAGGTTGACCAAGCTAAATTGGCGACGTTTACAATTATAAATAGAATGTAAACACTGGTTATGGGAAATTTACGCTTTAAAAGTACTATTTTGCCCATTTATAACACATCGCCTCGATAGCAGAGTGGTTTACACGTCCGGCTAGCCTAACTTTGTCCGTCAGTCCTTCCGTCCGTGTCCAGCCCATAACTTTGTTACTTGAAGTCAGATTTTAAAAATTATTTTACAACAATAATTTTTGTGTAAACTTTTTAAAAAAAGAAGTTAAATAAAATATGTTTCAACTTACAACCTGTAACAGCGTTGCTACCATTGCATTTCAAATTGACTGTGTCTTAGACCACTCCGCTAATGGGAGAAGTATTGGGAGCTTAACGGTTTGTTTCTAACAACGATAAAAATATTAATTCATTGCTTTACATATAATGCCAATGTAAACACGCATTAATCATAAAATTAATGTAAACAATGCCAAATTACCATTGTCCAATAATAAATGATACCACAATATATAACCCTTTACTCTGTGGATATGCCTTTTATCCCATGGGCGACATGTAGACCAGACAACATGGATATGCATGCTGATCTGGATCTATATTGGTTGCCCATGTTATATGGGCGTATCCATGGAGTAAAAGTATCAATTATTAATCCTGTAAATGGCATTGAAGCTTTTGACATGGTGGATGATTTAGTTGTGCATATCATCAGGAATTTCTGCTTGGGTAATTCTTTGCCAATTTATGAGCCCCTTGTCATTTTTAACTAACCCTAACACTAAATCTTGTCTGCGCTTCTTCTAAACCACTGGAGGGATTTCATTAAAAAAATCATCAGGAATTTCCGCTCAGATTATTGTTTGCCGAGTTATGGGCCCCTTGTCATTTTTAGCTAACGCTAACCCTAAATCTTGTCCTCGCTCTTTCTCCTAAACCGCTTGAGGGATTTCATTGAAACTTCACAGGAAAGTTTTTCACCAAGCCTAGTTGTGCATGTCATCAGGAATTTCCGCTCAGATTATTTTTGCCGAGTTATGGGCCCTTTGTCATTTTTGAACTAACCCTAACCCTAACTTCTATATTAAAATCTTGTCCATGCCTAATCTCCAAAACCTCCTGTGGGATTTCATTGCAACTTCACAGGAATGTTTATCACCAAGCTAAGTTGTGCATATCCTCAGAAGTTTCCGCTTAAATTATTTTTGCCAGAGTGATGGGCCCTTAGTCATTTTCCACTATAACTTCTATATAAAAATATCCACAATAAATCTCCAGAACCTCTTGATGGATTTCTTTTTAATGTCAGGAATTCTTGTCACTAAGCCCAATTGTGCATTACCTAGGAGTTCATGCTTGAATAATTTTTGGCCAAGTTATGGGCACTTAAAATTTCAAATGTTCCTTATCATAACTCACATTATTCCTTTTCATTACCCACATCATATGTGGTAAGGTTCATAACTCTAATAAGCATTTTTCTGGGATAATCTCCCCATTAGTCTTAAAAAATTGTAATTTTTAACTATATTTAAATCTAGATTTGCTACACACATTATTTGCATTCAGTATGCTTCATCTCTTCCACAAGCATATTTTTCATTACATTTGTTTACCAATTTGATTTCAAAACAGCATTTTGGGGGACTATGTCAATTTCAAGTGACAGCTCTTGTTCTTTTAGGTTTCAAAATAATTAATTTGGTTGAGTTTATTACTTTTATTTGGTTTGTCAATATCTTTTTACCTACTAAAGTTCTTTCATTTGTACAAACTATGTGTACACATCAATGTTTTATTATCTAAAGATGTTTACATTTTCCTCAAAAGCTATGTGTTTGTGAATTGTCCTATTAAACATTATTATTAATTTGTAATGTACAATAAGTCTGTCTTGGAAGTTTCCTATTTTGAACATTTTTGCTTGTATCCCTCTTTCTGATGAATTTGTATCATACTGACTGACATTCACAACCATTGCATACTTTAACATGAAAAGCTTGGAACCAGTATTTATTTATTAGACATTGTCTACATACTTTCATTTTGCTGGTGTAATCCCTTCTTTAGCGGGAGTACCTTTACTACTGTTTGGCTCTAGTCATTATGTCCTGACATTGCTGAACCAGTTACAGAAAGTATGAAAGACCCAGATCATCTTTTTTTCAAACAGACTGATCAGGGCAAAGTCTATGCTTTGGACTGTTCCTGTTGCATTTGGCTTATGGACAAAAGCTCTATAAAGCCTATGCTTTGGACTGTTCCTGGCTAAAGCTGTGTAGAACTGATCTTTAGGCTTGTGACTATTTCATTTCTCTAATCGAGGGCGTGATGCAAGAAGGTGCTATCTGCATATTTGTAAATTTTCGGGAAAAGCTGTTTAAAGGTTTGACTCTCTCTGAAAAATCAGGTTTAAGGTTGTTTAGTTTTGTTTTCTGTATGAATAGCCCCTTTTACCATCATAGTTTAATTCATAACAAACTAACAATTTCATAAAGATAATCATTGTTGTTTATGTGTGTAGTATCATATGATTTTAATATACATTCAAATGTTAACAGCTTCAGATTTTTTAATATACATGTAACTTGTTTGGTAACTGACATTTTTCTTCCGATAAAAATTTAGTGTTCTTTAAAGAGTTCTCTAAGAGTTACTAGTTTTCATCTGAATTGTATTCTTCCTGATTTGGTTCCAGAGGTTTTGTTTGACTTTCAGAGATGTTTTAGGGTCAAGTAAGTCATGTTAGCATCAGTTGTATTATCTGACTTTCACAAAATGATATTAGGTCAATATTTGCTTCTGAAATGGGAAGTTGTTCAGTATATAAAAAAATGAAATATGCATATCAGGAATGGCCACATCACCGGGCATGCAGAGCGCTGTAAAATATCATGTTGGTAACCTTTCTTTTTAAATTTACAAATGGTTTTTACGAATAACCGGGAGAAATTAACATCGCCTTTTATCTTCTTAAGTTTATAAATTAAATCTCCATAAAAAACTGGCTGTGAAATTCCTTGTTGCAATAGTGATTTTAAACTGCACCTGTATTTATGAATTAGATCTGGATATCGTCGATAAAACTTCCAAAAGTTTTTCCTTAATTTGTGATACCGATAACCTTGTTTTAAAAGTTTTTCTGTAATGCAAAGATTACGTTCATTGAAATCATTCACATCGTTGCAAAAATATTTTTATATTTTCAAGAATGCCTGACCACCCTTTTCATGTTGGAACTCCTAACCTTTTCCTTGAATCAAATGCATCAAATCTGCAAGGTCATATATATCTTCATTATTTTCATTGCATAAAGCTTCTTTTTCGGTGGCACCAAGATGGCCTTAATTTATAAGAAATGTAATGATTTTTCTTATCCTGACCCATTAGCTTGTTTCAGAGTAAAGCAGCATTTTTTATCTAGTATTGCCTTGTATTTGCAGGGGTTCCATTAATTTTGAACATGGAGATGACCCTTTGACTCTTGAAATTTCAAAAAGGCCTCAATTTGACCCCTTTAATTTTAGTTAAATGGCCAATAAAAAAATTAGGGTTATTTTTTGCTATGATTTGCAGAATCCCCCAACATCAAAATGACCCTCAGGATTCAGCATAATTGAAACCCCTGTATTTGATGCAACACCACAATCAACATAGACTTACCATTGGATAGCACATGGATTCTTTTCAATCCATTGCAAACTAGAAAATTCTCTAATTTTGCAACATGATATTGCTGATTTCTTTGGTGCAGCATTGTTTAATGTTTGCTTTTTAGCTGTTTCAAAAATGACCTGGTAGTTTTTTTAATCTTCACACCAGGCGTACAGTCTAGCTTCCTTCAAGGTCCCCACCTTTGTCTAGTTTAAATTTGACCTTCATTTACCTTTACAATCGGCCGATGCATTTTGATTTCATTGCTCTTTTTTTAATCCAGCATCCCTTACTTGTTTCTATATTTTTGTTCTTTTCTGAATTATTTTATATTATATATTTCTGTTGAGTTGCTACTTTCTCCATGCACTTTAAGATATTCAGTAAAATTTATCATCGCTTAGCTCTTAAGAACGAAATGTATTGTATTTTTAAATAAGACAAACTCAGTATGTGTAAATTCGCTTTAGAAATCTTTTAAACAGATTGAAATTAGAATCTCTCCAGCATAAACGATAAGCTTGTCAAGTTAAATTGGGTAAGAATGATACAATTATCATTTATAGCAATTAAAAGTAATATAATATTCAGTACAAGAAGGAGCTATCTGGCAAATATCCCCTTTTTGCCTTGCAAAAAATGCATATAGCTCCTTCTTGCGCTATGAATTTTTACATTTTGCAGATAGCATCTTTGTGTTCTGGTGATAAAATATGTTAAACATAACTTTTAATACTAGATATTTATATATTATATAGATCAAGGTGACACAAATTAAAAAATGTAAAAACATGAAAAATTACAAAAACTGCACCTTTTTGCATCACGCCCTCGTAATGTAGCTGCCATCACCTGTGCCTAATAAATTTTGCCTACTGGAGAAAGCTCGATCATAACCTTTGGACTGTAAGTCACTAACTCATTGGTTTGGCATTTCGCTCAAGCTCTGCAGAAGTCAGAGCCAAGACTGACTAACTGCACATCCATTAATGGCTATAAAGGAAAGATAACAATGGTAGGGCTAGCATTTATATTTAGTATATACTCACCATATACCTTTATACAACATTAAATTTTAGTATATGTATGGTACAGGACAACAGCAGGAGGGAAAACCTCAGGAATACAGTGTACAAAATAAAACCTCAGTAGTTCTCTACTCACTACTTTGATACTTTGAACATTTACTTTGTTTTTTTATCTAAGTTTATTTTTAGGTCAAACCTGTGTAACTTTGCAACAAATCTATGCAGATTTCACATGCAGTGAAACTAACTGTGGTTTAAACTAAACTGTTACGTCTCCTTTATAATTTGATATCAAATAATATAGTTTTGTGTTGGCCTCATATTTATGAGGTTATTGGCCTTCAAATATTTCATGTATTTTAAGTCATCTGATGAATGATTCATGTAAGCCCATTTTCAACTAAGACCCTATGATTTAACAGGTTAAATTCCCTTTTTTCAGGCCCTTCTGGATAAAGATTTTGTGCTTGGACATAAAGCTCCACTGTGGATTCCGGATGCACGAGTCACGATGTGTATGTTGTGCACGTGTGAGTTTACAGTGACCTGGAGAAGGCATCATTGTCGAGCCTGTGGATGGGTAGGTGGTAACGTGTCATCAGTGCACCATCAACATAGCATTGTTCCACTTAAGCAAAATCAAGTTATCAAATTTTAAATGCAACAAGTGTAGCCCATTATTAGGTTGTGTTTGTCTTAAATGCACTTTAGAAAACATTATCCTGCTCGGACCATATTAGGAATATCTGCATTTGCAACTGATGTAGACCCAGGCTGCATTGTGTAACTTTCAGGAAATAAAATTCTGTAGGCCAATGAATTTTGATGTAAATTATCCTTAAAACAGATATACATTTGCTGCCTTTGTAGACCCAGATCATCCTGCTCAGGTTCTACGTTGTTCATATTCCAGTACTGTATTATCAAGAAGATGAAATCACCCTCAGAACCCCAGAATTAAAACTTTACAAAAGCATTATGGGCCAACTACACTCCTCCCCTGCATCTCCATCGATAAAAAAAATTATCAAAATCTCAATAAAAACAAAATGCTGTTCAATGAAACTTTGCACAAAATGAGTGTTACTAATGTATCTTTATTTTGCATATGGTAAGAAAAATGAGAACAGTAAAGAAAAAGAGAGAGATCTAAAAATTCCCTAAACACTTATTTACATAAATTCACAAAAACTAAACAACACAAATGCCCACATGAGTTATATGATACTGACAACAATATCTTATGTCCTCGTGACTTACATATGTAAGTGACTTACATATGTAAACTTCATGAGATATTAGTAAAAGTGTGTTCGACCTTCAATTTCCTGGTTGCGTAAACAGATGACAATCATTGATTTCTCTTTTAGTAGTTGAAAGTTCTTACAAAGAACACAACATTTTCTTGTCAGTATTATAACACTCGTGTGAGAATTTAAAATTGTGTTTTGAATTGCTTAGTTTTTATGAATTATGTAAATAGAATTTTATGGATTTTTTAGGTCTAGCTTTCTTTTCTTTACTTTTCTAACATCTCTTATTGTATGCAAAATAAAGATACATTTAATTTTAGTAACATTCATTTGTGCTAAGTATCATTGAACGACATTTTACCATTATTGAGATTTTGGGGAGGTGTGTAGTAAGATTATTATTTAGATATTATACTTTCTACAAGCCTGAATACTTTACAACGGGTTGTATTTGTAGAGTTTTCATGACTTTTATTTAGCTTGCAATTTTTTCCAGAGATTTGCAAACCTGTTATAAGTAATATCTGTCAGATTGAAAACACTGCAAGTCATACTTCTTGTGTGAAATCACCAAATTTTGGCCCTGCAAAAATAAACTGCTGTATAGTAGGGCATTATTACATTTTGCTGATCAAAATTTACGAAGAGCTATGTGTAGAAAAATTAAACCCAGATATTCTGTGAACTTATGTCCATGATTGACTGCAAATTACATGATCTGCGTGGCCATGTGCTTTGCATGACCTCCGGATTACAGGATCTGCATGGCCATGTGCTTTGCATGACCTCCGGATTACAGGATCTGCGTGGACATGTGCTTTGCATGACCTCCGGATTACAGGATCTGCATGGCCATGTGCTTTGCATGACCTCTGGATTACAGGATCTGCGTGGCCATGTGCTTTGCATGACCTCCGGATTACAGGATCTGCATGGTCATGTGCTTTGCATGACCTCCGGATTACAGGATCTGCGTGGCCATGTGCTTTGCATGACCTCTGGATTACAGGATCTGCGTGGCCATGTGCTTTGCATGACCTCTGGATTACAGGATCTGCATGGCCATGTGCTTTGCATGACCTCCGGATTACAGGATCTGCATGGCCATGTGCTTTGCATGACCTCCGGATTACAGGATCTGCGTGGCCATGTGCTTTGCATTACCTCCGGATTACAGGATCTGCGTGGCCATGTGCTTTGCATGACCTCCGGATTACAGGATCTTCGTGGCCATGTGCTTTGCATGACCTCTGGATTACAGGATCTGCATGGCCATGTGCTTTGCATGACCTCTGGATTACAGGATCTGGATTACAGGATCTGCATGGCCATGTGCTTTGCATGACCTCTGGATTACATGATCTACATGGCCATGTGCTTTGCATGACCTCTGGATTACAGGATCTGCGTGGCCATGTGCTTTGCATGACCTCCGGATTACAGGGTCTGCATGGCCATGTGGTTTGCATGACCTCCGGATTACAGGATCTGCGTGGCCATGTGCTTTGCATGACCTCCGGATTACAGGATCTGCGTGGCCATTTGCTTTGCATGACCTCCAGATTACAGGATCTTCGTGGCCATGTGCTTTGCATGACCTCTGGATTACAGGATCTGCGTGGCCATGTGCTTTGCATGACCTCCGGGTTAGCCAAAATATATTACCATTCTCTTGCTTGCAGGTTGTGTGTGGAAACTGCTCAGAGAATAAAGCTCCGCTGCGATACCTCAAGTACAAACCAGCACGTGTGTGTGAAAAGTGCTTCAAAACGTTAGTCACTGGTAAGTCAGATCCAGACTCCGGATTAAGATCTGTCAACATTTTTGAGCCATATGAACATTGTGTGACAGTTAAATTTATGACATTCTTTGTTTCACTAAGAAAAAAAAACATCCTTTCTATTATAACTTTATAAATTTGTGTACATTCTTTACCTGTTAGAAATGAATTTCAGTTAAATTGGCATTTTGTAACCCAAATGAATTTTTGCATCTGTTAACAGTCTTGTAAATGATGAGGACAGGTCAGGTCTACATGTACCCATTTGGTTAAGGTACATCAAAAACAAAGTGTAGGAGGAGTTACATACAGCAGTATTCTCTATATTTTATATAATTAGGGGGGTTTGCACACAAGATTGTCATAACTATTATTTACATCTTATATGCAACCCTCGATATTGAAACATACAGTTCAAGGGCTGTAAATCTTGGCAGATTTGTGTGAACTGCAGTGTTTCGACGTTTTGTGCTGGGGAACTTCTGCTAAGGATTGTCAAAATTCCTTTTGCAATGTATGAGGAGCTTGACACAGGAGTCAGAAAAGGCTGTATCTGAGGTAAAAATGCAACAACACAATAATATGCACTATGGTACTTCATAACACTACTTCTGGCCAAGTGTAAAATCTCTGAACAAAATGTAGAAGTAGTTGCACACGGATGATTGACATGACAGACTGACCTAACATTACTGTATTAGCTCGGCTTTTACTAGTGGATAGAAATAAACTTGAAAGTTAACGTTTTTACAGATAAAGACAAGGTTGATGGGGAAAGAGATGAAGAAGGTAGACGTCAAAGTCAGGTGAAGGAGGAAGAGGAAAGCAGTTTATTCCTTGGACTGAATGGACTGTTTGAACGTGTGCAAAAAATACGCAAGAGTGGCAGGAAGGAGAAAAAGATGAGTGTAAGGCCTGAAAGATTAAAAGAGGTAGGTTTTAAATAATGTTAGCATTTTTACCTGAAACATTGTAAACAACATGTAATAGAGTTCTTTCGCATGCGTCGTACTCTACGTTTAGGTACGAAAATATTGGTTTTATCCTAAACCGAAGCGTGAGGGGGCATTTAACAGTGTCATTGCTAACAGAATGAACGGACATGATCACGGTGTCGTCTTAAAGCTTATGATAAATTATAATAATAATTGTGATGAGGCACAATAAATTCAAGTTTTACGAATTTCCGAATATTGCAGGCTTTAAAAAGTCTGGTCGGCAAGATTTGACTGGGAAAAGCGTAAAACAATCAAAGACGTGGTTGCAAATTTGAATCAGGAAGTCTTATATAAAAACAAAGACAATGTGGATTGCATGTTACTGTCTATTTGCCACAGACACATATATAAGCGTCTCGTGTTTTTCTGACAAAATGCGTTTACTTAAAAAATATATTTTATGGAACTTGATCTCCCTAAATTGGAAGAGAAAACGGATGAATTCAACAATGTATCGCCGTTGTATTTAACGCCCGTTAAGCGTTATTATTTTGTTTACTATTTTACTTCCTTCCTTTAAAACTAAAATTTATTGTAATCATTCGTATATTTCTTTATCAGTCCTGGATTAAAATTATTTTTATGTTTAATAACTAGAAATCATACTTTGAACACGACCGTGTTACTGTTAATTGTCCCTATATATTTGACACAATATTCCCATTCCCATTCTGCCCAGAAAACGATGGTGACATATTGAGGTGTGAAAACTTGTTTGATATCTGACATTTGAGGAGACTTAAAATTAATTATCTCAAATCATCAAATTGAACTTAACTGTTATTGTCACTTCAAGCGTTAACTTTTCGAATACCTAAATATTTTCATGAGTTCAGTCCCATATTTCTATAACTATAATTTGTAGCGTTGAAATGGCAGATCATGTAGTAGTTTACGTCTTATTCATGTTATTATAAACATCATTTTTTTATAAAATCGTCAGCCATAGTCAATAGACATTAGTTTAAGTCGCATTTCATGAATATCTACGTGTTACGGGAATGATGTAGAAAGAAGATAAAATGTCCGCAGACCTCCAAAATCTCAGGATTTTATCTGAAATCTCCGGACCGTAAGGTTCTTCTCCGGATCTAAGGATTTTCAGGCAAAATCTCAGGATTTAAAAATATTGAAAAGGAAAATTATTGAAACATAAATTTAACTGAATTTAGAATGGGTTTTACAATTATATTAATTAATATTAAGAAACTTGGTCTTGGTCACGGCTCCAAAATTTCCTGTTTATTGACAGATTACCTGATAGTGACAGATGCCACGGGCACACATATGCACAACAGCTAAGTGTCATAAAACTAAACTCGGACCTGAATATCGCAGTCCCGTTCATTTGGTTCATGGTCATTTTGATTTTAAACAGAAATGAAAATATTATATTTCAAAACCTTCAGCGACAACAATTACGAGCTTCAACATCAAAATAGTTTATTAAAAAACAAAAAAAACAAAACTCTTTGGATTTTTTTTGAATAGTTTTGGTTGGCCTGCCATCCGGCAATATTCGTTTGGTTCAATCAATTTAACGATTTCTCGGGTTGTAGCTGGAATCATCCTATTATGTAAATACGTAATATTTTTCCTCAAAAGCAAAACACGCAAAACACATATCAACCTAGTCGCCGACGAGCTACATAAGAATATAATTATGTCTCATTCCACTAAAAATTATAGCGTTACAAAAAAAATGCCGTAAACGGTAAAATGTCCGATAATGTTCGTTTGAATTGTCAATTATACAGATTTATTTTTAGTAAACACAATTCACGTGTGTATTTTCATAAAAAACCCAAACAAATCCGTTGGATACTCGCGTCCTGAAAATACCGCGATAAACAATGTTTAAAATGCGCATAAACTTTCTTAATGTGCTTGTAAATGATCATAACGTTTTTTTTTATTCTTCGTTGTTTGACTGAACTTACTTATTTATAAATTTGAAATGATTAATCAACATGTTCCTAATTTTATGATCACTTAGTCATATTAACAATAGTAAACGATGCCCCCTCGCTTGCATTTATCGACTAAATATGCTCTTCAGTTTTAGAGAGCGCTAAGGGGAGGTAACAATGTGAAAGAACTCTATTATTTTGGACAAAATATTATGTAATTTTGTAAAAGAAAACAGAACTTTATAATAGAATTTTTTTAAACCTGTTAATAAAACATTTACATTCCACTTAAGAAAAGTACATCATGCTGTAAGTTTTCATAGATGCATAGATTTTAAGATAACTTGGCAGAAATGTCAAGCATTAATAATGTAATAACTGGCTCCAATATGAACTGAATGTTATATAGGTGACGGCAACAGACCAGGGAGCTTCAATGAGCGGATATTTACAGAAGTGGCATAAAGGCAAGAGATGGAAGAAACACTGGTATCTCATCAAAGACAAGGTTCTGTTTACATTCAGAGCAACGCAGGTAACAATATCCTATTGACTTTCAACATTTGACTGAGATTGAAAACCAGTCTACAACCTTATACAGATGATTGGCTTAACTTGTGAGGAGTGTCCAAACTGACCAAATACAAGCTATAGTTTTAAATCTGGTCTCATTTTTTAGTATTTCTTAATTTGGTCCCTGGCATCTGACCTGGTGTTATATAAAGATCAAGGAAAACCTTAACTTTCTGTTATTTAATGTGTACTGAAATGACAGAGATATTTTTCTGCAAATATAATAAAAAGGTCTAAAGATTTAAATTCCTGTAAATATAATGTTGTAAGAACTATGAAGTATGAAATGCTGGAACTGAAATGGATGACTTTAAAAAAGCAGCTAGTTTTATGTGAGAAGCAAGTACATGTATTATAATGGTGTTCAGCTTTAAACTTGTGAAGTGACATACCAAATGTTTGTAAGTAACAGTACACAATTTTTGACCTTTGAGTTAAATAAACACTATGATTTATTTACAAGGAATACATACATGATTTGTTGAATGTGTTTCTAGGATACTGCAGCAACAGACAGTATGGTGTTACTAGGTTATGAGGTCAGCAGGTTCACAGATGTAAGTGACTAACAAATACACTTGTTTTTTTCTAGATGGTGAATGAACTGAGTTCGCCCCCCCCCCCCACAACTAACCGTCTACTAACCCCCCACCCCCTCACACTCACACATACAAAATGTTGGTATTTGGGTATAGCAGCCACCACATGAAGTCTACTACCCCCACTCCCGCACACACACACACCACAATAAATTGGTATTTGGGTAAAGCAGTCACAAAATGAAGAAGATCTACACCCCCCCCCCACCTCTTCCCCTGCACTTTTTTTTTATGAATCAGTCATAACAACAACACGCTTAAAAGAACATCTGAGATAACAGGAGATCAATTTTAACCAAATTAAGCCTGAATCATCCTGGCATTGACCTATTGACCTCTTCTAAAGTTGTATTTAAATAATGAACTTGGGTCAACTCTTCCCCAACCATGGCTGATAAACGGAATCTTTTTAATCTTTATAGCATTGTGTTTGAACTGAAGTATTTACCAAAGATATATCTATTTATAGAAGAGAGGTTGTAGCTGGTTTCTTATGCTGGAAGTTCATCCCTGTATCATCCTCTAATAAGGAAAGAAAAAAACAACAATTGTTCACAGAACCTAATGGAAAATGATTAACATTAGGGCATTAGTGTTGCCACAATAAAAGAATAGTAAATATTTACTACAATGTTGTGAACTTTATCAGTAATAAGTCTAAAATAATGAAAGTTTGTATGGTGATGTTGCAAAGGACTGCTAGAGAAGGGCAATCACCAATATCACAGATTCTTGCCAATGCCAATAAGGTGCAGTAACTATTTACTCCATATCTCTCCTTTTCACATATTCAAAGAGTGTAGATCCAGATCAGCTGGCACATACTTGCCATCTGATTTAGATCTACACTGGTAAGAAATAACATAATTAATATTAAAATTGAACGGTGTAGATGCCGACCAGATGGCATGGATGTGCTGGCTGATCAGGATATACTCTATTTGACCTTGGGATAACATTCCTATGTGATGGAGTTAACAGTTGAATGTGTGTTCATTTCAGTATTATGAAGGTGTAGAGGCAGATTTGCTGTTCCAGTTGTCACATGCCAATATGACACCTGTTGTCTTCAGAACAGACAGTGCAACTGCAACTGAAAAGTATGTTCACATCTTTATTAGTGTAAATTTATTTGAAATTTTACTTTTTTTATGTGTTATTGGGCCTGATCTCTTATCAGGTCTCAAATTAGGGTATTTTTGGTGTAGGTTAAATTTGAGGCTGAAATTCTGATTTTTTTTTCTACCATCCACCCAAAAACACAATACCAATAATTTAAAAAAAACAAAAACTTGAATCTATGACAAATCTTTTAGAATTCTAAAAATAATTGGCAAGTACTAAAAATTATCATGGTTTAGTAGTTCTGACTACACTAATTTTGAGTTTCATCTTAAACTCTGAGAAATTAGAAAATTTTGTCAGAAGGTGGAACTTAATTTTGAAAAGCTTGTTTAAAAGTAAGTTATATTTTAACTTAAATTTATCAGCTCTAAGTGCTAAACAAAGCATTTAACATATTTGCATCCTGTGTTGACGCAGAACATATATTTAATGTTTGATTCTGGTTCTGACTGGTGTTTCATGTTACAGGTGGGTTACAGTCATGAGAGAATGTACGGTTGCTTAAAGCACACATCATATAAAATGCTGAACGATGTAGGCCTGAACAGTCAAACTGGGTGATGCCGCTATACATGCTCAACTCCTTTGACCTTGAAGGCAGTGGAGACAGAAGAAAACATTTAAAACTGATTTTCCAATGATAACTTTGGACAGTAAACTACTGAAGTATTTTAAAACATGTTCATTATTGAAAGGCAGTTAGTGACATAAAGCTGTGTTTTAATTACCATTGCTTAATCTTAAATTGCAATTGAACACCAAAGTCAAAAATTGCACTGGCAATATTTCATTAGAGTTGAATTGCATGGAACTCATAGTAGGGAGTGTTGTATACAACCTTCCATTGGTTGTAGAGAAACCCAGTTTTATATCTGACAGGTTTATAAAGGGCTTGGTTTGAAACTGGAATATCTCAAAGAAAATTCTGCAGGAGAAAGATGACTAGGATGGCTTCAAAACACCATTATATACAAGGCAAGAAGAAGTGACAGATTCTCAATGCCTCTAACTGTTGAATCATTCCACTCATTGTAAATGATCTGTAGTGTGGGGGCAAGTGCTAGCAGGTCATATTTTGTTGCATATCTAACCAATACATATACACCTCCTGCAGATATGTAGAATGTGTGGAGCAGAAGTGGTATAACCAGTTAACAGATAATATAGCAGATGATAGAATGTTAGCATACTTTATACTTTATTATAGAGAATATTTACAACAGAGGCATAATACTAAGCAGACTTGTGCAGGATTTGTGAGTATTTACAGCATTACAATAAGGAAGTGACACAGTGGGATATGTACTGTTGGAGTTATACGAGATTTACATCATAGGTGTTCATACTGAAGGGTTTACTCTACAAGGACACTGAAGATGTAAAGCAAATATCGGACATCATGATATAACATGGTTTGTAAGGGTTCAGATCTCAGTGTAAAGATAACAAACTGCTACTGTATCTAGGTAGTGTGGCTTTCACCTATAAACACTTATAGTTTTCAGCATATATTATCATGTTTTACAGTACACATTCAGTTGTAATTTATAACCAGTACTTTCCAGCATACTTCATGAATGCAGTTGTTTATATCCACATGTTATTTTACATATATTTTTATCTTCTTAGTCCCATTCCAATCATGTACATTAGTATGCCTTGTATATACAGTTATATACACTTTCCAATGGTCTCATATATTAGATGGCCTAACAGTTTACAGTATACATGCAGCTCGTAATTATGTAAATGATAATTTTACTGCAAGGATTTTAATTGTAGATGATTATATGTTTAGTTAGTAATATGTACAACCTGGCCTAATGTAAGCTATCATGCATGTAGCTATAAATCTGCTGAATTAATATAATACATTAACTTGATAATTACTCAGATGTCATCTCTTCATGTCAGAATTATTTGATTTGATAGCTTACATTGTAGACTCAGATTGCATCTACTGGCTAACCTGGGTCTATGTTGGTTGCAGATGTAATTGAAGTTGTGCATTGAATTGTAATACCGGTACAAGAAACTTTGTCAGTTGTACTGATTTTGAATATGCAAAATTTGAATTTTGTGGCAGTAATAATTTGAGGATTATTATGACATATAATTTTTAGATTATATAATATATTTGTTTCATTTTTATGTTTTTATCTTTTGTTAAGTGTGTGTGTTTAGGTTGTGAACTTTCAACAGTTGAACAGTTTTCTGTGGTGCATTACTGTGTCACCTTCAATACCAGGTAGACACACAGGGATCCTAGTGTTGGGTGGCAGTCGTATCTTGTAGTCCCTCCAACTTTAATCAAACTTAATCTTGATTATAAGTTTGAAAGTACTTTTCCTATTAACTTATTACTTGGAATGTATCATCTGCATTAAGAAAGCCATCTGTGACAACAAGAATAATAACTACTGACTTACTTTATTTTTGAGTTGTGCCCCTTTCAAATGACTTAAATAAGAAACTTAATGTTGCTTATAACTTTGTAAGTAATTGTCCTATGAACATAATACATGGAATGCATGAACAAAGCCATCTATGATAACAAGAATGATAACTCATGTTTCACTATTTATGAGTTTTAATAACAGTATTGCAAAATTTTATGTTGCCTTGTTGCCTATAGTTTTGTAATGAATTGTCCTATTATCTGAATACTTGGAGTATATCATCTTAATAAACACAGCTATCCCTGACAATAATAGTGTTAACCCATGCTTGATTGTTTAATAAAGTTAATTCCTTCTTCCCTCACCCGAATCTTAATTTTGCTTATAACTGTAATATGTTTTCTGCATGAAGAAAGATAATTAACAACAACAGAGATAATTACATGTACTGATTGACCAGTTTTTCCGATTTAAACAATAAAACTAACGTGACTGTTGTCTCATGAAGCTTGGGAGTTATTAGCCTGTAAAACAGTAATGATAGGAACTGTACTATTTTTATAATATGTTAATAATACCTGATCCATTATAATTCAAAAACAAGTAAACTTAGTGTTACAATTCCTCTTCAATTACTTCTTTTTTATATTTTATAATATGCCATAACAGTTTTCAATGTTGTGCCAGCAGGTGACACATGTGTTCTGTGGAACACCAAAAAGGCATCATTGCTTGTTTATGATTAATCAGTAGCTTGAGGTGAGATATCGCAGGATTTATCACGGGCTGTTGTTCAGATGCCTAGATTGATAATACTCTGAGCTATGCCCCTTGAGATATATCCTTACGCATCTGAACTCAATAAGCAAAAACTACAGAATAACAAGTTTGGAATTTTTATGAACTTTTATTTTTCTCTATTTTTTCACTTTTCCAGCCATTTTTTTTTTAAACAGCCCACCTGGGGTTTTGTTTCTCTTATGCACTTCAATAAAATGCATTCAGCATGTGATCTTGTGTTGCATTTAAGTCCAGGAGTATAAAAGCCACATACATGAAACTTTACAGGCATGTTAACCATCATGTGTAGTTGTGCACCTGGGGTTTTGTTTCTGGCCACACCAATTTAGACCAGAGTTATAGCTCCTTAACCTTGTGTCACATGTAAGTCCAAAAGTATATGAGTCACAGACATGAAACTTTACATGCATGTTAACAATCATGTGTAGATGTGAACCTGGGATTTTGTTTCTGGCTAAGCCTATAAGGACCAGAGTTATAGCCCCTTGTGCATTACAGTATAATGCATTCAGCATGTAGTCTTGTGTCACATGTTAGTGCAAAAGTATATGAGTGTCAGTCATGAAACTTTACAGGCATGTTAACCATTATGTGTAGTTGTGCACCTGGGGTTTTGTTTCTGGCTACACCCAATAAGACCAGAGTTATAGCCCCTTATGCATTTCAATATAATGCATTCAGCATGTAATCTTATGTCATATGTAAGTTCAAAAGTATATGAGTCACAGTCATGAAACTTTACAGGCATGTTAACAATCATGCATTGTTTTGCACCTGATGTTTTGTTTCCTGCCACACCTATTAAAACCAGAGTTATGGCCCCCTTATGTATTTCATTATAATACATAAACCATGTGATCTTGTGTCACACTCATAAAGTATTAGACCCACAATCATGAAACTTTATAGGTATGTTGACCATCATTTGTAGTTGTGCACCTGGGGTTTTGTTTTGGCCATGTCCATTAAGACCAAAGTTTTAGCCCCTTGTGAATTTCAATAATGTATTCAGCATGTAATCCAAAAGTATATGGAGTCACAGTCATGAAACTATACAGGCATGTTGACCATCATGTGTTGTTGTGCACATGGGATTTGTTTCTGGCAACATCCAATTAAAACCAGAGTTATGGCCCTTATGTATTTCAGTTAATAAATTTACCATGTAATCTTGTGTCATGTGTAACTGAAAAAAGTAAATAGCCACAATCATGAAACTTTACAGGTATATTGACCATTATGTGTAAAGGTGCACCTGGTTTTTAGGCCATTCACATTAAAACCAGAGTTATAGCCCCGTATGAATTACATTATAATGTGTTCAGTATGTAATCTTGCGTCGCATGTAACTCAGATAGTATGAGAGCCACAGTCATGAAACTTTGCAGGTATATTAATCGTTAAGTGAAGTTGTACACTTGGGGTTTTGTTTCTGGCCTGGTCCATTTGAACCAAAGTTATGACCCCTTACATTTTCAGTACAGTTGACAATGACAACTTAGAGTGCGGACACTGGCGCTTGACCAGCCGCCCCACCCCCTGCCAACCCTTACTAATACTCCTTTTTTTGTAAAAATGGTGTCAAGTCACTTATATTATTCCATTCTATTAAAATATGCGAAAATACACCGTCAAAATCGTATTCTAAGAAAAATTTATATTTCTATGTATATAATTGAATAATGGTCAGGAACGGCTCCAGACCCTAGCCCCGTTCGAGAGGCTGTTTCTCATACAATACTGTGGGTTCCAGCCTGACAGCTGTTTGGTTCAACGCAACAGAGACAGATCTAACAGTAAATGTCAAAAAGTCTCACCAAAGGCTCGAAATACGTGCAATATTCAACCAAAAACGGCCTCCGAAATGCAGGTTATTTTTTCATAGATTCTTCACCCCCGTGCGACTTCCAGAAATCCCCGACGTTTTTGGTCGGAGCGTTCTGATTGGTAGAACTATTGACGTAGTCCGGGAAATACTTTGCACACAAATCGTTCGACCAATCCGAACGCTCCTAACAAAAGCGTCTGGGATTTCCGGAAGTCGCACGGTGGTGAAGAATCTATGAAAAAATAACCTGCATTTCGGAGGCCGTTTTTTTGTTGAATAGTACGCGTATTTCGAGCTTTTGGTAAAACTTTTTGACATTTACTGTTAGATCATACCCTCTTGCGTTGAACCAAACAGCTGTCAGGCTGGAACTCACAGTATTGTAGGACAAACAGCCTCTCGAACGGGGCTAGGGTCTGGAGCCGTTCCTGACCATTATTCTATTATATACATAGAAATATATTTTTTTTTAGAATTCGATTTTGGCGGTGTATTTTCGCATATTTTAATAGAATGGAATAATATTAGCGACTTGACACCATTTTTAAAAAAAAAGTGCGTATTAGTAAGGGTTGGCAGGGGGTGGGGCGGCTGGTCAAGCACCAGTGAGTGCGGACATCCATGTCCATGGACACATCTCTAGTTGCATATTATTTGTAACTGTAATGAGCGAAATAAAATCTTAGCAAAAATATGATCGTCAAGTGATACGTTTATACTGATATGTATGTATAGAATAGTCTGGACGTCGATATGCCCACAGGCAGTTATATATTTTTTGTTTTATCACTGTAAATTCAATGGGGAAAAAACGTCAAATTGTGTTAGAATTAATTTTTGATCTTCTGCAATTATTTCTAACATTGGAAAATAAGCTGTTTGCATTTTTATATATTGTTTCATATATTGTATAGATTTAAGTTGAAAAGTCTGCTTTTAGGCATGGAACACGTTTCAGCAGTGAATGTACTTTTGTATATAGATTTTTGGACTAATACTCATAATGGATAGGTGTCTAATTTCATCAATGAAAAGTTAATTTGATAATTTTCAATGTTGGCTTAGTAACAAACCAAACAGGCATTCTCTGCCTATGTATGTATGTGTGTCTGTCTGTGTGTCCGTCTCCCTTTTTGTCTGTCTTGCATGAAAAATCATCTATCACCTGTGCTTAGGAAGTGTATTTATCAAGTCAGTTTTCAGGCCACCTCAAAGTGGGAGGCATATAGAGTTGCACTCGTCCGTCCATCCGTACGTCCCCAAATCTTTTGGCATCAGCTCCTCCTAAACTATCAGGCAGATTTCGTTCAAACTTGCACAGTTGATCAAGCAGGATGTGTAGATGATCTTTAAGAAAGGATTTTTTCCTGTGACCATTTTTACTAGAGTTATGGCCCTCTGTTTTTACAAATTTTGTTGCAGCAGTGAGGGCATCAGTGAGGACACATTCTAGTTTCTTTATCAATTTACATGCTACTTGGTAATAGATTTTCAAACTCTAGTTTTGTAGACAGGAACTTTATCGTGAAATATAAAATAAAAACCTACTAAAAACTGTTTTACTAGTGTTAGGACAACAGTTTGATAGTCTTTACTTTAAGATGGAATAATAAAAAAGGACAGTAAAATAGCTGTACTTAATCTGTTATCATTTCAGGGTGGTTTAATAATGTAAAAAAGGACAGTACAATAGCTGTACTTAAGCTGTTATCATTTCAGGGTGGTTTAGTAATGTAAAAAAGGACAGTACAATAGCTGTACTTAATCTGTTACCATTTCAGCGTGGTCTTTATTAGGGCTCTTACTGTACTAAATTTAATGTGGTAGCTAGCCTAGTTTGTTTTAACACTGCTATTATCATTGCCATATATCTTGATTTTTATGTACGTTCATTTAAATCATGTTTGTTGTAGTGCAATAAATGTTAATGTTTTTTTATGATTTTTGTACAAAGATAATTAATGGGACTACCTAGTATGTCTTGTTCAAATTGCACTTTGTTAATCTCATCTGAAAGAGCTTCCATACTGTTCATGAAATAAAAACATAGTATTTATAACTGAGTGGTTCTTTATGAGTTCACCTAGAGATGCACAGGGCTATGATGGGCGTAATGTTCTCTATATCGGTTGTTTGTCTATCAGTAATAAGGATATGCATGTTACATATAGTACTTTTCTTTGGGTGATGAGTTACAAATGGAATTCCATTTGCTAGAAATACTGCCTGCCATGCGAAAATGCGACAGGGTTGATGTTATACCTGTTGCTTTTTATTTATTTTCATGAATGTTCAATGAGTTATCTTTAGATATTCCTTGTTATTTGATGAATGAATGAGTGCTTATGAGGATTTATTATTTCTCCTGCTCTCTCACCTGTTTTGAGCTTCGATAATTGATGCAGAACAATCAAAAAGAAGAGGAAAATGGTAAGTTTGTTGTCTATTGCTTTTTATTAGTAAATAATTATTTTACCATTGCAAGGACATTTGAACTAAGTTAAATCATTTTATTAACAAAAAATGAAATATGCATATCGGGAATCGCCTCACTCAGTAAACGCAGCCTCCCTACGCAGCGAACAAGCGGAGGAAAATAGAGCATGGGTTTATAAGAATATCGATTTCAAATAAGACTTCAAAGAAGTTAAGTTAGCTGAATAAAACTAAAATTATAACCCCTTGAAAATTCTATCGAAATCGCCGTACTGTTAGTCTAAATGTTGTCACAAAGTGCTCGACGGCCCTCATAGGGGGTAATTGATATTTAGGAAGTAATGGATTGTACAAGGAGATTTCCTATAGCCGCCGCATGGAACAAACAACACAACTGCAATTTTTACTTACATGTAAAAGGCATAATGGATCCCTCATCATTTGATAGTTACTGAGCATGACAAATATACAAACAATCAAAACATGGCAGACTCGGTTTCATGAGTTTTTCAAGGGCGATCATGGAAAAGTATCATTTCCATGCCGCCAAGCCCCGCTATACACATGTTTGTATCTTGCTCAACGACCTTAAGAGGGCGTTAATGTTCGGGGAGACTTTTTACAGCCACCACGGCATAAACAACGCTTTTGTGATATTTAAATAGGAAAGAAAGGAACATTGAATGCCACTGGACTCGACAAATGATCAATATATTGGAGGCTCGGTTTAATTGATCATGTTCGCTTTCCCAGTTACAGGAAGCTTTATGTTTTAGGTAAAAAGCATTTGAAAGTTGCATAACTGGAAACAATCAACCAGGGGTTACCACTCTTATTGCCAGGTATCACTTTGTTCATTTAGGTGATATGATCCAAGTATTGTGCCAATATGACCGCTTAGACCATGATTGAACGCAAGTCAGGTATTTACAATTAATATATGTAATAATATGTTTTATGTTTGTACATTGTCGGGTTGGTGGGCGGGTTGGCGATAATTTACAAAGACAACTTGTACCTCTTTGGTGAAAACCTGTTGAGGCAACTGTGAGGTTTACCCCTCCCCCTTATCCCCACCCCCTCCCTGTTGTTCATGCCGATACTTTTTATATTCAAAGTATTAAGTTTATAGGACAAGTGCAACTAAAATAGTAGATGATTTTTTCCAGGTATTATTTATATGACCAGTTCATTTAAAGTTATTAACAAAATGAAATTTTATATGACTAATTCATTATTTCATTTCGTTCTTGCTTGTTGGGGTCAAACAGTACGACGTCGCAGTCCGAAAATGGACCCCTCATCATTTGGTTAACCGACTCAATTCTGCATTTTTACGAAATAAAAATCCAAACATATGGCAAAATAATTAAATTAATATGTCAAGCAATGTTATTTTAACAACATTTAAAGTATTATGTGCGATTTCATTAAGGTTCATTATGGCTAAGTCACAGACAAAAAAAGAAAAATATCAAAATCTCTATTAAACGGCACAATGTAGTTAAATAAAACTTTGCACAAACCCATGTCATTAATGTATGTTTGATTTACATATGCAAAGACAATTTAGAACCGTAAAGAAAAATAGACTTAAAAATTCTTAAAATTCTATAAGCAATTTATCACAAATCGAAGCAACACTCAACATCAGTTTAAATGTCTTCATGAGAAATGAGTTACTGACAACAATATCTAACTTCCTTTGGTCTAACAAATATATACAATGTGAGGTATTTTTAAAAGTGTGTTTGACCTTCAATTTCCTGTTCGCGAAAATGGATGACCAACAATAAAAATGTTGATTTTTCCCTTCATAATTGAAAGGTCTTTTCAAGGACCTTAGATATTGCTGTCAGTATCATTTCACTCATGTTGGCATTTGAATTGTTATTTTGTGTTGCTTCGTTTTTGTGATGAATTGCTAATAGAATTTTAGGGATTTTTTTTAGCTCTAGCTATTTTTCATTACTGTTCTAACTTTTCTTAACGTATGTAAAATAATCATAGACTTATAGCATTGATTCGTGCAAAGTTTGATGGAACTGCATTGTGCCATTTGAGAGATTTTGATATTTTTCTTTTTGTCTATGACACAGCAATGACGAAAGGAGCTATACCTTAACTATTACTAGATGATTAGATACGTTCATCTATTCTAAACCAAGAGAGATATGGAAGTATGTAAAAAGTATCATAAGGTTGGACTTTCACGAAATATATGTTTTTTTGCATGTGTCTCTAATAAAAGATCTTAAAAATTCTCAATGTGTCTTTAAAAATTCTTATTTACTTGACGAATTATGGGTCATACATTATACATTTATTCACTATAACTATTTACACGTTTATCTATTCCGACCCAAGAAATATTAGAGGGTTCCAAAAAAAGTAGCTAAAATATGATTTTTGTGAAAATATACCATTTTGTGCAACATTTACGAGACTTTTGCTAGGCAATTGAAATAAATTTTAAAAAGAATTTATTTGAACGCAAAATCGTTGAGTAAGTGCTAGCCGATAAAAGAACTTTTTTCAGCATCCCTTCTTCAGAAAGCGGAAAACAACTAATTTGTCTCCGTTTACTTATCGATTGGAAGAAAGCAGGGCACCAGACATCTACTTGTTGATCTATTGCTTCATTTCATAACAATTGTAATAGATCGTTTATATCACTGAGATCATGGTAAACAACAGATATCAAACTCAAACATTTTGAGTTATTTGTCTTACCAATCTTTTAATGCGCGACTTAAAGTGACAGTCCATATTTCTTCTTCATTTTATAAAGAAAGATAATACTATCGCACCGTCAAATATTAAATACAAAAGCTCCGAGTGATATTGTGTTACTATAATGTACGTTCAATTTATTGGGGTCAACATTAATTCGGAGCGAATAAACGTTTATTAATATTCAGTGTGTCATGTGATTATTTTCAACAACAAACACCGTGACGGATACCCAAGCGACAAAGCGTATTAACAAAAATAAAGAGGTGTAAAATATCTATTTAAAGTTGGAATATATGGTGTTACGTAATCTTCATTCTTCCTTGACGTTTTATTTGTTTCTATTCCGTTCTGCTTACGTTAGATTACACATGCGTACGCGTATAGTAAAATCGGCCTCAATTGCATCTCTCGCTGTGAGGCATCAATTTTCGTACTTGACAACTATATCCGTGTAAAGTAATTAAACGAGTTAGATTTCTTTATTCTATTTTCTATTTCTGTCTGTGGAGGTTTAAATTCTGACAATTTATGCAAAAACTTACTTTTTCATTTACAGTTTTTACATAATGTATGGAAATTCACTTTTAAAATTCAATTATTCCAGATTTATGTCATACATATTTTAGCTGAAATCAATCTGAAAGTAGTATCTCTGCATGACTGAACATTTGGAGAGAGGACCGTCATCGCAAAAAGACAGAAATAAAAAAACTAATGTCCATGAACACTGATGATTTATCCTTAATCCGTTCAAACATAGATATATTTAAATGTCGTCCTTGTGTAACAAACATGTATGTTTTACTTTTCTTGTTATAACATTTCCACACAATTCTTTACTGACGACTTCCCGTTTGATGTATTTTTTTTCAAAAGCATATCTGTGTCTACCGGCGTTGGTTTTAAAGAGTGCTCTCGGGTAGCTCGCGAGAAAGTTATTGCACGGGTTCAAATCAAGATTGTCCACCATCGTTTACTTCAAGGTATCGTCGGGAAATTACCCCACCACTAAAGGTTTCACGAAGACAATCTAATACAACATTATATGTATGAATTGTCTACAGGTACCGCCATGTCGTGGTTGACGTAGAGCATGGACCGACCACGTGTACGTTTATTCCAGCCATTTCTCAGGTCGGAAGTTAGGTTTGTGAGCTCGAGGACGACCCAGCCATGGTGCCGGCCAGTGAGTGCTTTTACATATCAAATCTTTCACAAATAAATTTAACACAAAACACATTGAGGGTCAATCACGAAGGTTGATCTTTATTGAAACTGTAGGTTCTTTCTTGCATGCGTTAAATCTTTATTTATGTAGAAATATATCAAAATCAATCATTTCTCTTGCATGTTTAAAATTTTGTCTTGTGTGGCTACATGTAAGAGAACAAAATGGTAGCCACATTAGTATTTGTTAGTAAGAATAAGTGTAATAAGTCCGTCCGTCCGCCTTTCCATCTGTCTCTCACAAAATCTTTAACTATAACTTTGCCATTTCTTAATATTTCTTCATCAAACTTTCAAATTGTATTTCAAAGGACAACAGGGTCGTGAACACTGGACCGAGATCATATTGTTTTGTACTGTTTAATTCTGACAAAGTATTTGCTACCATCAATGTTTGCATTCCCTTGTCAATTCAGTATAAAAACATTAAAATCGTGGTTACCTTTATTGGTAACATTCAATCAGGTGCATTTAAAGGCTTACCTATATATCATAATTTTGCAAAATATGTTACAAATTTGGTAAACATAATGTGCAACAAATATGATAATATATTATATATCATCATCCTTTCTGTTTTTGACTGACATCTCACAAATATAAAGCAGCCAACAACAGTAGATTTTTAATGTCGTCTTTTTAATTCATCCTTATTAAGACACAAGATAATGTACAATGTAGTAGATTTCAAAGCAATTGCGACTTCCAGTTATTTGCAATAAGGATATATCAATATGCAATTTATACCTAAAGCTGTAAATGCATGGACAAATATTTTTTGTTCAAAATGTAATTAATGTAACTAAACTCATATTTATTTCGACTACGAATCAAAATAAAGAAAACAGTGCATAAGAAAGTGTTCTTTATTCACATAAACCATCTGAAATTAAAATGTAACAAAACTCCGGTGGCAGACTCCTTATAATGAAAACACAATAAAAACTGTTATGCAATGGTAACTCAACTCTTGAAAAAAATCAAAACTGTGAGTTTCTTTAACAACTTCTTCTTTCAATTAATTTCAAAAAACATAATAGATCAAAATTTTTTTAGAAACGTT
Organism: Corbicula japonica; assembly: GCA_038501625.1. Taxonomy (NCBI): domain Eukaryota; kingdom Metazoa; phylum Mollusca; class Bivalvia; order Venerida; family Cyrenidae; genus Corbicula; species Corbicula japonica. The sequence goes on along the minus strand of JAZAYU010000014.1, from coordinate 548,920 downwards.
GTGAAATTTCATATATGAAACAGCTTTATGATCAAAATTTCATGATTTAGATTTTACAAATGTAGCTTAAAAAGGTAATTATTCATAAATTAAAGAAATTCTACGAAAATCATCTGATTACCAATGAATGTGAAAACATATGTCGTCTGTTGCTCAAATAAGAATAAACTGTTGATATATTTCAATAATAATTCCGAAAATTTGTAAGAATATGTGATTTTATTTGAATATAAATTGGTTGCCACATGCTAATGATTCTTTCTACAAACTGTCTATGTTTATACTTCACAAAATCCACCTTGCAATAAATGATCCCCAGCCAGCTTTAAATAACAGCCAAATCAGATTTGTTTTCGAACTGTCAATATTTTAATTTAAAATCTTGTTTAGAATTTAATTTTTACAACTAAAGCATGTAATCTGAATGAAGTATTCGTCACAATAATGTTTGTTGTTGTAATTTTATACAACTCATTAACTGATTCGCCTTTCAAATAGTCCGATGAATTTTTCGGTTACCACGTTACACCCGACCCGGAAAATTGATTCTTTGCTTTTAAACAACATTAAATATTAATTAAATATTTGCTACATTGTATTATGTTATAATAATGGTAAGAGGTGCTGATTAAACAACAAATGAGATGATCCTTTGCCAAAATTAATAATGATCAATAATATAATGAAAACTGTTGAAATCTTCTTCTTTGCAGGTCCCAAGTCACCTTTACCTGAAAGAAAAACATATTTTAAGGGTAATTTTTACTTTGTAATATATTTCCTTTCTTTCTTAAGAACAGATTTGGAAAACAAGCTATTATTCCAATGATCGGAATTTACTTTCAATGGACTATTTACCCAATAAACAATAAAACTTTGTAAACTTACATCAATTACTTTTACCATTCCATATTAATTTTCCTAGTATAAGCAATTCTATCCCCGCAGCAAGCTGCCAATGTTGGGGTGTAAGCCTCATCTCCACAGCAATACGTATCTTCACCGTATCTTCTAACATGCAACTTGCCATTACAGCATATCATCAGCATTGGATCATATGCTTCTGTAGCGCAACACTGCGTTTTGTCTCCTCCACAAGGCCGTACTTTACCACCACAGCATATTTCCCTGTTGCTGTCATACGCTTGTCGTTCACAACAACATTCAGCTGAAGGATAGGGCTTTCGAACTATTTGACCATCACAGCAAGTGTGGGTTCTGGAATCATATGCCATGCTGTAACAGCACTGCGTGAAAATTCCAGCTAACGCTACTTCTAAGTTCCCATTGCAACAACAAACGTGGTTCCTTGCATCGTACGCTTCCCCAAAGCAACATCTTGACCATGGACTGCCAATAGTAGCATTATTAATCCAGCCGTTACAGCATGTCTGTGTTTTAGAGTTATACTTGATTTTTCTACATTCTTCGTTGATTGAACGGGCTTTTCCATCTTCACAGATCTGCTTTTCCGGATCGTAAGTTTTTGCTCCACAGCAAGCGGTGCTTGCTCCATTTTTGTTTAATGTGTTAACTTTACCATCACAACAAATCTGTTTGCTCGGACTGAACGCTCTATTACCACAGCAAACAGATGAGCTTCGATCGCCCATTTTAGCAAGTTTATTTAGCTTGCCATCACAGCAGATCATCTTGGTAAAATCAAAAACTCTTGTATCACAACAGCAGGAGTCTCCTGCTTTCTTTTTGTTAATGGTATCTTTGCAGCAGTGATTTTTGGCAGGATGGTATGATTTGTCCCCACAACATTTGGTATCAAAGCCATTTAACCTTGGGTTCACCTTGTCTTTGCAACATATTTCTTTCTTCTCATTAATAAGATTGCCTCCGCAACATGACACCTCATCACCTTTTGGCCTATCATAGTACTTTCCACCACAGCAAAGCCCTAGGTCAACATCAAACTGTTTGTTTCCACAACAACATGATCTGTAATGGTAGAAATCCTCCATACGGTAAATGTTGTAAGCAATGAAAGCCGCATATAAACAAACACAAATCTTGATGTTAAATATATTTTTTAATCAAAAAATCTTTTTAACGGGCGTGATAAATGCTGTCTTACATGTTGACATAAAACTGATCATTTGTGTTTATGCAAGTTGAAAACTCCTAGTATATTTATTTTATAACTAATCTTTTAAAGCTTGTATCATGACGGGAGAGAAAACATTCTTGGTAACGTGATTTTCATGCGAAATGATCTTCGCAAACAAAGTAAAGAACAAGAAATCGCAGCTTGGTACGCGTTGGACAGTCTGAGCTATTGTATGATCTTCAAATACAAACCTCGTGAACTAGAGGTTCACTTATGTTACCGAAAGAAAGAACTCTAACCTTTCTGCAAATTTCTTATCTTGAATTTGTCCTCCGCAGCAAAGTTGTTTGCTGACGTCGTAGTTTGGCTCCACTTTGCCTCGGTTGCATTTGTCACATCTGTCATCATAGCTCTTGCCGCTGCAGCACTGTGTACTGTTGCCCAGTTTAGGTTGAACAAACATGTAGCCACAACAAACCTTTAATTCAGATTGTTAACATGCAAACAGTCGTTTTATATTCATCTATACACAAAGGTCCTGCTAACATCATCAACTTCCCAACACCATTTATGTATTTTAACATACTGTTTCAACTATCTCATTTTATCACCTTTTGTCACAACATGAAGGGTGTTCGTCTTACGGTAATCAAATGTTATTAAGTGTTTCAGTTTAGGTGGCAATTCGAAAATTTCATATTGAAAATTCATTGTTATGCAACACTCCTTTTAAGTTTCCAAACAAGGACACATGTTAAATGTATAAATGCATATTTTCTTATTTTCTAATCGGGGTTTCAGCTAATATTTATGTGTTTTTACGTGTTTACTACATATAAATTCATTATTCATTTTAAAAACATGTCATTGTAAAATACAAATGTCATTATATAATACTTGTGAATTGGTTACTGAAACATACCTGACTTGTGACATCATAAGTACTATTGTGGCAGCAAGCCGTATTTTTCCCTGCCACAAGAGGAAGCACCTGATTGCCACAACATATTTCTGTGCGATTGTCATATCCGGTCTTACAACAGCATTCAGTGAACTCCCCTGCATACCTATGTTTTAAGGAAAAGATAAAGTTTATTCGAAATAACGCATCAAGGCCCATTGGAAATTTCAGTTCAACAAAAACACAAAGTGTTGATAAAAGTTTTTTTATGCCGCCACAAAGTGGGAGGCATATAGAGTTGCACTCGTCCGTCCGTCCACAAATCTTGTGGCATCAACTCCCCCTAAACTATCAGGCGGATTTCTTTCAAACTTGCACAGATGATCAAGCACGATGATCGCAAAGAAAGGATTTTGTCCTGCGACCATTTTACCAGAGTTATTGGCCTTTGTTATTTCAAATTTTGTTGCAGCAGTGGGCGCTTCGGTGTCCGAGGATACATTCTAGTTTAAAACTACGTTTAGAACTATTTCAAATTTTACAGCTTCAGTCCTATTAAATGAATGTATTAAAACTTTAAATAATTATTTTTTAGTTATTTCTGGTTTTAAACGATATTTGAAAATTCTTTCTCTTCTATTCAGAATAGAAAAGAATAGAATAGAATACAATAGAATATAATACAACAGAATAGAATAGGTACTTGTTTACAAGGTGGTCATCACAACATATAAAACAGTTAGGATCGTAAGCAACAGTTCCACAGCACTTTGTGTTGTTTCCTGCAAGTTTCTTCTGGGGATTTCCATTGCAACAGATCTGGTAACGTACGTCAATGGTGGTGTTCCCGCATGGTGCTTTATAAAATAAAAATTTTTGAGTAGCCACATACATTATATTGACAGTAGGCAAATCATGGCACTTAACGCGTTGAAAGACTGTCGGTGTTACAGGAAAAAGTATCACATTTGTCTGTTTTCCAAATCAGTACATTGAGGAGTTTAGTAACTGGCTAGTCTGGTTCCCAGTATTGTATAATGTAGCAGCTGATATAAGAGTTACATCTCACCATTTTAAAGAGAGGGAAAACACATGTGTTTGATAGATGACAATCATTTCAAAGTGAATTGGTATCTTTCTAGATCACCAGTTCTTTCTCTGTAAACATAATTTCATTAATATTAGACTGTGAGAGATTATACAAGTTATTATAACTTTCTTCTCAATCCTGTTGCAAATATTCACGATGTATTGTATATGTACATTTATCGAAGAAATAAATATTGTTTAAACCAATATTAGGCTTTGGTAGAGGAAAACCCCCGGTGTCGTATTTTTATTTTACGGGCGGGCACCTGTTTATCATGTGAGCGTTTTCTTTGTAAACACTAACGTACATTTTCTTTTTCTTCAAGAAAAAATGAATTTTTGTTTTGTTTATTGTGGTTGCGTTGGTATGCAAAGTTTTTTTGCATCGTTCTTAATAATATTTAAAGATTTAATCAATACTTGATGGTTTTATTGGATATGAAAAACAGTTGGGTTGTTTAGTGTTTTGCATCAGAACTCCCGTTAAAATCAACAGTCAAGTAAACGGACAAGGAGTGACATTGGTCAGGTACCAGGAAATTATTCATTTTCAGTGTCAAAGCGATGACCAAAATAACATGTCATTTTGAACCGCAATATTTTTATGATTATTTACTATTGTTTTATCATTTTTAAGTAAGATTGAAGAGATCATCTTAAAGATCCTTTTGTTGATCTGCGTACACACATAAAAAAAAAACAGAAAAAAACGAAAACATACAAAATCATAATTACTTACTGCCACATCGGTCTTTCGGTTTCTCTGTAACAGAAACAATAGGTTTTTACTAAAAATCTCTCATCAATAGAGTTCTTTCACATTGTTACCTCCCCTTAGCGCTCTCTAAAATTGAAGAGCATATTTAGTCGATAAATGCACGCGAGGGGGCATCGTTTACTATTGTTAATATGACTAAGAGATAATAAAATTAAGAACGTGTTGATCAATCATTTCAAATTTAAAAATAAGTGAGTTCAGTCAAACAACGAAGAATAAAAAAAACGTTATGATCATTTACAAGCTTATCAAGAAAGGTTATGCGCATTTTAACATTGTTTATCGCGGTATTTTCAGGATGCGAGTATCCAACGGATTTGTTTGATTTTTTTTTTAAATAAAATTAAAAACGTGATTTTTTTTTACTGAAAATAAATCTGACGTGTATAATTGACAATTCAGACGAACATTATCGGACATTTTACAGTTTTACGGCATTTTTGGTAACGCTATAATTAATTGTGGAATGAGAAATATATTTCTTATGTAGCTCGTCGGCGAATAGGTTGATACGCGTTTTGCGTGTTTTTCTTTGTTTGTTTTTTATTTGAGAATAAATATTACGTATTTACATAATAGGATGATTCCAACTACAACCCTTGAAATCGTTAAATTGATTTATCCAAACGAATATTGCCGGACGGCAGGCCAACCAAAACTACTTTAAAAAATCCAGAGATTTTTATTAATAAAAACTATTTTCAGGTTGAAGTTCGTTGTTGTTGTCGCTGAAGGTTTTGAAATATAATATTTTCATTTCTGTTTAAGATCAAAATGACCATGGACCAAAAGAAATGAACGGGAGTGCGATATTCAGGTCCGAGATTAATTTTTTGACACTTAGCTGTTGTGTACATGTGTGCCCGAGGCACAAGGTAGGCCTACAGGTTCTCGTAATCTCTCAATTAACAGGGAATTTGGGAGCCGTGAAAAAGACCTAGTTTCTTAATATTAATCATGTAATTGTAAAACTCATTCTAAATTCAGTTAAATTTAGGTTTCATTAAATTATCTTATTGAATATTTTTTAAATCTTGAGATTTTGCCTGAAAATCCTAAGATCCGGAGAGGAACCTTACACTCCGGAGATTTCAGATAAAATCCTGAGATTTGGGAGGTCTGCGGACATCTTATCTTCTTTCTACATCATTCCCGTAACACGTAAATTTCATGCAATGCGACTTATACTAATATCTTATTGACTATGGCTGACGATTTTATAAAAAGTGATGTTTATAATAACATGAATAAGACGTAAACTACTACATGATCTGCCCTTTCAATGCTACAAATTATAGTTATAAAAGTATGGGACTGAACTCATGAAAATGTTTAGGTATTCGAAAAGTTAAAGCTAGAAGTGTCAATAACAGTTACTTTCAATTTGATGATTTGAGATAATTAATTTCAAGTCTCCTCAAATGTCAGATGTCAAACAAGTTTTCGCACCTCAATATGTCACCATTGTTTTCTTGGCAGAATGGGAAATGGTAATATTGTGTCAAATTTATAGGGACAATAAACAATAACACGGTCGTGTTCAAAGTAAGATTTCTAGTTCTTAAACATAAAAATAATTTAAATCCAGGACTGATGAAAGAAATACACGAATGATTACAATAAATGTTAGTTTTAAACATATGTTTGAACGAAATAAAATAGTTAACAAAATAAGAACGCTTAACGGACGTTTTACAACGGCGATGCATTGTTGAATCTATCCGTTTGCCTCCAATTTAGGGAGATCATGTAACATAAAATATATTTTTGAAGTAAACGCATTTTGTCAGAAAAACTCGAGACGCTTATATATGTGTCTGTGGCAAATATACAGTAACATGTAATCCACATTTTCTTTGTTTTCATATAAGTCTTCCAGATTCAATTTTGAAACCACGACGTTGATTGTTTTACGCTTTTCATAGTCAAATCTTGCCGACCAGACGTTATAAAGCCTGTAATATTCGGAAATTCGTAAAACTCGAATTTATTATGCCTCATCATAATTATTATAATAATTTATCATAAGCTTTAAGTCGACTCCCTGATCATTTCCGTTAATTCTTTTAGCAATGACACTGTTAAATGCCCCCTCACGCGTCGGTTTAGGATAAAACCAATATTTTCGTACCTAAACGTGGAGTACGACGCATGCGCACAACAATGTGAAAGAACTCGATTCTTTTGCTTCCATCCAATTCTTCAAATTACATATCACTTATTGTAGACAAATGAATATGCATAATGCACCATGCTAATTCGAAAGCTATATTAATAAATTTCGATGCATTCATTACATGTTCGAATATTGATGTGATAACGTTGTATGTATGTTCGCATATTTACCACCATGGGGAGGGGGCGGAGCTGATACACACTCTGAGTCAAAGCAAACGATTAATTTAATATTTTACTTACGAGGACAATCACCCTTTGTAGCCGCCACCCCGCTCAATAGGTCTTGCTTAATAGCATTGAGTTCGTCAAAAGTCTTTAGAGAAACTGCATTCTTCTCTACAGGAGGACTCGCCACGGCTTTCAATTCCTTGTCGTCCGACAGACCAATACCCAGGGCAACAATCTCTATTCCTGTAATATTTTGTAATCAATGAGAAAAATAGGCACAACTTTAAGTGTCTATAGGTTAATTTAATTCTAAAAAAGCAAGAAATTTTATCAGATTTGTTTAAACGAACCCATAACCCGATTTGTTAATAACAAAACTTAATTTATAACCCCATTGACTACCATAACATTAAATATACAATGTATTTAACTTATCAGTAATTTTTACAAATTAAAAAAAAACATTGAATGTCTTTGGCCATCAACTCGTTAATGTAATGTTGCTATCAATTTTCAATGACCTCTTCAAAAAAGGCAATGGCACTGACATAGGATATCAGCAAATCGTTATCGCAACCCATTTTGTTAGACTTTTGTGTGTGTGTGTGTGTGTTTTTTTAAATTCTCTGTATTTCTCTAGAATTCTCGGTCAGTTGGTTGATATTACATGCATACATATTCCTGGGTAATGTTGTGCTGGTTACAGGAAATGAATTTGCTACTAGAACGGCTTTTGAATATGTTCGCAACAAAACCACCTGCACACACGCACGCTAGCGCGCACGCAGGCATGCGCACTCGCATGGACACACAGCTTTCTTGAAAGTTTTAAATCGCATCAAGTTACGATTGACTTTGTCGATCACGTTATAACAGTAATATATGCCTTTCAGCATTTCGCAAATTTTAAAACAAAATTTTCACACGTATTTTAACAAGATATATGATCAATATGTTACCTGCAGCTTTTGTTTTGTCAGCTTGTGTCTTGGTATCCTGCGGGTCATCCGACAAGCCGTCCGTGACCAGCAGAATCACGTTCGGAACACCTGGCCGGTCGCCGGCTGCCGCGGTAAACATCTTCTCCCTTGCTGTTTGCAGGGCAAGACCAGTATTAGTGCTTCCTACAATACGCCACAGATAGTTCAATGCGAATTAAGGAGCTTCCTTACCGTTGCCAGTGATATTGCTTCCTCAAATTTTCAATCTTAGTTTATATGCTTCCTACAATGCGGATTTATTACTTTATTTTCACATGCTCACTTAACGTTTAGAGGTCAATGCCAGCGTAAGTCCTTTGATAACAGTTTCTTAGATATATTTTTTATTCTAAAACCAGTGTTAGCGTTGACAGAAACGCGCCGTTATCAACCTATGTTTGGTGTAATAAACACCAACAAAATGCGAGATGAAACGAACATTAACGAAAGGCTCAATGTCAAGATTTTTGACCAAACTAAGAAGCTTCGTTGTATACAGTCATAATTATTATGAATTTGAAAGCTTGAGGTATAACAAATGACAGAAATATTCACCATCCTTCATAAAACCGAAGAATTCCAAGCTATTTTAAATGTAGTTTCTGATAACTAATTTTTGAGTTAAAGTAAAGTAGTTAAAAGTAGTCCCAGCTTATAACAGAGGTGAATGTATATGAGCCGATAGTGTAAGAGAGTGGTATATATTGTGTACTTTATGTTATATTAACATTTTTACATAAATCTTATTTCATTACGTCCAAGTTATCATCATCGTCATCACGCATACGAGCATGTTTAGATGATAACGGTATGTGATGTATTTCGAAAGTTATTAAGACAATGTCTTTCGTTAAAGTCATAGACACATAATCTCAATTTGTCACGAATTAAAACATAAACATAAGCTAAGTTTACTTTATTACTTGATCGGAAAGATTGAAGATCACACGGACATTTGAAGCTTACTACGTTAATAAATGTACGTTACAATTATAGAAATACTGTTCGAATGCCAGTAATTGGGTGTGGTAGCGCTACTGGTGACAGTGATAGTTGCTTGACAGTATAATAATTAAAATGTGAACATGTTATTCTGACACCTATTAGTCTTTTTTATAAATAATGTATAAACCGTACTACAGAAAACACCAACGTGATTTGTTATTGTTCCAGAGTGCCTTGCGGTCCGTATTCGTCACGAACTTTGCTGCTGAACTTTGCAGCAAATATTCTGTTTTAATAAGCTATAGTTAAAACGCGGTCCTCAATCTTAATGTAGTATTCGAAAAACAATCTATAATTATAAATCGGGAAAATATCGTGTGAACCAGATAAATGAAAGGCTAATAACAGATATTATTTTTTACATTTATATGAAATCTGATATTTTTGCGAGAAGTATTCAAATTACGACTGAAAAGAACATACCGTACACTTTTTGAACAAATATTTTTTGCGACCCTAAATATTGGGACCCGAAAATTTTTAATTATTTTTAACTGTCCCAATACTTAGGGTGATTACGGTATTTATATATATTTGAACCTCTTATGTAGGGAAGGTTTTTTATTGCGGCAAGAATTGCGTTCTTGTCGGCATATTTGTTAAGCTGGAATTCCACGGAGGCGTTATGTCTGTAGGTCAACAGTCCAAACCTGAAAATAATAAACACATTGCACAATTTATTAAATGGAGAAATTTGTCATCCAAACATTCGATTCTCGATTTTAAACAGCAGAGAAGACAAAAAAGAGGGAGTAATAACAATTTAAAAAGATGAAAAGGGGACTTTGAAAGCCGCAGAACACGACAAATATGAAATATTGAAGGCTCGGTTTGATTGAGCCTGTTCATGGGCAGTAATGGAAATGCATTCTACTGCCCACGCCGCCTAGCCCCTGGTTGAGTGCAACTCAATATTTACACTAACAAACAGTACAGTTTTGATCCATCCCTGATTTTACAATAATGGCGACACGTGGAATCCAATAAAACACAAAAAAACCTCTTTTACTTATCTTTGTGTCCAAATGTTTCGTTTACTGAATGGTATATATTGTTTATTCCATAACCTTATCCCGATGTAATAGTGTCGCTAACTTTTAATATGGGTTTTCCATTTTACAAAAGATGAATGTCGCAACACGAAGAACAAAAGAATATAACACGATTTTGTACGTGTTTTGGTTATATTATTTGTGTTTTGGTTATATACTTTGTGTTTTTTGGTTATATTCTTTGTGTTTTGGTTATATTCTTTGTGTTTTTTGGTTATATTCGTTGTGTTTTGGTTATATTCTTTGTGTTTTTTGGTTATATTCTTTGTGTTTTGGTTATATTCTTTGTGTTTTTTGGTTATATTCGTTGTGTTTTGGTTATATACTCTGTGTTTTTTGGTTATATTCTTTGTGTTTTGGTTATATTCTTTGTGTTTTTTGGTTATATTCGTTGTGTTTTTTGGTTATATACTTTGCGCCCATGCAACTTTTCAATTTCAAGCTCTTATATGTTCTCTTTTGTTTCCCTATTTCTTAATAATCAATTACCGATTAAAACCTATCAAATGTGTGATTTAATGTAAAAGCCGTTGCTGCTGCTATAAAGGTTGTCGATATTTAAAGATATTTAAAGATTTGTTCGTTCATCTATTCTATGTTCTGTTTGAGGTCGGATAAATCCCACTTGGAGAAAAATAATGACATAGTTTGTGCCTATTTACCTGCGAAAGTCAGTATATTATGTAAACATTTAAAATGTTGAATTCTGACACAAACGAAACTTTCGTTCTAATGAATGTTAAAAAATCATAAAAATCATTTAAAATACATGTAAATGTACCGTATATCGGGAACATTGGCTTTGCCTATACACATTTCAGTAAACGTTTCAACCCGTCTCCAGTTTGGTTCTCCAACACTCTCAGAAGAATCCAGGATAAAAACAATATCCACCTGAGCAACACTACTGCCTGGACACTCTGTGAAATCAACAAATAAACCGCGTGTTTGCTAACAGTGTTTGGTATAGAAAGATAGCATAATCTCATAAAAATCCGATTTTCTTAACGAAGCAAATTTAAGTGTGTTATCATTGACCCCTTGCCATGAACTGACAGGAACATGCATAAACAAATATTAGTAACGTCTTAACTAATGCTGGAATCGAGTACCTGTTTTAACAAGGATATTTTTATCTTGACCGTATCTCGAACTTCACACGTTGAATGTCCTTTTCTGGTGTCGAACGCGATTAGTTAGACGGTTAACGTTGCAATACAGAGTTAGAGAGAACTTGTTTTCGTTTTGATACCAAGTTAGCAAGCTATATGAAGTTAAAAAGTTCAAACAGTTAGTAACAAACGATTTGCCGGGTCTTAAAGTAAAATTTTATTTAGGACTCGGAAGATTTGCTTTTGTGAAGAATGTTCATTCATTTTCTCTACTGCATATACATCTATTGATATATATCTATACTATTAAAAGAATTTGTTTGCCGATTTGCCGGAGAAACAGTGCGATCTCAAGCTATTCTGTTCTATGTCGCCCAAGCATTCATATAATTATAAGCATCTAAAACTGACATTTCCTTTTTTTTTTGAATAAGCACTGATATGTTCGAAAATTGAGGAAAAGAGCCTTACAAGAGCTGTTCGATTCATTTGAAACAAGAGCAATTTAAATATTAAACGAACAAAAACTTTGGCCTAACATTCATGTGCAATTTGGAAAATATTAACAAGTGAAAAGTAAGGCGGAAAATCGAATTCAAGTAACGGAAAAAAGTTCTTTAATGTACAATAAATATTGAAGAGAAAACTTGATAGTACTTTATGATTGGGAATATTTACTTTAAGTTCAATATAAATCACGTAAATGATGTGACAGAATAAAAACTTAAACCCAATATCTGAGTGAACAAGAGGCACATCTTTAAAATAGTTGTAGCCGAGTCTTGATGGTTATGGTAAAGATTATGATAGTGACTATGTTAAGTTTCAAAAAGCTCGATTTGTTTCTTTTATCCCTGCCCTCGTGTTCCTGCTGATTTGACTCCAGGTACTCTGGTCTCGGTCAAACCATTGAGTACCCGCCTCTTTGGTTTTCAATGCTATTAGCTTCGTATGTTTTATATGTTTAACTGCTTTTGCATGTAACATTGTTGAGCTGATGCGTGGAAGGTTGTGTTTTGTGAGTGTGGCGATTCCTGATATGCATATTTCTTGTTGATATCTCATGAAGTTTCAAAGAAATGGACCCATTGTATATTTTGGTAAATGCGAAAAACGTATTGCAAATCACACAGAAATATTGTGGTAGAGTTATTGGTTTTGTTGATAATGATAACGAACATAATATGTATTCCGAATTTCAAAGTAATATCTCAAGTAGTTTCAAGGCATGGGACATTGGCGTATGTGAAAAGGGAAATAACAATGAAAAAAAATTGGAAACAGAGTTATGGGTCTTGTTGGTGATGATGAAGATTTCGATGAATAATTTTGATGAATTCTTAATTTCACACTGATATCTTAAGTAATTCGAAGTGCATATTTTGATTAACACAAAATTTAAGTGAAAAGGTTCATAACTTTAAAAATGTTGGTAGTAGAGTTATGGGTCTTCTGGTCTTGGTAAACAGGCAATGGTGAAGAATTTGAAAGTTTAAAAGTAATGGACCAAGTGCATATTTTGGTCGACGCAAACTTTTGTGAAACGGGGACATACCTTGAAAAACATTTGTAGCAGACTTATAGGTATTGTTAAGAATGATGAAGATTTTCATTGTGATCAGATCAGGGTCTATTTACTAATTAAATAGACCCTGATCAGATATTCAAAGTTTCAAATGGATAAATCAAATAGTTTCAAAGTTATAATCCAAAGTGCATATTTTGTTTATCGGACGCCGACGCGGGCGCTGACGGCGGGATGAATAGGATAGCTTCACTATTTTTTGATTAGTCGAGCTTAAAAGTACTAGAGAACAACTAAAGCTAAAAATATAAAAATGCTACAAATAGATTTTGCTAAATTTAATCGAACGATTACTGCTCTCAGCTGCCAGTCATTATCAGAAATCGATAGTTTTGAATTGTCAGCTATTTTGTTGTGTTCTTATGTTGTCACATTTGTTTTCTTAATTTCTTACTTTATTACTTAAGTACGTGTAATTACGATTCAAACTGCTGCACAAATACGTTTTTCTTTTTTTTCTAAATTTTATGTACATGTATTGGCTATATAAGTTTTCACTCTCTAACTTCCCATTCTGGGAAAATAGTTAGCAATTTCTGAATTTGGATCTTTTAATAGGTTAACAAAATCTCTCAATAACAAAATGAACTTGTCACGTCGTAAAGATCAAGACATTATACAGTTAACATGTTTTTGGATTGTAGGAATGAAAAAAAACTGCACATAAATAATCTGGTCTTTATGGAACATGTCTTTAAAGAGGCCAGCAAAACTTTTTAGAACAGGTGGCACGGCCATAAGTTTGTGAATCACGAAATATTAAAAAGATTATCTACATGTTGGATTCGTGCGTTAGACTTTACTACAGTAATAAACATATCGATGCCTGCTCTTTAAATAAAATAAAACTGACTTTTTATTAAACTTTTCTATGAAAAGCGTTTTCGGCGGTTCCACTTTTCTAATTTACACGACTTTTTGGACATTCAAGTTTCATAAACATTATAAAAGTTAGTAGAAAAGTAAGATTACAGATAAAGATCGAGGCCTTCTCTCGCGTAACAGGCATCCCTTTCTTATGCAGATAGGACGATTTTCGAAGCCCGCGCTTGCGAGGGTCCACATTTTGTCAGAATATTTAAAACGATTGTCCTTACCACAGCAAGTCTTGTCATCGTCGGGTAGCCTTTTAGTTAGCTTGTTATCACAACATTTTTGGTCCGTGGGGTCAAACGCCAGTTTTCCACAGCAACAAGAAGAAGACGTGAATACTTCTTGAATCACACCATCACAACAACGCTTAAACAAAACAATATTATGAAATACACAAATATCTTTAAACTATAGTACTTGTCATTTAAAGATTAAAGAGGTATTTGTTGGTTTTCATTTGGGTATGGAAAACTGTTGGGTGAATCCCGCTTTATTTATTTTACATTTTACAGCGTTTTGACAACAGTAAAATAGTACAGTAACAAACAATCGGAATATCTCGGTCGTATCAAGATATTATTTGCATGGCTAGTCGCTGTCACCATAACGATTCGCTCCCAGGTAGAGGCAACATCGTATGTAATTTATAGAAGCGCTATTTGTGCAGTGTGTCGGTCGTTAAACGTCTCCCCGTATAGTCAGTACTGTCAGTAAAATAACCCGTTACCGATGTCATGCAGTGATCATAACGTATATCAGGGCTATCCGATGAACCTTTTGGAGGGTTGTCGGTTGCGTTGTCGGAATTGCAAGGCTATGCGCTGTCGCCGTTACGGTTCGAGTTCGCTCCCAGGTAGAGGCAATATCATTTGATATTTATCTAACTGTTAAACTTTTCACAAATGTTACCTAGTTAGCTAGTAATTATCGAGTTAATTATGCGGGTAACATGATCTAAACTTGTTCCCTAAAGGGAGAAATACACTTTCAATGTAATATGGACTTCAACTCACGTAATTAGTTACAACTACAAACGATGGTAATACTAACTAGACTTCAATTAAAACAAATCTTCTTTGCTTGTCGTTTTATTTGTAACGTATAATTAAACAAAATTTCCGCGGTTCTTCTTTATTGTATTTTTGTTCGTAACGTATAAAAAAAGAATTTCTTGTTGGTCTTCTTTTATTCGTAACATATAACTAAACATTGTTTCCCCTGTTCTTCTTTGACGGTCTTTTTTATTCGTAACGTATATTTAAACAGAATTTTCCCGGTTCTTCTTTGTTGGTCTTTTTTATTCGTAACGTATAATTGAAAAGAATTTCTCAAATTATTCTTTGTTGGTCTTTTTTTATTCGTAACATATAATTAAACATTGTTTCTCATGTTATTCGTTGACGGTCTTTTTATTCGAAACGTAAAATTCTTTGTTGGTCTTTTTATTCATAACGTATTATTAAAAAGTGTTTCCCCCGCTCTTCTTTTTTGGTCTTCTTTATTCGTAACGTATAATTCAACAGAACGTTCCGTGTAATAAAATGGTTCTGAAACAGATGTGCCTGTTGATGGTCTGTGCAATTGCAACACACAACTGTTTAAGTCA
This sequence comes from Corbicula japonica, assembly GCA_038501625.1. NCBI lineage: Eukaryota > Metazoa > Mollusca > Bivalvia > Venerida > Cyrenidae > Corbicula > Corbicula japonica. The sequence goes on along the minus strand of JAZAYU010000014.1, from coordinate 533,534 downwards.
ACTCTTAAAACCGTAGCAGACAAATTTTCTAAAATTATACGCTTTTATAAACAGCAGATCTCGTTAATGAAATCCGACAGTTCTGTGGGTGATGTGTTCCGGCTCAAAGAAATATTGTATTCATGCTCGCCATCACGATACTTGGCCTGGATTTTGCAAGACTTACAGCCTTTACGACGTAAATAAGATAACATGTTTTAGCATTTATGTTTACCATTTAAGAAACGTCACATAAAACTATTATTTAACTCAGCAACCGAATTCGGAATCGCACTCATTGCGAAGGATCGCACTTTTGGCCGATCTTTAAGTGATTTTCTGCTTTTAAGTGATCCTTTGACAAATGTTCTCAGCACGAGAATTATTTTGTTAAGTTTTGAAAGACTTAAAATGTGTAAAATTAACCTGGAAGGTACAATCATACAATGGCTTCAAACAATCATAGCATCTGCTGTCGTAACTGATAGTTTTATTGGTCTTTGTGTCGACACAACATTTGCCAGCTTCACCTTTATCACCGTAGTTCTTGTAAATCACATCTTTACAACAAAGCTCCTGAAATATAAGCATATTAGTTACCATAGAGATGTTAAATGCGTTATAGATAAATCACTAAATTACATTTTAGATCACAAAAGCACAATTTCGACTGTTACCAGAACATAGTTAAAATAGTAGATCTCGGTTGAAATTAACATAAAATAATACCTAAACAAATTTGGAAAAAATCTAATTTAAATAGATGTAAAGGAAACTTTGAAAGTCATCGAACACGACACATATGAAAATATTGCAGGCTCGGATTGATTGAGCCTGTTCATGGACAGTAATGAAAATGCATATTACTACGCACGCCGCTTAGCCCCGAGGAGAGCTATATGGCTGGGAAATTGAAACCACCAGAAATATTAAAACAAGATGTTGAGAACTTCGAATCGAAAATTTGAGCGAAGTAAGTCAGTGTTCACTTGCCGTTATAGGATTATAGGTAGCCTTTCCACAGCATGAAGTAGCACCCTTGCCGGATATGAGTATGACGGTTGTATTGTAGCAACACACATTCTCGTCTGGATTATAAGCCACATCCTTACAACACTCTGCTTTTTTACCGGTTGGAATCTCATTGACCTACATTTTATATATTTACATTTTTATAAATTATTTGTGGTCATACACATTTGAGCTAAGCCTACCCATAAATCAACAAAAAAGAGCACACATAAATCAAAGCAAAAATTATACTTATGTTCAACTGCAAAATTACGCTGGAGTTATTTCACGGAGTTGGAAGGAAGCTTGCCACGTTTTTCTAGTTGTTTTCGAAGATATTACTGTAATGAGTTAAGTAACTGGTGCATAGTCTGGTAATCATACGTTAAATACTGATTAAAGTATTTCTCATGACATTAAAGATCCACAGTTGTATTCGCGCGAAGAACAATGCTCAATCAACTGGGCGATTCCAATCCAGTCATCAATGACCGAAATCTATTGGGGAACGTAGTAAGACAAACACATGAACAATCCAGTCATCAATGACCGAAATCTACTGGGGAACGTAGTAAGACAATCCAGTCATCAATGACCGAAATCTATTGGGGAACGTAGTAAGACAATCCAGTCATCAATGACCGAAATCTATTGGGGAACGTAGTAAGACAAACACATGAACAAACAACTTGTCCATACACATATTGTATGTGTCGATACCGTGTCATCATTATAAGCATTGACAACGGTACCTACCTGAAATCTGTCACGATTTCTGCCCAGTCTATATATGGGCTGAACTTCCTGACTGAACGATGTAAAAATCATTTCAACAAACCACCACATATTTCAAATTTGTTAAAAGATTCCCGCTTAAATATCGAAATATCAAGTAAAAATTAAGAATTTTCGAATATCAACTTTGAAATTTACATCAATTTAACAATGGAACTTCGAAAGCCACCTAATAGCAATTATGAAAATATTGCGCACTTTCTTTCATGGGAGGAAATAGAAATATATATTTACTTTCCGCGCCGCCTTACACTCAACAGCAGGAATTATATCCCCGAGGAGATCGAATATTATCCAGAAGAGAGAAACGGTATGAAGTTTACTTGTTATTAAAAATCTTTTAAAACAAGGTTGTCGGTATCATAAATTAACATAAACGTTTTGCAAGTTTTGTCGCCGATACCAAGATTTAATAATAATAATAATAATAATAATAATAATAATAATAATAATAAATTCTTTATTTTCAGATGTAACTCTTAAGTTTTGTACAAAGTAAAACAACAATTATACAAATCTTATTTTCAAGAGGCCATCATTAACTATATAGGCCTATTATAACTACACGCAATTTAAATAAAATGAAATAAAAAAAATCAACAATACTAAATCACACATGTTAATTGGCAGATATTCTGAGAAGTCAAAATATTATAATGTTATATATTATAATACGCATACTTAAGAAGTAAAGAAAAAAAGCAACGACAAATCATTGAGCAGTTACATGTTTGTGTGTATATATAGATACATTTCAAGAATTTAATGTCAATAAATGATGTTTATATGATTTTTTTGAATAAATTCAGGGTAATTGAATTTTTAATGGAAATAGGAATTTCATTCCAGATAATCATACCAGAGTAACTAAATGTCTTTTTCATAAATTCTGTGTTTAGCTTTGGATGGACAAGATATTGCATTGAGTAAAACCGAAGATTGTAAGACGTATTTTGTGTAATTTCTATCAGATCGTGTAAATATTGTGGGGCTAAGTCGTGGAGGGTTTTATAAACAAGAGAGGCTGTGTGATGTTTTATACGGTCATTACATGATAACCACTTCAGTTCACTAAAAAGTTCTGTATTAGTTCATGAATCTGATTTACCTAGCACTAATTTGGCAAAACGTCTTTGGAAGTTATTAATCCGATCTTTGTTGGCTTTTGAACATTGTCCCCACGAGATAACTCCATAATCAAGAATCGGTAGTACATACGCATTATAGTAAATTTTCTTTGTTTCAAATGTGAGATACTTTGATATTCTATTAAACACATAGGCGGATCCAGGGGGGCGGACCCGGCGTACGCCCCCCCTAAAATTGCCCAAGCAAAGTTTTTTTCTCTGTAATGAAATATGATATATAGGAAAATATAATATATAAATGTCAAAACTTTTTCGCACGCTACGCGTGCAATAAGTTTCGAGACTATGAGTACACTAATACAATGACATAACGAACAATTCACAAACAATTCATTCTCATTTTTTGTAAGATTTTAACATGATCCAACGGCTGTTTAAAAAATTATATGATATATTTAGATGCTTTACAAAACATCGTGATCTAATCTACAATTAGCCCAACTATTTGTGCGCAACAAGAGCTTTTCTATATATACGATGGTCGCTCTTCGCGCACAACCCAGTTACTATTCAAATCAATGCGGAAAATTTTCCTTCTATTTCTATATGCCGCCGATCGGAAAATGAATCGCAACTTTTCAATCTTTTGCCTGCTTCATAAAGCATCTTAAACATATATTTTTTTTTAATTTACATACCTGAGAAGCCACATTCAAGTAGAATCAATATATGTAATCCTTTATAAGTAACGTTTTCGTTTTTTATGCAAAACTGTTTTAAACCTCAACCCATGTCGATTACACCGCATAAAGTTTATCTGACTCGCGTTTATCGATAATTTTCACCGTGTAAACGGCATATGCTGTGGTAGGTTTAACAAGTTATTTTGTGGATTATTCGTTCATTTTATTGTTACTTTTATCATTATTTATGTTTTATAACGATATTTGACATACCAGTGTTGAAATTTTCATGTGGATGTGAAAAAAAGAATTTAAATCGGGTCGATTTCCACCACAGTTTTGATCGTAACTGCTTGAGACGTAAAGGACAGACAACGAAAACGTCCGTATGATAATGGGTCTGTGCTTGCAGTCGAATTATTGAGACTAATCTACTATCTACTGAAATTGATTCGACCTTCAAACTTTGCGTTTCAACTTTTTCCTTTGAATTTTCCGTATTTTATTCTATCTTTGGGTTGATTAGAATTGTCAACAACAATTGACGCGCCGAAACGTCAGAAGATGTTGACGAGTTTTTTTAGCAGAGCTGCAGCACGAAAATTTCATCATCAATATCATCATTTTAATTTTACGTCCCCTCCCTAACCCAAAATGCGATTGTGATACCTAAGTTTACGTGTTTGCTATATTTTTCCTCTCGCTTGAATTCAGTTTAAATGTTCATAGTAAAATACGTTTCTGTATTTTAAATATTCCCGCTTTCACTTACTTCCATTTATATTTTTCCTTTGAGTAAAGTGAGTCAACAAACATGGATGCATTAAGTGGGAAACACGCAAACATTCAAAATATATATTGTGCAAAAGATCTTATTTTTGCCTCCGTTTGATTCATACCTTAAGCACACAGTAGATTAGAGCTCTCGTACATTGTATTGTATACCCTGGGAAAGTATATTTGAGGTTCTGGAAATGTGCATATGAATCCCTTAGAAATGACTAAAACACGGGAGCTTCACGGGGCCTCCGGCCCCCTGGACCCCTGGCCAGGGCTTTGCCCTGGACCCACCGGGGCCCTTACGGTCCCCTGGACCCCCTGTCGGACTGTTTATTTTCCGCCCCCCCTAACTACAAATCCTGGATCCGCCTATGAAACACATATAGCTTTGAATTTAATTTACTGCAAATTTTATCTATCTGCACTTGACATTTTATTGAATCATCAACAATAATGCCTAAAATATTTTGATAATGTACATTCTCAAGCTGAGTTTGATTTAAAGTAATTACTAGAGAGTCTCAGCTCTTTAACCTGTTTTTCGTTCCCAGTAGCATGCAAGTTGACTTTGATGGGTTTAATGCCATATTGTTATTTTCACACCACTTGTCTATATTACCAATGTCATTTTGAAGTCATGATTGTATTTAATTTATGTTAGAAGAGGATGTGTGCAAAGTAGAATCGTCAGCATACATATCAACGTTCCATGATTCTAGTGTCATTGGAAGATCATTGATGTAAATTAAGAAAAGAAGGGGCCCAAGGATAGAGCCTTGAGGGACACCAGTCTTGATGCAAAGTTTATCGGACTGTATGTTGTTTACTTTCATAAACTGTTTTCTATTTTGCAAATAAGAAGAGAACCAGTCTATTGATTTTCTGTCAAAATGGTAAAGTTTTAATTTATGTAAAAGGATATTATGATCGACCATGTCAAACGCTTTGCTTAAATCAAGATAAACGCTACCTACTAAATTTCCTTTGTCATTAGCTGATAACCAATTATCTATTAAATATATAAGAGCAGTTTGACAGGGGTAGGATTTCCGAAAGCCTGATTGGGTTTTATGTAAAATGTTCATTTTTGTGTCGCCCTTTCGAAGAAACGGCGATACATAGGGACCGCTTTGTCCGTCCGTCCGTCCGTTCGTCGATCCGTCACGAAAACTTAACGTTGGCTATAACTTTGCCATTTCTTAATATTTCTTTATCAAACTTGCAAATTATATTGCTTATGACAACACGCTCGAGATGATGCCAAATTCTCAAGGTCAAGGTCACATTTGATGGAGTTATGCCCCTTTTTGTACTTGGATTTTTCACGAAAACTTAACGTTGGCTATAACTGTCATTTCTTAATATTTTTCATCAAACTTTCAAATTATATTGCTTATGACAACACGCTCGAGATGATGCCAAATTCTCAAGGTCAAGGTCACATTTGATGGAGTTATGCCCCTTTTTGTACTTGGATTTTTACACGAAAACTTAACGTTGGCTATAACTTTGTCATTTCTTAATATTTTTACATCAAACTTTCAAATTATATTCCTTTTCACAACACGCTCCTGATAATACCACATTCTTGAGGTCAAGGTCACACTTGATGGACTTATTCCCCTTTATATGTAAACTTAACGTTGGCTATAACTTTGCCATTTATTAATATTTCTTCATCAAACTTTCAAATTATATTCCCTATGACAATACGCTCGTGACGATACTATATTCTTAAGGTCAAGGTCACATCTGATGGAGTTATGCCCCTTTTTGTACTTGCATTTTTATTCCGACAGCACCAGAGGGCGACACAAGTGTTCAACTGAACACCCATCTAGTTCTAAAATAGTCATGTATTTGGTTAGCAACGTGTCTTTAAAAATTTTGGATATCGGATATAGGACGGTAGTTGTTTGGATCATCTGTTAGACCCTTCTTAAAGAATGGGAGAACATAAGCTTCTTTAAGTTGGTCAGAATATTCTCCTTTGCTAATGCTATTGTTTATTATATCCGTAATTGCAGCGTAATTTAATCACAACAAAGCTTGAGAATGTAAGGTCCTATGCCATCAGGTTCGAGAGATTTTTTAGTATTTCACCCTTCAATCAATTTCTTAACTTCAAATGGCGTAATAAAATTTAATGAAAAATTTTTAAACCGTAGTTTTTGGTTTAAAAATAACCCAAGATCATTAAACCCGTTGAAGTCTGTTTGAGAGTTTTTTTTATATTTGAAGCAATTTTGATAAAATGATGTTTAAAAGCATTACCAATATGGTTTTTCTCTGTAAGCAATTCACCTTTATACAATAATCTAGTTGGCAATGAATATAGCGTCCTGTCTTCGTCATAAGAAACTGCTTAATATGTTTCCATAATACCTTTGAGTCTGTTTTGTTTTGAACCGCGTGGGAATAATAGTTTATTTTAGCTTTAGAAATAAGCTGTGTTACTTTATTTCGCCATATTGCATAGTATAACTAGTCGCCCTGTCAATGGCACGTATCCCTTATTTTCCTAGCATTTTTGATTTCTTCATTATACCATTCAGGTTGGTGTATCCGTTTTATACGTTTTATTTTAATAGGAGCATGTTTGTTAAGCGAATTCTCTAATATATTATAAAGAAAATGTAGCGCAAGTGTTGGTTGGGTTATTGATATTATTGATCCTATGCCAGAATGTAAAATGTCGTTAACAAAAAGCCTTCATTGAATTTAGTAAATGATCGGTATTTTATAGTTCGATGTTTATCTTGATAGATCTTTTGATGTTTATTGATTTTTTCTGGTAAAACATACCGGAAAATGATCACTTTAACTTATTTTGGGCACAGAAACTTCAATAATATTTTCAGGGTGGGTTGTATAATATGATCAATCAATGTGCAGCTTTTCTTAGTTACACTGGTATGGTTCTTAACTATTTGAGATAATCCTAAACAAGAGATAGAAGATTACCAATTACGATTGAAATTACCATAATTCGAATCAAGATTAAAGTTTAAAATCACCAAGACAATATATTTCCTGAAAGTTTTCAAGTAACTTATTGAAATGTTGATCAAACACATCTATCAAATGTTGATCAAACAAATCAATTTTGCAGGGAACTTTGTGGTCGGTATACAAAGTTAACAATAAACGATTTACAGTTAGGCAAACATACTTCAATAACTATGGATTCTAAGCTCATACTTTCAACGTCTAGTCTGCGGCGAAATTGTACAATATCTTTTATATATACTATTAAACCACCACCATGTCTAAAAGACCTATCTTTTCGTTCTATTTTGTATCCATTAATTTATTTATTAATTCAAAAATACAGGTGCAGTTTAAAATTACTATTGCAATAAGGTATTTCACAGCCAGTTTTTGTTATGGAGATTTAATTTATAAACTTAAGAAAATAAAAGGCAATATTAATATCCCCCAGGTTGTTCGTAAAAACCATCTGTTAATTTAAAAAGAAAGGTTACCAACGTGATGTTCTACAGCTATGCTTACCTCTTTGATTTCACGACGGTGGCAGGGATTTGAAAGTTTATGAAGGTTTGGTTTATAGGGAAATCTTTTCTTTAAAGCACCTAAAAACTCGATTTGTTTCTTTTATCCCTGTCGTCGTGTTCTTGGTAATTTGTCTTAAGGTACTCTGGTCTCGGTAAGATCATCGAGTACTCGCCCATTTGGCTTTGCAATGCTATTAGCTTCTTATGTTTTATATGTGTGCTTTTGCATGCAACATTGTTAAGATGATGGGTGAGTTGGAGTTGTTTCACCAAGACAACTTGAACTTGTTTGTTGATATGAGAACCTGGGACAAATGTGAGGTTGGAGCACCCTAGAACCTGGTTTAAACCCCAGGCGGCAATTTGTTTTGCCATTAATCGTTCCAAGGCGGTAAACCCAATGGTTTTCTATGTCGTTAATTGTTTGTGGCGTCTTATTTGAATTGACATACTTATAACAACATGCTCTCTTTACCTCTCTTCTTTTTTCGCTGCGTGGGAAGGCTGTGTTTTGTGAGTGTGGCGATTCGTGGTATGCATATTTTACTTTTTAAGAGGCACTATGAACACAAAAAACAATTGACGGATGAAAGAAAATGTTCGTAACACTAGATAGGCTCTCGTATCATTTCGCCAGATACCGAAAATATGGTACCAATTAGAATATATTTCATTAAAATGCATTTATCGAAATTTCATAAAAGTGTGAGAGGTATCAATGATTTATGTTTAATACAACATAATTATTATATACGAAAATTCTCGTCTAATATTTTTCATTGATATTTTTGCGTTCTTATTGATTTTTTTTTAAAATGACTAGAGCTATAGTATTTCCGAAGTGTTCACACGATCAATTTCAATCTTGTATAAAAACTACATATAAAATAGATTTTGATAGATAATTTTAGAATCACGCGGAATTAAATTATGTTAAGACCAATATTACATCGAATAAAAATTTGAACTTAAATTTAGTTGTTTATGTGCCTTCGTTGTCAAAATAACAAGTAGAATCAAAATGTCAAGGGTTACGCATCATTTTTCCGCGTACCGCCGATATTTATCATTGTACTGTATCATTCTCATGAAATCTCTGGAAAAAGGCAAGAGGTTAGTTCAGAAATGCGGACATTTTACGATCAAATGCATATAATTAACAGTTTGCGTACATCACGGAGGTTTGGAATGTTTCCTCTGTATCCGTAAAACATTTTACAACAATTTTGGCTGTTGTAACTTGAAACTAAAGAAAACTCTTTTATACATGTGTCACATTTTTAAAAATCTTTTTCGAAGAAAATGTTAGCTTAATAAGTAACACAGGTCAAATGATCACAGTAAGCTCTGGCATAAGCTTATTACATAACGATATTTTACAAATAATACGAAATAACGTTTTAAAATCAAAACAACTTTGACATACGTGGTACCGCATCATGTAGAACCATGGCAACGCTTATTTTGATCTCAAATCTGGACTGCATACCTATTATATGCAATATATTCTCAGTCTAGAGGCAATGAGATCGATCCTTTCTCCTCCTTTGTATTTATTGACATTTTTCGAATAAAAGTTGGTCCCGTGTGTTAGTGTTTTGCAACGGATATCCAAAAGAACCAGGTATGTTTCTGGAACTGATATATCTTCCCTATCATCTTTCCTAACTCACACACTTTTAAATGATTAGCACAGACGGGCGGCGATAATAAATGCAAATTCAAATAATGTAGCATTAGGTTAATCATTAGACAATGATGTACGTCTGACACAAATGTGTACAGTGCCACGATTTTGAGAGCGGATTCATGATGCAGTACGAAGAATTCGGTCAGTTTTCATACTTTCTTGATATAATTAAAGAATAAAACAGCATCTGTTTAGGTACAATATTAATTGCATGCACATTTTTGATGCTCACATTAAAATCAAATAAATTATATTGATTGAAAACAGAAAATTTTGACTTAAAATGTATTCCAAATGGTCATTTTCTCCAACCCGCTCTAGCTGTTATCACTAAACCATTGAATTCCTTCAAGTCTTAGATAAAAACTAGGTAAAAATCGTGAAAATATACTGTTGAGTAGTTTCAACATTATGTTTAGTAGAAGCAGTGTATTACTAAACATAATGTTGAAACTACTCAACAGTATATTTTCATGACCGAACATAAAGAATTACTCACTAGACAGAACATTATAATAACTTAGCAAGATACTTCTACCACCCAATAGCATGTCATTGCAACTGAACATAATGGAATAATCACTCAGTAATACAGTGTTCTGACTAAACATAATGTTGAAACTACTCAACAGTATACTTTCATGACTAAACATAAAGAATTACTCACTAGACAGAATATTATTATAACTGGACATGATACTTCTACCCCCCAACAGCATGTCATTGCAACTGAACATAATGAAATAATCACTCAGTTATACAGTGCTTCGTCTAAACATAATGTTAAAACTACTCAACAGCATATTTTCATGACTGAAAATAAAGAATAACTCACTAGACAGAACATTATTTTAAATGAACAAGATACTTCTGCCACCCAACAGCATGTCATTGCAACTGAACATAATGAAATAATCACTCAACACGACACTGCTTCGATTAAACATAATGTTGAAACTACTCAATAGTATATTTTCATGACTGAACATAAAGAATTACCAACTAGACAGAATATTATCATAACAGAACATTATACTTCTACCCCCCAACAGCATGTCTTTGCAACTGAACATAACGAAATAATCACTCAGTAATACACTGCTTCACTTAAACACAGCACCCAACAACACGTTCTTTTGACACTTGAAAATATTAACATCACATTACATGACATTTCATTTACAGGTCACATTAGAATTATCACACGGCATATCGTTTCTAAGACTCAACAGAATGACAGTTAACCGAGCATTATAGTTTTTCTTAACAAAAGACAGTTTAGGCGTTCCATAGATAACGAAGGAGTAAGTGTCTTTATCGTTATATCCAAACACAAGTATGCTTACCCGTCAGTACAACGTTATTATTCGGCGGCCCATGAGGCCATCGACTATATTTGTGCTTACCTTTTTGGAATTTAATGTGAGGGGGGGGGGGGGGGGATAATGGCAGAATTTCAGAAATGTTTGTATTTTTGTTTTGATATGTATTAATGAGAGTTGTTTTGCAAAAAAACATATTAACAACTGTTTAACGAATCGTACCTATATTCCTAAGTTATATATTCAATATTCTTGTTTTATCTTTTCATAGTAGGGTGATTCAGTCAATGTTTTTATTTAATATAATTAAAGAGATTTCAATATAAAATGTTTCTAGGGTAGCCATGAGGGTAATGCAGAGAATTTTAAAGAAATCTTAAGAAATAAACAAAAGTTTTCTATTTTCGGAAGTAATTTTGATCCAAAACCGTTCAAATTTTAGAGAAAAATATTATCTTCTTATTAAAATAAATTTACCGTTCATGCTATGATAAGGGTGGGATGTTAATGTTTTAAGTTGGTTCTAAATGTAAGATTTGGTAAGATTTTAAGGGCTTCATCCAATAGCAAATTCGAAATTTGATTAATTGCTAAAGTGGGAGTCTAAGGATTTGATTTAGTGGCCCATAGCCTAAACAGTCACGTGCTCCTCCATGTTACATCTTAATTCGTTATATCAATATACACGGCGTTCAGACGCCGTGTACGTGTAAGAATGAAGTCGAACAACATTACCTTTCCGTCACAGCACATCTCTGTTTTAATATCATAGCTCTGCTTGGCACAACAATTCGTATTTTTGGCGGATCCTCCCTTGATTGGTTGGGGCACACCGTCGCAACATACTTGTGTAATAGGGTCGTACACAGTATTCCCGCACGGTACTGTACATAGGAAAGATTCCATGAAAAGTATAACATACTGTACATGTGAACAATTACCGTATTCATTACTGAAAAATTATCATTCAATAAAAAAATCTTCAGCCTAAAACAAACTTGTAGCGTTGTTTTCTTATTAAGTAGGCATCCAAATTATCTTCTTTTTTAAATTCGATAAAAATTGCCGACAATGCCAACAGCATCGCTCTTCAATGTGTTAGGTATAAGTTTGAAAGTGGAACAAGAGTTTTCTTGAAATAGGGGTCTCCAACCACAGGGAATCACATTTTACGCTGGAACAGATTAAGCCCGAGGACTGTTGTTCTTCATCTTCTTTTTTTTCTAATGCGATGGTGATCTTCTCTGACGCGGCATTTTTTCATGCATTATTGTTGTGCAAAAATACGAGGTAACAATGTTTGCCCTCGCCTCGTTCTACGTGATCTAAATGAACTATTGCTACTGTCTTGATAACGGAAACCATCTAGTTGACTGTGTGCAGAAGGGACGTTCAAAAGTTGGCTTGCAATAACTTAAACATTTTATGTAAAATAACAATTCTTTATCATAATTTATAACGAATTTTCAAAGTCTGTCTAAAAGTCTCTAATTATACAGCCCAAAAGGTATGTTCACAATCAATCATGGTGTAGCTAGGCTCTGCAGAACCCTTAATCTCTCTTGGGTCGGAATATAAGTAACAGTATATATTAATATATACTTAAAGAAATTAGAAACGCAACTTCTTTAATCACGAAACATAGTTTGTGTTTCAAAAAGTTGCGTTTCTAATTTCTTTAAGTATATTATTTATTAAAAGTTTACTGTAAATTACATGCATGACCTTTATTTTTTTCCTGAAAATCACTGTCTCAGTCTCTGTCATTCTTTCATTAATTTTGTTTATTTTTCGCTATCAATCTGACTTAGCGATTGCTTGAATTTATACCCCTTGGCCACGGATTTGTAAGACACCTGGTAAAAACATTAATTGTAGATTATACGCTAAAGATCTTTCGGAATATATATAAGAAGAAAGGGAGATGCCGTGTAATATAACATAATTCGTTGAATGCGTGACTCCTGACTTTTACATTTGAAGTTTGAAATTAATTTGCATCTTATACTGACTGAAACTTTTGCATTTTATACTTACAGCCACATCTTTTCTCTGGTTTTTCTGTAAATAAAAAATTTTCATTCCGTACTGTCATAGATCTAATCTAATTAAATAAATATTTAATAACAGAGGCTTAAATAAATGTTCCTCCTAAATAAATGATTATTATGGCGTTGTCAACAAAAGCAATTGTTTATTCAAACTATTTTTGCACAAACAAAATCTGCTGTTAATGTGTTAACAATTAAATTTCAAATTATATCTCTTAGCAAGCAATGATTTTATAATGTGATAAATATGTTTAGTTTGTAATGTTATTTATACAAAATGCCTTACGATTAAATTATGCTTTCTTGACTCTTTACGACTGTATACCGTTATTGCCTTTACATAATTAATATAACTGAGTATAATACACTTACTATGGATAAATATCAATAAGTTACAATTTCTCTTTTAAAAGTATCTGGTCTAAAAGATTATATTTTTAGCTAAGATAGCTTACGAGGACAAACACTGCTAGTAAGGTTTTTGAAGATCCTATCTTTCACGGCTTGCAATTCATCGAAGTTTTTCAGGGAAATAGCATTCTCGTCTGCTGGGGCACTTGCAACATCTCGCAGCTCCGTTAAATCCTTTATAGCAATACCAAGCGCAACAATTCGGACATCTGGCGTGAAAACATAAATAAAAGTGATATCTGCATATCAGGAATGGTCACATTCAGAAGACACAGCCTTCCCACACAGCAAAATGTAGAGATCGTAATTAAATGGTAAAATTCAAAATATTTTGCCACAAACAATTAGCGAAAATGAGAACCCGAGGTGTTATCGCCTTGGAATGGTCAGTGACAAAACATTTGGAGCTAGGGGTTAATCCACTGGGTTCTAAGTTGCACCAACCTCACACTTTCCCCAACAGGTTCTACTAAGAACATATGAAAAACAGTACAATTTTTTCTTGCTGATTTAGCACAAACCCAGCCATCAACTCGACAATGTTGCATACAAAAGCACACAGGCACATCAAACATAAGAAGCTCATAGCATTCTTAAGCAAAGAAAGTTGGGAGAGTATCTTTCTGGGACCAGAGCCATTACAGTCAAAGCAGCATGAACATGATGACATGGACAAAAGAAACATATCGAGCTTCTCGGTTCTTTTACAAGATTTCCCTATAAACGTTCATAAACTTAAAATCCCTGCCACATTGTTCAAACAACTATCAACTTAAGATGTGTTCATCCCCAAGCATGTAGAGGACGGTAGAATATCATTCTGCTAACATTTCTTTTTGAACTTACAGGTTTTTTATAATGTAAAAAAAAACACGTTGCCTTTTATTACGTTACCTTTATAAATCAAATTTCCATTCAATTCTCGCCGACAAAGTTGGGCGGTAAGTACCACCCGGTATTAAGGTTAAAGGATTTGAACAAGTCTAAAAAAATTCGAATTTTCAACTGTAGGGGACCTTTAATTAAAAGTCATTCTTAAACTAAGCTCTTTGCTGCTGTAAACGGATAGTTAAAAGTTACAAGGGAAAAAAGAAACAATAATAAATATAATTTCTCTTCTGTCTGTTATATTTCATTTTGTAAGATCCTCAGCAAAAAATAATCGCAACAACTAAACTATAAAGTTAACTCGCTTCGCGGTCGTATGGAATTTGGCGAAAAGGCGATTAGTACCCATCCGATAAGTTGATATTTTGATGATATTAATATTTATCTACATAAAGGGCCATCCACAGTCGTCATTGCACGTTCATCGATAAAAAAAGAAAATTATCAAAATGTCGTTCCATGAAACTTTGTACAAATAAATGTTATGAATGCATCTTTATTTGTCATAGCTTAAGACACGTTAGAAAAGTAAAGAAAAATAATAAGATCTAAAAATTATCTCAAATTCTATAGACATAAATTCTTAATTCGACCATGAATTTTTAGTTGCTTTCTGGTCGTGTAAAATGATGACAGACATTGATTTCTCTTTTCATAATTGAAAGTTTCGAAAAAAGGACGCAACATATTGTTTTCAAGATCATAATACTAACGTAAGATTATGTTTTGTTGTGTTAAGTTTTTGTAAATATATGTAAAAAGGGAATTTTACGATTAGCAATTTTTCTTTACTGTTCTAATTTTTCTTAACGTATGTAATATGAAGATACGTAAGTAACCATTATTTGTGCAAAGCTTTATTAAACTGCATTTTGCCGTTCAAGAATTTTCTTTTTTTTCTAATTCTTACCAATGCCCATGCAATAACGACTGAAGAAGGCCTTTATTTGAGTTGGTTCCGAAATCTAGGCAGCTCACAACATATGTTTTGTGTTATAACAATGATACGTTTAAAGAACATGTTGGCCATTTTGAATAAATCAGGAAGCAGATGTGTTCTAAAATGGCACCATAATCTAATTTTGTTTGTTTTGGTCGCAACATTATTTGTGCAATATATCATGCTTTTATAACAATAAGCAGTATTGCCTCTCTACCTGTCGCCATACATGTCTAGTTGAGAAGAAGACATTGCCTATAATACATTTCACAGTAAAATAGGCACAGGGGCGATACTCTTTTACACGAAGAGTTGTTACACGAAAAGTTGAATGTAAACGACTCATTATCTGTTGTAACCGTTTTGTGGATACATTCTTACAGTATGCGTCTTAAAATTTACAGAGAATCGACAATAATACTGAAGTCGTCTACATGCAACTCTTCGTGTAACAGAGTATCACCCCTGTGATGGTAGATTTATTCAAAATTTGTAAGTAAATCACCTATAGTTATGTTAAAAAAGATCGGAACATATTGCAGACTCGGTTTGATTGTGAGCCTGTTTATTGAGGGTAAGGTAATGAAACTGCATATTACTACCCACGCCGCCTAGCCCAGGGTTGAGCGTATATAAATATTTACACCAATTAACAGTACAATTTTAATCCATCCCAAACGATCAGTTCTAAATTACATTAAAAAACATTGAAGACACATCTCTTGAGATGCCCCAAATGTATGTTGTTTTTTTCTCTCTCGCATTTTTTGCACAGTAAACAATTAGTTCTATGACTACAGGTAATTCCAACCTTGTTTCTTGAGTAAATCAGCTTGAGTTTTTGTGAAGCTGGGGTCATCTGAGTTTCCGTCAGTCACCAGCAATACGTAATTAGAAGCTGTAGGGCGATCTCCATTTTCAGCAGTAAACATCTGTTCTCGGACAAACTGTAATGCCAAACCGGTGTTTGTACTTCCTGGAAAAATAAAAGTGAAGATGACCGCGGTGCTTTGTTGTAATTCTGCTTTATTTATGACAGGAAGTGAATTATTTATACAAATATTACAGGAATGTGACCGTACATGACGGAAAATTCATTCCATGCATAAGAAAGCAAGCGTGAAGTGGGAACCGTTCTCCACGTTTCTCGTAGTGTGTTGACAGTCGTTATCAGGAGACTGGACACGATTACCTGGGCAAGGTGGTCATCTTACAATCTCTCGTCAAGACCGATATCTGAGGACTCGGGCCCTCACAAGCTACTGACATTACAAGTGACTTCCGGGAAGCTACAGGGGTTCACATGTCCACTCAAACTGTCCGAAACCGTCTGAATAAGGATGGTTTGGATGCCCGAAAACCTGTCATAGGACTAATTCTGACCGTAGCTGACCGGAGAGCTTGCTAAGAGTTCTTGACAATTTTAAAGCTTTATTTAGCCTATTGCGCAAACTAAAATACTCTTTACGGACTTAACCATGATTCGACCCGTGACAGGCGTATGCCGTTGCCGAGGAGAGAGGTATGCGGAAAGTACCATTATTCCATATGACAGGTTTTGCGGCGGATCAGTAACAGAGTGGGAAGGGAAATCCATTGACGGGCGCACATACCTTTATGTGTTTTTAGGAGGTAGTGTGACGGCCCAGAGATATCGGAATAAGATCTTAGAACCAATTGTTAGGCCATAAATATGCTGATGCAATAGATAAAAATTTCATTTAGTGCAAGATGATGCTTGTACACTGTAAGAATCGTAAGAAACCTCTTTGGTGATAAAGATTATGAGGTCATAGACTGGGCAGCGAGGTCTACCGATCTTAAATCTATAGAACATCTCCAGGATATGCTTTATCGTAGAACGTCCGCATCCGAACCCTGTGCAGAACGTCCGTGAGCTTTCTCAAGCTCTTGTAGCAGAATGGGATGCCCTACCACAGATTATGATCAGGAGTGTCATCAGGAGCATGCCCAGACGAAACAGAGAGAGCCTGAACGCATAACGGGAACACTCATTACTGACACGTCTGTAAAACTTCTGAGGCCTGAATCTGCTTATACATTTCTTGTTCTCCTGCAAACACCATTTCAAAGTTAGTTTGATAGTGTTCATATCCTGGGCACAGTTTCTGTTCAGGAAAGTGCCTGTTGGCGATGAAAATGCCGATTTGCTTTTGTTAAAAATAACGATTCCGTCATTTCTGTAAATGATAATCATGATCTACTAAATGAGTATGATATTTTATAGATTACGAGGGGTGTTCCAAAAATAATGTCACTTGTGCATTATCTCATGAATATCGTGTGATATGTACCATAAACCACTTTGGACCGATAGAATAATCACTTAAGCATTTCCCAGTTTAAAATCCCGTTCACAATTTCACTGACATTGATACAGTGTTCATTGCTTTATAGCGTATTCATTACACTATACATGAAATAACTGGTAGAAGAGCTAAATTTAGAAAAACTTGAGTTTCCAAATGTAATGATTATGATATTATTTCATTGTGTTGTGTATTTGTAATATACTGTAGAAATTTCAACTTGATATCTGCTCTAAAACTCGACTTATAAGGGTTCAATGAGGCCCGCCCATATATGAAAAACTCGTCAAAATTTCCAGTATATTTCTGTAAAATTGCTTAATTTCAGACAATTTTTTCAATTTTTATATTAAAAGCAACTATTTTTAATAGAAGAAACTTGTTGAGTCTGATTTTCAACACAAACACGTGTTAATGCTATCTTTTGTATGAAGACGGGATCCCACAGGCAACTCAATTGTGTAAAAGTTAATACCGAATAGGGTCCGGTGCCCAAAATTAAGATTTTTTCAATTCAAACACAAGATTTTTGACAAATAGTATTTTATAACCTAAAACCCAATCAAACTTAACCGATTTCAATCACCGGAATTTAGTTTTGTCGACTTCGACATTTTCGAGGTTTTGAATCTTAAAGATGTGCTTGAAATTAGGGCTTATATTAAAGGTCGGACATTACTCGGCATAAACACTGTAGATATTGACCGTGAGGTGTTCGACATTTATGGGGAGGCAGAAATGTCTCACAGATCTATTTGTAGGAGGATTGCTAAGTTAAAAACCGGTCAGCAGCAAGTCAAAGATGCTTCTCGCCCAGGTCGTCCTGCAACAACAACGACGAAAAGCAACATAGAACACATCAGGAATATGCTGAACAAAGATGCCCAATACACTGTGAGAGATTTAGTACGGTTGACGAACTTGTTTTAGCACGAGTTCATAGTATTTTAAAGAAACATCTTCAACTTCGGAAAATAAATGCAAGATGGCTACCTAATTTGCTAACAGACGAACAAAAGAGAACCCGTGTTGCAAATGCCAAAAAGCTTCTCAAAATGTATCCCAAATATAACAAAAAGGCTTTCCACAACTTCGTTACTGGTGATGAGACATGGGTTTACTATTTTAAGTCAAAGAGGAAATGTTCAAATAGAATTTGGGCCAATAAAAATTCAAAACGTCGAAGTAGTGCCAAGCACAAAAGCACTGTTTAGAAAGTTTTGTATGTGGTTTTCTTTGATAATAAGGGACCAGTAATGCGAATTCCGGTACCAAAAGGCAGAATGGTAACAACAAAGTTCTACAAAAATGTTGTTCTGAAAGTCCTGCTAGAAAAGCCGCCACCCAAGCACTGGAATCAAGTACCCCCGGCTTTTGCATGATAATGCCCCCGCTCATAAGGCTAGGCTTGTGACCGAGTTTTCGGCATCATAAAAAGTTAATGTCCTTCCGCATCCTCCATATTCGCTAGACTCGGCCCCTTGTGACTTTTTCTTGTTTCCAAAACTCAAATTCCAACTGTCTGGAAAAAGATACAAGTCGAGAAATGCCATTGCGTCTGCTGTTTATCAGTACCTAATGAGTGTCCCCACTACAAGTATGAACTCTGCTTTCAAAGTTGGATTGAGCGACTCAAACGGTGTGTTCAAGTAGATGGGGAGTATTTTGAGGGCCAGAGAAATTTAAAATGATGAGAATACTGTTAGTTTAGGAAAACAAATGCAAATGACATTATTTTTGGAACACCCCTCGTATTATGGGAACTCTTTTAATTTATTTGAGCATTGTTTAATTGTTATGTCACGATGCTTTTAAAAATGTTATAATGGTATTTAAAGCATTGTTTAGCCTTTTGTGGGACAATGCCATCACTAGATAAAATTGGCATTCTTCACAGATGTTAAATGGTGCATATGATCTCAATGCCGAACACATAATACCACTTCATATTTCTTTATACTATTTATTTATTTATTATTTCTTCAAGTTTCTATTTGGCAAAGGGCAATAGTGTTCCTTTCTTGGAGTCAACAATTTAAGGGCATCGCTTTTTCACGAAATGTAAACTAAAGATACCCTCTGGTAGTCGACGCACAGGCACGGTTAGAATTATTGTTTAGATTTTTTAGAAGGTCAGCCATTAACTAAGTTGAGTGTTATATGAGATATACATATCTTATTTCATGGTAAATGAAACGTTTATGTGTTAGATCTTTTCACCAGTAATGCATTTTACTGCATAAGAATAATTGTTTTAAGAATTACAGGATGTCAGATTTTACTGCATAAGAATAACTGTTTTAAAGAATCACAGGATGTCAGATTTTACTGCATAAGAATAACTGTTTTAAGAATCACAGGAGGTCAGATTTTACTGCATAAGAATAACTGTTTTAAGAATCACAGGATGTCAGATTATACTGCATAAGAATAACTGTTTTAAGAATCACAGGATGTCAGATTTTACTGCATAAGAATAACTGTTTTAAGAATCACAGGATGTCAGATTTTACTGCATAAGAATAACTGTTTTAAGAATCACAGGATATCAGATTTTACTGCATAAGAATAACTGTTTTAAGAATCACAGGATGTCAGATTTTACTGCATAAGAATAACTGTTTTAAGAATCACAGGATGTCAGATTTTACTGCATAAGAATAACTGTTTTAAGAATCACAGGATGTCAGATTTCACTGCATAAGAATAATTGTTTTAAGAATCACAGGATGTCAGATTTCACTGCATAAGAATAATTGTTTTAAGGATCACAGGGTGTCAGATTTCACTGCATAAGAATAATTGTTTTAAGGATCACAGGATGTCAGATTTCACTGCATAAGAATAATTGTTTTAAGAATCACAGGATGTCAGATTTTACTGCATAAGAATAATTGTTTTAAGGATCACAGGATGTCAGATTTTACTGCATAAGAATAATTGTTTTAAGAATCACAGGATGTCAGATTTTACTGCATAAGAATAATTGTTTTAAGAATCACAGGATGTCAGATTTTACTGCATAAGAATAATTGTTTTAAGAATCACAAGATGTCAGATTTTACTGCATAAGAATAATTGTTTTAAGAATCACAGGATGTCAGATTTTACTGCATAAGAATAATTGTTTTAAGAATCACAGGATGTCAGATTTTACTGCATAAGAATAATTGTTTTAAGAATCACAGGATGTCAGATTTTACTGCATAAGAATAATTGTTTTAAGAATCACTGGATGTCAGATTTTACTGCATAAGAATAATTGTTTTAAGAATCACAGGCTGTATGTCAGATTTCTTCGTTTAACAATACTGTGGAATATATATTCTAAATTTATTTTAAAATAACTAGAATTCGGTGTTCCGCGCAACTCATTTGTCGCCTGCTTGCAAAAAGCTGAAATGTGGGTATATGTTAAATAATGTTTGATGAAAAGATGTGATTCAAATCGCATTGCAATACTACAATTACTGTTTAAATTATACTTGGCCAGGTCTCATGTTTATAACTTTATATTATGTCTGTTAGCTAAATAAAGTTTCAGGTTATAATTATTTCAAATGAGTAAAAGTTTTTACTGCATTCATACAGATGACATATATCAAGTTGTGTGTTTCAATGAACAATTACTTTCCAAGTTATAAACAACATAAAGAGGGCACTAACATGGCAAACTGGCTAAAATTTCAAAAATGTATTTTGGGGAAAATACTCATTGCTCAGTTTAGTCTTATTCATGTTTTTATTACCCAACACATATTGAAACAAAAAAATCGTTGCAAGATAACTCTGAAATTCATGGACAATTTACCAAAACAACTCATACCAGAAATAAGTATATCCTGGTATACAATAAGTTGTGGCAATTCGTCAAAATAATGTTAGGCTTTTCCAAAAAACAATAAGAAAAACTTACTTCCTGGTCTACGTACCTCTAATGTAGGGTATATTGTTGATTACTGCCAACATGGAGGGCTTGTCGAAATATTTATTCAGATGAAATACGAGAGATACATTGTGTCTATATATTACAACGCCAAATCTGTCAAACAAAAATACATGTTTTTGGATTAATTTATTGATATGTAAGTGTCAGTCATCATTGCAACTGTCATCGGTAAAAAATAAAATATCAAAATTTCTATAAAATTTACTTAACAGTGAATAAAATATTCAGAAATGCCAACTTTTAAAGTGGTATAAATTTAGAAATTTTAAAAATGGAATGATCCACACAAAAATATGTCACGCACATCTACAATCATGCCAAACATTTGTTTAAAGTTTCACGCCAATTTTTTTAAAACTGTGAAGTAGTTTGCGTCACAAGATTTTGTAATATCATGCTCCCCTGCAAAAATTATCAAGTTAGCCACATGAAAATTATGTCACGCACATCTACACTTCATGCCGAACAAATGTTTAAAGTTTGTGGTAAATATATTCATAATTATAGAAGGTCGCATCGTAAGATTTTGTAAAATTGTGCTCCCATCCAAAACGTATTGGACACATCCACATGAAAAAATATGTCACCCACATCTACACTTCATGCCAAAAGTACGCTTAAAGTTTCAACTCAATGTCATCTTGAAAACTGTAAAAGTAGTCTGAATCACAAGTTTTGTGCTCCTCCCCATAATAATAGAATGATTGACATGAAAAATAAGTTATGAACATCTACACTTAATGCCGCACATATGTTTTATGATTGGAGGCAATATTTTGAAAAAGTGTTTGGGACACAAGATTTTCTTAAAAAATGGGTCCACTCCAAAAAAATAATGGAATAATCTACATGAAAAATATGTCACGCACATCTACACTTCATGCCGAATATATTTTTGAGTTTCGTGTCAATATCTTGAAAACTGTTGAAGTGGTTTGCGTCAAAAGATTTTGTTAAATCGTGCCCCCTCTTAAAAATAGACTGGTCCATGTGAAAAGTATATGTTGCGCAAATCTACACGCAAACATATGTTTATGATTTTAAGTCAATATCTTTAAAACTGCAAACGAAGTTCACGCAACAGACCTACCAACCAACCGACTGACCAACCGACCGTCCGGATGTTGACTTCTATATGCCCCCCACCCAAACTTGTCATCGTGTTCTTACTGAATGTCTCCATGTGCTTAGCTCTTTTCTGAGCGTGGCTCTTCCGGTTTGCATGTCTTACAGTTGTAAGACAGAGGAACAAGTATCTTTCTGGCTCCTAGGTATTTAATTCAGTGATCAAACCTGATAATGGGCTTTAATTGAAATAAAAAATACTGCCAACACCGACTAGCCTAGGCATTTAAGTTTATTTCGCGGACAGATCGAATCACAAACTTTAAGGGTTTGTTTGATGGTGATCCATTTTCCCTTCATGTACCCTTGACTGTTTCGTCTCTTTGAATCCATTGATGTTACATATTCAAAACAAAATTAAACAAGCAAATTCGTTGAATTTATATCCCCCGCCGAGTACTGGTTATTACTAACACAACAGCTGAAGTCATAGGGCTTTATTTAGATATTTATTATGGATGGCAAAAAAGGTGAAAAAAAAACTTCAGATGGTGAAAAGGGTTGGGCAGCTCACCAGAATATAAAAATGAGACAAAAAGTCTTCAAGTTGTTGAAATGAAGAATGCAGTAGTAAAAATATAGTGCTGTATTTAAAAGAAATCTATGCAGAAGTTGCATAGAAGTAGCATATAAACGAATACTACTCTATATGCATAGTGCATAACTTATCAAAGGGCCATAACTCTGTGTTAAACGGTCAGACCAGAACAGGACAATAATATGGGCATCTTGTCTTGGTATTGATGGTTTCCATAGATTCCTGCTGAGAAATAGCAAGGAAACAAATACTGCTCTACAAGCAAAATGCATAACTTATCAAAGGGCTATAACTCTGTGTTAAAGGATCTGACTGAATCAAGATGACAATATGTGCGTCTCCTCTTGGTATTGATGGTTCCCAGAAAGTTTCATTAAAATCCATCCAGTAGTTGCAGAGAAATAGCGTGGAAACAAATTCTGCTCTATTTGCATAAGGTATAAGTTATCAAAGGGCAATAACTCTGTATTAAACAGTCTGACCGGAACAAGATGACAAAATGGGCATCTCGTCTCAGTATTGATGTTTCCCAGAAAGTTTCATTTCAATCCATCGAGAAGTTGAAAAGAAATAGAGCGGAAACAAATACTGCTCTATTATGCATAAGTCATCAAAGGGTAATAACTCTGTGTTAAACAGTCTGACTGGAACAAGACAACAATATACACATCTCTTCTTGGTATTGATGGTTCTCGGAAAGATTAATTGAAATCCATCCAGTAGTTGCAGAGAAATAGAGGAAAAGAATACTGTTCTATAATATGCATAATGCATAAGTTATCAAAGGGCCATAACTGTGTTAAATAGTCTGACAGGAACAACAGGATGATATGCACATTTCCTCTTGGTATAGATGGTTTCAAGAAAGTTTCATTGAAATCCATCCAAAAGTTGCAGAGAAATAGCGCGGAAATAAATACTGCTATATATGCATAATGCATAAGTTATCAAAGGGCAATAACTCTGTGTTAAACAGTCTGACTGGAACAAGACCATGACATGCGCATCTCTTCTTGGTATTGATGTTTTCCAGAAAGTTTCATTGAAATCCATTCAGTAGTTGCAGAGCAATAGCATGGAAATGAATACTGCTATATATGCATAATGCATAAGTTATCAAAGGGCCATAACTCTGTGTTCAACAGTCTGACTGGAACAAAACGACAATATGCGCATCTCCTCTTGGTATTAATGGTTCTCAGAAAGATTAATTGAAACCCATCCGCTAGTTACAGAGAAATAGCGCGGAAACGAATACTGCTCTATATGCATAATGCATAAGTAATCAAAGGGCAATAACTCTGTGTCAAATGATCTGACGGAAACAAGACAATGATATGCGCATCTCCTCTTGGTAAAGATGGTTTTCAGCAAGTTTCATTGAAACCCATCCGCTAGTTACAGAGAA
The DNA here is from genome assembly GCA_038501625.1 of Corbicula japonica. Taxonomy (NCBI): domain Eukaryota; kingdom Metazoa; phylum Mollusca; class Bivalvia; order Venerida; family Cyrenidae; genus Corbicula; species Corbicula japonica. Next base: position 509,031 of record JAZAYU010000014.1, on the reverse strand, counting down.
ATAGCGCGGAACAAATACTGCTCTATATGCATAATGCATAAGTTAATGAAGGGCAATAACTCTGTGTTAAATGGTCTGACCGAAACAAGACAAAGATATGCGCAACTCCTCTTTGTATAGATGGTTTTCAGCAAGTTTCATTGAAATCCATTCAGTAGTTGCAGAGAAATAGCGCGGAAACGAACACTGCTCTATATGCATAATGCATAAGTTATCAAACGGCAATAACTCTGTGTTAAATGGTCTGACTGGAACAAGACAACGATATGCGCATCTCCTCTTGGTATTGATGGTTCTCAGAAAGATTCGTTGAAATCCATCCAGTGGTTGCAGAGAAATAGCTCGGAAACGAATACTGCCCTATATACATAATGCATAAGTTATCAAAGGGCCATAACTCTGTGTTAAATGGTCTGACCGAAACAAGACAACGATATGCGCATCTCCTCTTGGTATAGATAGTTTGCAGCAAGTTTCATTGAAATCCATTCAGTAGTTGCAGAGAAATAACGTGGAAACGAATACTGCCCTATATACATAATGCATAAGTTATCAAAGGGCCATAACTCTGTGTTAAATGGTCTGACCGAAACAAGACAACGATATGCGCATCTCCTCTTGGTACTGATACTTCCTACAGAGTTTCGTTGAAATCCATCCAGTGGTTGCAGAGAAATAGCCCGGAAACGAATACTGCCCTATATACATAATGCATAAGTTATCAAAGGGCCATAACTCTGTGTTAAACCGTCTGACCGGAACAAGACGACGATATGCGCATCTCCTCTTGGTACTGATACTTCCCACAGAGTTTCGTTGAAATCCATTAAGTGGTTGCAGAGAAATAGCCCGGAAACGAAATTCGGACGGACACCGTGACGCCGTGACACCGTGACGACGTGACACCGTGACGGACGGACAACGCCAAAACAATATCCCCCTCCCGATTTCATCGGCGGGGGATAAAAATATAAAGTATTAAAAGAATAGGGTCGCCGATCTGTGGGAGAAACGGCACAATCTCAAGCTATTCTGTTCTATGTCGCCGAAGCATACATGACATTGTGTGAGCATCTAAAATTTACATTTCGCTTTTTTTAAAAATAATCACTGGTATGTATAAATATAGAGAAAACTTAGGACATTGACAAAATTTCCCGGTAACAAAAGGAAATGTTCAAGTTGAAAAGATCGAGAAGGTATGAATTATAATATTATGTAACATGCATATGGATTGTAGGAATCTATCAAATGCACACGAATAGCCTGGCCCTATGAAGTATGTCTTTAAAGAGGACGGCACAAAATTGGTGACCTGTCACTAAGGTAGCACGACTATTAGTTAACTAATCACGCAATATTAAACAGATTTTTGTACATTTGTTATAAGTGCGTTTGACTTTACCAAAGTAATGACGCGTTCAATATTCAGATAGGTAGATTCTTTAAGCCCGCGCTTGCGTTGATCCCCATCTTGTAATATTAATAGAACTTCGCATGCCGTTTTAGGTTACACCATGTAAGAACACAAGTCCATCCTGGTGATGAAGACCCTTCGCAAAAATGGTTCTTTTATATACGCGAATGCGAACAAAGCATTGTGACTACTGATATGACCCTAGATTTGTTAATTTACATATTTACCTAACATCCGGTACCGCCGATGCACCGATGATAAATTCCACAAACGATTCCATTAGTTGCCAGTTAGGAAGGCCAACACTTTCGGATGAGTCTAACACAATCACAACATCAGCGACACTGGTTGGACATTCTGTACAAATCAAGGGGTTTCCAGAACAATTATGTACGAATTCATTCTTTGCAATGTCGTTATCATTAGGCTTATTCCACATCTCGCCCATTGGCTACCATTCGGATGTGCATTTAGGCACTTTGTTTGCATATAAAAATTGCAGAGAAATTGGGCGATGTGTCAATTTGAAAACAAGATGGTGATGTAGCCAGTTAACACTACTCACGTGTTTTCACGAAAAGTGTAGAAATATGCACGAAAAATACCAATATACCATGTGTTTGAAGAGATTACATTTTGCCTATTTTCTGTCAGCTTTATTAGATAGTTATGCATCGATTCTTTGAGAAACAAGTGCAAATATTCCCGCAACTGGACTTTTATTGATGACATAAGCACTGATAAAGAGTGACTGGTAAAATCATACCGCAGCACGCAGGATCATCGGCTGGTTTGCGACTGTTAAGTTTGCCATTACAGCATACACTTTGTGTTATGTCAAATGCCACCTTTCCACAACAACAGGAATTCTGGTAGTCAATCTTCTGAATAACTCCATCGCAACATCTCTGAAACCATAAGTCTTTAATACGAGTATTGCACAAAAAACATGAGTCCCATTCCGGTGAAACCCCAATAAAAAATTTGTGAAAGATTGATCATGTTTATTCCGACTTGACCTTTGACCTGTGGTGAAAAATGAAATGCTGTACAAAATTCTGTAATAATCTTACGTGATGTTGAATATTATAAATCTGTATACAAAATGTCATCATCGTATCTCGTTTACTTTACAATGTTTGAGTTACTGAAATACATGTATTAAGGATTCTCTATTTTTAGTAACAGACATCTGACCGTTGATCTCTGGTGAAAATAAAATGTCGTGCATAGTTCTGGTATTGCCATTTAAATGCATGGTTATAAAACCATTCACCTGAAGAAGAGTCAAATAAACTCGAAACGCGTAGTGAATATATTGGAGTTTGTCTTTCTTTATCTATTAACATTTAAATGCATATAAAGTTTTGCGAAAAGATCTTGACTACTTCACAAGTTATAAAAGTATTTTTTTATTTAAGTATACAGTCTCCTGAACTTTGACCGTTGATGAACAATGATCCTGCATATAAAACACTTGGTATACAGATTAAGATGATTATAGCATAATGTACAACATTGCTTTTTTCACCACAGGTCAAAGATCAAGTCAGTTACGTCTTTGTATAAATAATTGATTGGGGTTTTCACCGGAAGGGGACCACTGTTTTTCGTGAAATACTCTGCAAGCTTTGTTCAGGGTCCGATTCAAGAATTCCAGAAAAGGAGTTCATTGGGTCAGTCTGAGGGTAGTTATGGGATCATTTCCAACTTTCTGCCATAATGCCCATGAAAATTAAATATTGGTGCGCCAAAAGGGGTTTGAGCAACCCCAATGAACACCTTACTACTGCTTGTTGATGGCAGAATTTATAAGTATATCGAACTCTGTTTTGCAATGTACACCAACACAAAAAAACTATAGCTCCATTTCATGTGAAGAAACAGTTAATATTTCGGCAACCAAAGTATATTTTAATACCAGAATCGAATAAAATGCCGTGATCGCAGCGTAGCAAAAATAAAGTGCCTATGTACGGTGCGTGCCCTCTAATTTTTGCAAGAAGCAAGTAAAACACACTCAAATTTTACACTGCGTTGTCATACAGTGCAAATAACGTTTATGCTGTCATAATTCTTCACCAGGTGTCAGTTTAGCTCCAGAAAAAGTACGTTTGAACAGGAAATGTACAACATTTACAGTCCGAACAGGTGCATTTTCACGAATGATTGAGCAAACTACTATAATCTCCGTACAGAGATCACTAGAATCATAAAGACTCATGACTTGACAGCCGTATTGGCCTATTGGTCTAATTATTATTTAGAAATCTAGCAAAAAAAAATCTGCATTTTTTTACCAATCCCCATAAAACCTTTGACACCGGTTATGCAGGTTAATTAAAAACGAACTGCATATGCCGTGATCGCGGCGTAGTGCTGTTCGCGAAGTGTACCGGGTTGGCCAAGATGTCTTTGCAATCGAGATATGTATATTTAACACACATAATTCTGTGATGGTCATATACCGGCTTTACGTCGCGGTTTGTACAATTTCAATTTTGCACTTCTACAAATCACGTTCGTTGATGGTATTTTTCTGTCGGTATGTTGAGAAATTGTTTATTTAAAAAAATTATTTCGGGTTTAGGTCTCTTTTTTTCTTACTTACCTGGAATATTAATACCCCGGTTCTTTTAACCTGATAGATGATATAGTGTAAGTATTTATTTTAAGTACGTTGTTTGAAAAAAATAGGAGATGGTTACATGAAAATAGATCAGATTGAAAACATACAATAATTGTTTTCAAACTGCGCCGGAATATAATAGTGGTTTTCAGAAGCATGTTCGTTCAATAACATATGAATTTAAAAAACAAAACAAAATGTGGTTGGGAAATGATAAATCATAATATGTTTCCAAGCATCTTTTTGTGCGAGATCGTTCTCGAAAATGCCATTAGAAAAACTTGAAAACCGATGAACTGTACCTGTTTTTTTATATAAACATTTAAAATACTGGGGTTATGTTGTTCTGTTTTTTTTTTAGAAAAAAAAATCTTGAAACTGTAAACCCTCAAGAAAAAAGTTGAGTAAAAGAGACTTTCTTAACTTGAAAATTCCAATGCGGATAACCTGTTAATTAAATTAATTATAAGTTGAATTACCTCGAAAGCACAGTCATACTTGGGTACCAGTTCTCCTTTCTTACAGTCATAGCATCTTGTATCGTAGCTGACAGTCTTGTTACTACTTGTTAAGGTGCAACAAGCCCCTGCCTCACCGTTATCTCCGTAGTTCTTGTAAACTACTTCATTACAGCAAAGTTCCTGAAAATAATGAAGATAATTATCTCTTAAATATTTAACAATTTTGAAAACCATTTTGCTCAACTGTTTATTGTGGATTATTATAATATCACACAAGACTATAGCAACGATAAAATGGAAACCGCTGGCCGTTGCATAGCGGTAAGTAATTTCCTAGTAATGTTTATGTTTATTGTCAATAAGTACATGTAGATCTATATCTATTCCAGTAAGGATTGTGTTAAATGTAAGTAAGCATATATCCCAGTAACGTATGTGTTGCATTTCGGTAAGAATATATCCCAGTAATGTATGTGTCTGATGTCGGTAAGTATATATCCCAATTATGTATGTGTCTGATGTCGGTAAGAATATATCCCAGTAATGTATTTGTCTGATGTCGGTAAGAATATATCCCAGTTATGTATGTGTCTGATGTCGGTAAGTATATATCCCAGTTATGTATGTGACTGATGTCGGTAAGTATATATCCCAGTTATGTATGTGTCTGATGTCGGTAAGTATATATCCCAGTTAAGTATGTGTCTGATGTCGGTAAGCATATATCCCAGTTATGTATGAGTCTGATGTCGGTAAGTATATATCCCAGTTATGTATGTGTCTGATGTCGATAAGTATATATCCCAGTTATGTATGTGTCAGTGTCGGTAAGTATATATCCCACTTATGTATGTGTCTGATGTCGGTAAGAATATATCCCAGTTATGTATGTGTCTGATGTCGGTAAGTATATATCCCAGTTATGTATGTGTCTGATGTCGGTAAGTATATATCCCAGTTATGTATGTGTCTGATGTCGGTAAGTATATATCCCAGTTATGTATGTGTCTGATGTCGGTAAGTATATATCCCAGTAATGCATGTGTCTTATGTCGGTAAGAATATCCCAGGTATGTGTCTGATGTCGGTAAGAATATATCCCAGTTTTGTATGTGTCTGATGTCGTTAAGTATATATCCCAGTTATGTATGTGTCTGATGTTTGTAAGAATATATCCCAGTTATGTATGTGTCTGATGTCGGTAAGAATATATCCCAGTAATGTATGTGTCTGATGTCGGTAAGTATATATCCCAATTATGTATGTGTCTGATGTCGGTAAGAATATATCCCAGTTATGTATGTGTCTGATGTCGGTAAGTATATATCCCAGTAATGTATTTGTCTGATGTCGGTAAGTATATATCCCAGTTATGTATGTGTCTGATGTCGGTAAAATATATCCAAGTTATGTATGTGTCTGATGTCGGTAAGAATATATCCCACTTATGTATGTGTCTGATGTCGGTAAGTATATATCCCAGTTATGTATGTGTCTGATGTCGGTAAGAATATATCCCAGTTATGTATGTGTCTGATGTCGGTAAGTATATATCCCAGTTATGTATGTGTCTGATGTCAGTAAGAATATATCCCAGTTATGTATGTGTCTGATGTCGGTAAGTATATATCCCAGTTATGTATGTGTCTGATGTCGGTAAGTATATATCCCAGTTATGTATGTGTCTGATGTCGGTAAGAATATATCCCAGTATGTATGAGTCTGATGTCGGTAAGTATATATCCCAGTCATGTATGTCTGATGTCGATAAGTATATATCCCAGTTATGTATGTGTCTGATGTCGGTAAGTATATATCCCAGTTATGTATGTGTCTGATGTCGGTAAGTATATATCCCAGTTATGTATGTGTCTGATGTCGGTAAGTATATATCCCAGTTATGTATGTGTCTGATGTCGGTAAGTATATATCCCAGTTATGTATGTGTCTGATGTCGGTAAGTATATATCCCAGTTATGTATGTTTCTGATGTCGGTAAGTATATATCCCAGTAATGTATGTGTCTGATGTCGGTAAGAATATATCCCAGTAATGTATGTGTCTGATGTCGGTAAGTATATATCCCAGTTATGTATGTGTCTGATGTCGGTAAGAATATATCCCAGTTATGTATGTGTCTGATGTCGGTAAGTATATATCCCAGTTATGTATGTGTCTGATGTCGGTAAGTATATATCCCAGTTATGTATGTGTCTGATGTCGGTAAGTATATATCCCAGTTATGTATGTGTCTGATGTCGGTAAGAATATATCCCAGTTATGTATGTGTCTGATGTCGGTAAGTATATCCCAGTAATGTATGTGTCTGATGTCGGTAAGATATATCCCAGTTTTGTATGTGTCTGATGTCGTTAAGTATATATCCCAGTTATGTATGTGTCTGATGTCGGTAAGTATATATCCCAGTTATGTATGTGTCTGATGTCGGTAAGTATATATCCCAGTTATGTATGTGTCTGATGTCGGTAAGTATATATCCCAGTTATGTATGTGTCTGATGTCGGTAAGTATATATCCCAGTTATGTATGTGTCTGATGTCGGTAAGTATATATCCCAGTAATGTATTTGTCTGATGTCGTTAAGTATATATCCCAGTTATGTATGTGTCTGATGTCGGTAAGAATATATCCCAGTTATGTATGTGTCTGATGTCGGTAAGTATATATCCCAGTTATGTATGTGTCTGATGTCGGTAAGTATATATCCCAATATGTATGTGTCTGATGTCGGTAAGTATATATCCCAATTATGTATGTGTCTGATGTCGGTAAGAATATATCCCAGTAATGTATGTGTCTGATGTCGGTAAGTATATATCCCAGTAATGTATGTGTCTGATGTCGGTAAGTATATATCCCAGTAATGTATGTGTCTGATGTCGGTAAGAATATATCCCAGTAATGTATGTGTCTGATGTCGGTAAGTATATATCCCAGTGATGTATGTGTCTGATGTCGGTAAGTATATATCCCAGTAATGTATGTGTCTGATGTCGGTAAGTATATATCCCAGTTATGTATGTGTCTGATGTCGGTAAGTATATATCCCAGTTATGTATGTGCCTGATGTCGGTAAGTATATATCCCAGTAATGTATGTGTCTGATGTCGGTAAGTATATATCCCAATTATGTATGTGTCTGATGTCGGTAAGTATATATCCCAGTTATGTATGTGTCTGATGTCGGTAAGTATATATCCCAGTTATGTATGTGTCTGATGTCGGTAAGTATATATCCCAGTAATGTATGTGTCTGATGTCGGTAAGTATATATCCCAGTAATGTATGTGTCTGATGTCGGTAAGAATATATCCCAGTAATGTATTTGTCTGATGTCGGTAAGTATATATCCCAGTAATGTATGTGTCTGATGTCGGTAAGTATATATCCCAGTAATGTATGTGTCTGATGTCGGTAAGAATATATCCCAGTAATGTATGTGTCTGATGTCGGTAAGTATATATCCCAGTTATGTATGTGTCTGATGTCGGTAAGTATATATCCCAGTAATGTATTTTTCTGATGTCGGTAAGTATATATCCCAAATATGTATGTGTCTGATGTCGGTAAGAATATATCCCAGTAATGTATGTGTCTGATGTCGGTAAGTATATATCCCAGTAATGTATGTGTCTGATGTCGGTAAGTATATATCCCAGTTATGTATGTGTCTGATGTCGGTAAGAATATATCACAATTATGTATGTGTCTGATGTCGGTAGGTAGATATCCCAGTAATGTATTTGTCTGATGTCGGTAAGAATATATCCCAGTTATGTATGTGTCTGATGTCGGTAAGTATATATCCCAGTAATGTATGTGTCTGATGTCGGTAAGTATATATCCCAGTAATGTATGTGTCTGATGTCGGTAAGTATATATCCTAGTTATGTTTGTGTCTGATGTCGGTAAGTATATATCCTAGTAATGTATGTGTCTGATGTCGGTAAGTAGGTCGAGCGTGATGTGGTTTACATACGCAACGAAAAATAATACGAACCTACAGAATGCATACTGTCATAATGTTCCTTTTGTAACGTGCAACCGAGCGGCTATGATTATTAATTACCTGATATCATCTAACTCTGATGTTCCAACCTAGAGTTGATCATATACAATTTTCCTTGGGCCTTCTTTGACCGACTGATTATGAACAAATGATTTCTAAAATAATTATTTAGATGTTAAATCAACAATAATTATAAAGTAGGATTGTCAGCTCTTGATTTCAAACTCAATTACACATAACCACAGTTGACCACTCGACTTGAGCGACTATAAACAAAGGCTTCAGCTAGACGCTCAACTATATATATATATAAGACTTATAATCAATAGGTGGCCTATTTCATCCGACTCATCACAGTTGATGAGCTATATATGAGCTCAACTAAAATAACGGTGTTCAACAACATTTAGCCTCTCTCATCAAACTTACTACAGTTGATGGCCACTTCTATACTGTGTTTTCACCCGTGTAGGAAATTTTGATTCTACCCCCCCCCCTCATGTAGAATGAGTCACGCGCCTTATTTGACGTCACGACGTCTTACGCATTTATGAATGAACGATGGAATGTCTCGTATATCACTCCGCTACTATAAAAAAGTAGTGCAAAGAAAAAATTACCGGAAAATACCCCAAAATGCGCAAAATAAATACGGTATGCAAGAAAAAGTATCATTCACTTATGTTGGGTTAAGATCGCGTGATCCAGCCGTCGTGAAATATGCACTTAGGCGGTAACTCGGCAGAGCCTCGTTACCGCCCTTGTGCATATTTCACTCGGGCTGGATCACGCGATCTTTACCCAACATACGTGAATGATACTTATATTATGCGATGATCACACAATCTTAAGACTGCAACCCGGTATAAACGCTATCTAACCTAAACCCTCTCCTGAAAACAATGCTTTCGCAGAGAACGCGGGAAATAGATTTCGTAGCTTTATTTACTGCAAAGTTACAGCCTTTTGATTACATGTACTATCTCTGTGAAGATCTAGCAACATTCTAACTTAAAATCTAAGAACTTCGCCTTATTGTATTGTAACGTCACTGATCGCGTGACAGATTTGTTTAAAATTTACTTTCTCAATATGCATTACTTTCTGATGCCGCACAGCTATGGAACTTGTAAGCCGTAACTAAAACTACTCATGCATATCCATTTGTTCGTTCATTGTCGTAGCTCGAGGTGATTTCACTCTACATTTGTTCGATAGTTTTTGGCTTGGACGCTCAAAAATTACACGGACGCGTACTATAGATCAGCAATCATCCGTGGAATGGTGTGCTTGAATGAGCTTTAAACGTCTTCAAAACATTTCTGCTTGCTTTCGCGGTGACCAGAAACCCCGAATACTTGAATATGCTCGTGGTCGTAATGATACATTGGAAATTAACAAATGAGCGTCGCCGTGTTCTCGACTTATTTGCTTAATCCTGGCGCAGAATAAAGCAAATACTGCTTTAAAATCAGACATACACGTATTAAGTCTCTTAAATTTGCTTAGTTTAGAGAAATCGAAAGGTTTATGATTGAGAAATAAGTTGAAACATTATCTGGGGTGAATCGACCGTCAGCAATTCAACTTTTGATTTCGGTGTTTTAGGAGCTATTTAGAATGATGTACAACAGTAAGTTATGTATGTGTTTATTGTCGGCAGTTTTCATCATTGTCTGATTGAAACGGTCAGACATTGTGCATTTTGGCTCTTTTTTTGCATGTTCTTTTTAATAAGCATAATCGTACAGTCATCATCCAACAATCGCATGCAATATGGAAGTTTAAATTAAATTAAAGTATTCTGGGCAAGTATGGGGAAAAATGTTTTTCGAACAGCTACCGTCAATCATATCGTCATAAACAATTCAGCAGACGACATTTCGCAGTGAAAATAAAATTTGTAGAAAAACCAGGAATAAAGTCACTTAGTAGTTATGAGCAAATATAAGGAACTGTATATCTAATGTTAATTTGGTAAAAAGCATATTTCCCGTAAAGTGTCTCAAATATGATGGTTCACCAAGATGGGTATCAGATCAAGTTTACTGTATTTATTATTAAAGTTTAACTTATCAGTAAAACATGATAATGAACTATTATTTTGGAATTCATTCGTATAGTTTATTCGGGAACACCCTGTACTCCGCTTAAAAGCCTACGAAATTGAATTTATGAAATTTCCAACTTAAACATCGATTTGTTTTCTTTTTTTTCCGTTAAATTGACATCGGATGATATGGTCGAAATTCGTATTGTTCAATTAATGTTAATTTTGGATAGGTAAATTAAATTTGTTATTCAATGGTATATGGCATATGGATATGGGCGAACAGTCTAGATCCAGATCTGTTGGCAATTCCGTGTCGTCTGGGGCGACTTTTTCGCTTTTTGATTGATTCGGTTATTTGTGACCAAGAAGCGAACAGTGCAGATAAGTTAATCAGAATGCACGGATGTCCTGGCCGACATGGTAGTACACTGTTAGTACAAGCGATTAACTCCGTATATATGAGGTAAAGGTTACAAGAAATACGATTACCTTTTTCGGATCATACGTCTGTCTAGTTCCACAGCAATTCGAGGCAGAGGTACTTGATTTGGGGACCACGATGCCGGCTTTACAACATATAGAAACACTAGGGTCGTAAGCTACCTTGCCACAGCATTCAGGCTTTGACTTTCCACTTGGTAATTTGTTTACCTTTGTAATGAAGAGAAGATTTACGTCAACGTCAGATATAAGCTTACAGTGATGTTTTATCGGTGGAATAGATAAAGTTTATCATTTAGTATTTGATGAAAGAAATTCGAAACAAATTCTAAATCTTTATCACATCTAAGTCAATTAATTGATAAATGCAATGTTATCGTAAAGCGAAAGCACATGAAAGCACGTTGCTAAAGTCTCTCTAATTCATGCAAAATATTTACCAAACTGTGAAACTCGTTCGTTCTTTCGATCCGGGAAATCGCTGGGGTGGTGTGGTAATATCAAAATGAAATGGCGGCTTTGAAAGGTGTGTAAAGTTCAAACTTTTTATATTAAATATTAATGTTTTCATAAAAAATATAAATATTTAATTAGCATTTACAGAAAGCAGAGTAAAATGAAAACAGAGTAATTCCGGCTCGCCCACGGGCGGCCGGATATACGGTAGGAAATTACTATCAAAATAGCGAAGAAAACAAAGTTAAGCCGTTTTAACGGAAGTTCTTGGTTCTCGCTGTCTCTTTTGATTCTTTAAATGATGAAGAACCATGTGGGAAAAGTGATTTACTCGTGGTGATCGGTATTGCAGACCCCTGTCCAAATGGATTTATATAGGGAAATCAGTAACAAAAATCGCTTGTCTAGTATAATAACATAGATTAGAAGGATTAGAAAAAAAAGTTATGTGCCGATTCCGTTTGATTAGTGGTTGCTGCTTTAGTTTTGTCGTTTTCTTCCTCCAATTGAAGATTGTTGATTTTTAACAAAAGGAAGATAAACGGCTACAAAGTTGCCAATGGTGATGAATGAGGAGTAACGTAATAGAATAAACCGTGGGTTTCCGACTATGATACAGATGCAGTAGTTTGGCGGCCAAGGTTCAATAAGCTTCAAATTTATGGAACAATTGCATATTTTGCATAACTTATGTAAGAGAAATATAAGAGGGATATAACTTAAAAAGAATTTGTAGGAGAGTAATTGGTCTTATTGGTAATAATGTAGAATTTAACGTTGGAAACAGATTCCAAGTTTCAAGTTGATATCTCAAGTAGCTTAAAAGTTATGGGACCAAGTGCATATTTTGTTTAACGGACGCCGATACCGACGCCGACACCGGGGTGAGTAGGATCGCTCCCCTATTCTTCGAATAAAGACACGTGATCAACTAGAACTTTGGGTGAGAGTAGTTTAAAGTCACCGAACAACACATAAAATGTAGTATGATAATATTGCAGACTTAGTTTTAACAAACCTGTTCGTTGGTGCATGGGATGTTCATATTAGTGCCCACTCGGAAAATTCTTTACAATTAAAACCCTAATCCGTCTCAACCGAAAGTTTACAATATCATCATTTTTTCCATAATTATTTGACCAATGTAACGGGCTGTATCAAGAGCAACACCTGTACTTACCACTCCATCACAGCACATCTGTTCCTGCTGATTAAAACCTTGTGTACCGCAACAGCCTGTATTAGCAGCAGAACCTCCAAGAAATGGTACGGGCTCTCCATTGCAGCAAACTTCTGTCTTTGGGTCATACAATTTCTTGCCACAAGGTTCTATAAAAAATTCTCTGAATAGGTCTATATGTATATAAGTTTCGAAGTAAACGTATATTTTAATATGTTTTCGAATTATGTTCTATCGTTTCACTTAATTTTAGAAAACTACTTTGTGTAGTTGCACATAGGTAACATGGTGAATACGTTGTTTCAAGGCAGTGAATTATTTAGCTATTTGGTTTCTTGACAGGGCATGTATCCGCGCCGCAGGCGAGGGATAATATGACACCAAGACCGCTTATAGATCTTCAACGTTCAAACATTAATGACAATTATCCAATGAAATTCAATGAAATTTCTTTGCAGTAGCTCTTAATAATGTAATAATTTTTATACTGCAAAGAAATTTCATTGAACTTCATTGGATAATTTGCCCGGTTGATGTTAGTCCGAATTAACGGCCCATATGGCCTCCCATCTTTTGTTGTGGTCCGCCGTTATGTTTAAAATTTCGTGAAAAATGCGTGAATTCAAACCAATCTCCTAATTTGTAAAGTGTTATGCTCAGTGATTATTTAAATCGTGACAGAGAATAATTGAGTAATGTAATGTTTTTAAGTTGAAAACGATAAAATTAATCAATTTTTTTAAAGACATATATATAGAATTGACATACCCATTGAAACAATATAGTACTGACGTCACACAAGTAATTGAGTGGCGGGGAAATGTGCCGTTCAAAATAAAATGAGCAAAATAAATGTAGTTTTTCGTGGACGGCCTTTACCCGATCTGCGCTAAATGTCACCAGTCTCTGGGTAAAGGGGCCGTCACACGTGACGTTCGGGTCAACGTTCTCTGAACGTTTCAATCGTTCATTTTTTGAGCGTTCTTGAATTAGGACGCAAGTGAGTCGTTCACAGCAAAGCAAACGATTTGTAACAACCAAGTAACGCTTGAGTTACGACGGACTCTCGATAGCCGAACGCGTGCAACGCTCGGCGAACGTTAGTAAAACGTTCCACAAATGTTTTTAAATGTTCTTCAGCGTTTTAAATTAAACGTCGAAGAACGCTGGTCTAAGTAAAAATGTTCGTGCATGTTAAAAAAATTCGTTTTCCGCCGATTACCGGCGATCACTGACGTTCACCGACGTTCACTAGTGTTCACACAAAGCACTTCTGGCGCTATCCCAGCAACCATGGGCGACTAACAACGTTTTCTTAAACGTCGTAGAACGCTGGCCAGAACGTCGTGTCGTAGTTTGACGGCCCCATAACGTTGCCATAACAATCAAACATACTTAAGCTTACGTTAAGCTGTGCCGAGACGTGACGTTGACAATTCCCGGCAAGCAAAAACCATACGGCACGTTCATAGCCATTCAAAAGTATTCTACGAGGCATATTAACTTCTAGACGAGTTATTTGTCAATGTTTCAACACAAGACTTGTTTATATAATTTTCGAATTCAAATGCCATATGACAGCACTAACTTAAACGTTTCTCAAAATTACCGAGACTCGTTTTTTTTTCTTTTTTCTTTTCTTTTTTTGTTGATAATAGGCTTAAAGTGGCTTTTAAGCCCCCAAATTTAGCTTTATTTACAGTTGCTACCCCTAAAGTATCGACACCGATTCTTTGGAAAGAAAATAGTTTTTCGCCAACATTCGAGTCTGGCGATGATTTTTCGATTGTATTCGATCATAACGTAATCATTACTCCTAAATATGCATAACGGTACAAACGATCATTGTTTTTTACTCTGAGTAAACTTTTTTTGTTGTGCGAGATGTTTTTAAACACTTTTTGAAATAGTATTGGTGTAATATAGTTCTCATAAGGAATTGCGTTTGGTGTTTGGTGTCGACAGCAGGGAACGTAAAGTGAAACATTGAAGTATTTTTCAAATGTTAAAAAATACTGCCCAAAATTAGGGATTCGTAAAGTTGCGGTTCTTTTAACGTCCGAAAATAGCCGTTACAGGCCTATATTTTTAAAATAAATTTAAATATTTTGACGAGATATTCAGCTCCATATTAGAAATATGATCAATTTTCTGCTTGCTATTTTCAGTAAAATATTCGAAAGTTCATAAAAGAATGCATTCCACCTTAACTTTTAACAGGTTTAACGTTACCTGAAATAACGAAAGACAAAACGTAAAGGAATTTATTACCTTTGCATTTGTTTTCAGTTGGTTGTTCTGAAATTGAAAGCAATGAATTAAATACGATATATTTAAAACAACGGTAATTTAAAATAGCTATTCGTTCCAACAAAATATAATTCAGTCGAATTGAACAATGGTGCATTTATTTCAGGATTACACTGGGTTGTAAAGTTGAAAGGTCGTTCTTCAAACACTGCACCAAGTGAAAATACTATGATCAACTTTTTAAGTGTCGTTTGCCGATAAAATAAATTATGTTAAGGTCTTACTACACTCCTCCCGAGCACGTTCATCGATAAAAAGGAAATCATCAAAATCTCAATAACGGTAAAATGTCGTTTAATGATACTTTGCACAAATGAATTTTACTAATGTATCTTTATTTTGCATACTGTAAGACCCGTTAGAAAAGTAAAGAAAAGAGTAAGACCTAAAAATTCCTTAAATTCTATTTGCATAAATTCACAAAAACTAAGAAATACAAAACATAATTTTAAATTCCCACGTGCGAGTAATGATACTGACAAGAAAATGGTGTGTACTTTGTAAAGAACTTTCAACTACTAAAAGAGGAATCAGTGATTGTCATCTGTTTACGCGACCAAGGAGTGACCAGGAAATGGAAGGTCAAACACACTTTTACTTAAATCTCATAAAGTTTACATATGTAAGTCACGAGGACAAACGAAATCGTTGTCAGTATCATATTACTCATGTGGGCATTTAAAATGATGTTTTGTGTAGTTTAGTTTTAGTGAATTTATGTAAATAGACGTTTAAGGAATTTTTAGATCTCGCTTTTTTCTTTACTTTTCTAACGTGTCTTACCATATGCAAAATAATGATACATTAGTAACACTCATTTGTGCAAAGTTTCATTGAACGGCAATTTGACGTTATTGAGATTTTGATATTTTTTTTTTAAATCGATGAACTTACTGGGGAGGAGTGTAGTAAGCCCTTAATAGGTAAAGGCTCGGCATCAATAACGCAATCAAACCTTTTGGTGATATCTTTTAATCACATGCCAAGATGTGATCGCGCTTAGGCCACAATCAAAGTTCCGAGCGGGCATTCATTTCCGCATATAATACTTAAATGTCGCCGATGTTAAATTAGTGGAAAATATATATACTGATTACATGCTTAACACATTAAAATAATTACTTACTAGGACAGACGCTACCTATAGCATCAAACAGTTTGCTCTGTATGCTGGAAAGATCCTGAAAATTGGTAGTTGTAAATACATTCTCCGGTTCTGATGCGATGGCCTTAATTTCATCATTCGCTGATATACCGACAACGACTGCATACATTTTGATGCCAGCTTGTTTACACAAAGCTGCTTGTTTAATGGTTTCTGCGCCGTCATCTGACGTTCCTAGTGACACAACCATTAGCAAATTATTAGTATCATAATGTTAAAGAATTAAAGTAATGAAAATAAAATATCATTGGAAAACGAACACGTATTTTAATAAAGTCGTTGTTTCTCAAACAGTCGTGACGTCATTCAATGAAAAATACATGTAAGTTTATTTTACTGCGAAAAAATTCTTTTTATTTGATAGGATAATAGGGCCGTATTTACGTGTCGGTCCATTAATAAACATACATGCGCATTAATTCACCTCACCTCTGGTCTCCCAACCTTTGTTGTAATTTTGTTTTGAATATCGGTAAAATGAAATACGTTTAGCCGATCTCTGCTAAGCGATACGCTTATCATTGTATATAAACCGATTGTATCATCTACCGGATATAGCGAGCTGATCGCATGGCTACGATATACTGTAAACAATTAGTAAATAACACAGTGAAAACGGAGTTTGTATCATTATTTTAAGTACCTTCAACAAAACCAGTAAGTAATATCTAAAATATATTCATTATTGGTTGTATTATCACTTGATTTATACGTACTTATATGGATAAAAACTTGCAAAATAGCATTTAATCAAAACAAGGTCTGGCAATGACCCACATGACTGTAACAAAATATTGTTATTCTATATAAATAAAAGGTTTGATAAACCAATATACAAATGTATACTAGTATTGTGTTTCTATGAATTAATATAAAGGTTATTACATTACAACATGGCTTTAAATCAACAGATGGCGTAAATTATAACCATGTTTGAAGGGTATGTTTCGTAATGACTGTATCATGTATAGCATCAATACACTATCAGTTAGAGCGAACACACATATTTCTGTTGTATAATTTAAGTGTGATCTGTGTCGAATGATTTTCCAATAATGGAGATGCACTTTTAGTGATTTTATCATGTTTATGCTTTTAGGTAAGATTGAGGTCTTCTTCTGCATATATTGTCTATAAAAATCGGGTATAATTGGAGAAATAATTAAACATTGTGTAAAAAACCACGGGGAGAAGAACTTGAAAATAAAAATAATCAAACAGAATTATAAAACAAGCATCCTATTAGATTGATTATTGAGTAACCGCCCCTTTAGCTTTAGCATGCTATTAGCTTCTTATGTTTTATATGCATGTGTGCTTTCGCATTGTTGGGTGGGTTGGAGTTATTTCATCAAGACAACTTGTATTTGTGTGTTGATATGAGAACCTGTTGGGGCAAGTGTGAGATTGGTGCACCCTAGAACCTGGTTTAAACCCCAAGTGGCAAATTATTTCGCCATTTACCGTTTCAAGGCGGTACCCCAAGGGATATTAATTGAGTTTATCATCAGCTCAAACTATCAATATTTAAATAACTTCCTTTCACTCTGACTTTATTTGTCACACTCCAAACTTTAAAAAAAAGTCGTCAACGAACTATATGCCTTCGCCATTTCATTTTCGACCAAAATATTTAGGAACTCGACCTATAAACAAACAAATGAAATTCAGACTCGCAACATTATGAGAATTAATGTTAGTAAAAATGAAATATACTGCAATCATGTAACTTACACCTGTTAAATCATAACATTTACCCTGGTTTTAGAACAATATACATTTCAAATGGTACTTAGTGTGGGTGATTTGGGCGATTTCTAAAAGAATCTTCCATTCAAAAGCGAACAATGTAATTCATATCGAAAGCTATAACAATCGCCTATTATAGCATATATTTGTCGGTTGGATTTCTCATTACAATACATAAAAACTCGCCTCACTTTTGAACTGTCTACTAAATTTTAATGAAAATTAGTTCGCTAAATCCGTTAGATGATACAATCGGTCTATATACAGTGCTTAGGGAATACCTAAACTGTCACAATCTTGTTGTCACATTTTATAACGCAACTATATTACCTTTGAATTGACAATGACGATCTGATAATATTAATAATTGATCGATAACACTTTTAAATACCGCCCACTCTAGCGTAATATTTTCTTATGGAGCTCCTTATCTCGTTTTTTTGTCTCATTTTTGCCTAAATATGCAAGCACTGCTATTTTGCAAGTTTGCCCAAAAGAAGAGGAAACCATCAGTAATGCGAGAGTCTTTAAGGTCACTCGAAACAGGCCAGTTACACTACAACCTTTCTTAAGAATGCTCACATAATTCCGTAAACAATTCCTTCAGGCATGGCAGTTTATTCAATTTCGGACATATTTTTTCGACAGTTCAGACTGAAAATTTTAAAATAAAAATCATTTGTGCTGTCATATTTATATACTTAAACCAAAGATATTGTATGGATTGCCAAGTGAATGCCTGCGTCTATGCCCTTCTTTTCGTTTTTGACCACTCGAAGAAAACTAAAATGGCTATGTTGCCTGTGTTAATTTCAACTGACTAAACTGACACATAAAAAACTATTCAATGTGTAAACTTGGACAATGCAGATACTTTTTTTTCAAGTAGCCAGCTGGAGTAATTAAGAGTATTTTACAAATTGGAAGCCTACGACCCTTCAAACATCAAATATTCAAGAATGATAGGTTTGTTGACTTTTCCTTACAATATTAATAAGAACTGTGTATTTTAAGCCAAAATGAGTTAAACTAAATTAAAGTTTTGTGATAAATAAAGAATAACAGGTTGATGTCTTTGATTAACTGATATATACATGTATAGGAAAAGGCCAATATGCACTACGTGTAAGGATGCTTTCTGGCCCCCCAATCTTTTGTTTTCATCCTAAATTTTGTTTTGAATTAATGGGGAAATATTTTTTGCAAAAGAAATATCGAATCAGCTTTCCGTTAAGTTCCGTGGTAGACTAGTAGTGACGTCTTTTATTTGAAACAATCACGTCCTACGTGTAATTTTGAGGCTCTCAGCGGAAAATGTGCGTTTTAAATAAGATGAGCAAATGCAAATTAATTTCTAAACCAATATTTTTCTAATTATCTTTTGCAATGTAAATGCTATGCCAGCGGATCGGGTAATATGACCCGGACCGACAATAAATCCTCACATACAAATAACTCTATACATCAAGTTTTATTGGGGAATTGTAATAGCTTCTATATAACTTTTGTTGCAAAATCTAGTTTCTCTTTGCAACAAACTTGCGTGTGTGTTTTAAAGTTCTATGAATTACACTTCACTTTGAACGATTTACAACATTATACAGTCAACTTATATAATAAGAGGAAGGCCACCCTACCACCTCCCCGAAGTAGGCCTACATGTGGAATGTAATCTTACCTTTAAAACTGTAATTACCAAGCAGAGAAATGCAACTTACGCTACAAAATATAATCAAAACTACGCGAACTAACCATCAGTAATAACGAGGGCAACATTCGGGACGTTGCCTCTGTCTCCGGCCTGGCTGGTAAATATATCAGTTCTCAGCTTTTCTAGGGCAAGTGCGGTATTGGTGCTTCCTCTAACGTAGGGTATTTTCCCCACGTGATCCACCATTGAAATGTTTCTTAAATAAGTGTTGAGTTTGAACTCTACGGTAACATTGTGTCTGAAAATATTAAAAGTTCTGTAATTGTGGAAGCGTTCTGAACGTTACATTGTATAGACTTAATGTAGGCCTACCGGTATTTATGTAGCTACAAAAATCATAAATATGTTAACAAGAAAAAGTAGAACAGCAAAACGGTTCATCCTTAATATGGTTTATTACAAGCCAATTTTTAAACATTGACTAAAATTATTTGAAAAAGGCATATGCTATTAGGTAACATTTCATTGTTGTAATGCTTCACGTTTGTTCGCTCATAGATGCGCATGAATATGTATAATTTTGTTCACTGTTCTTAGCCATAGGCATGTGATATGCCGATCTTGCTAATAAAGTTTGTTGTTGTTGTTGTTGTATAATGAATTTCAAAACACTGCACAAATACCATCACACAAGATTTACATTGTTATACATGTAGAGATTAAATTGCCCTATAGGTAAACACAAGTGGGTATAATTGGCATGCTTTTTGCATGGGTGAGTGACCTCATGGGGCACTAGATGATGTGTTTGGATTTTGATTTATAAGAGCATTGTTTTCAAGTTATTCTGAAAAAATAAAACTGGTTGGCCCTAGAGGGTACATTGAACCGGATATTGTAATTAATTATGTTTAGTTTAGTTGTGTGGAAAGTGCTTTATTTTGACACCTGGATTAGACAACATATCAGGTACCACATTTTATTACTATTCTAACAAAATTCTTTTTTTTTCAACAATTGTCTCCTGTAATTATCAATTTTCATCTGTTTATAACAACATAATTACTGTATTTTTATAAATTGTTAAAAACGATAATTTTATTTTCACACTTCATCATCTTCTGCACACTAGTGTGTACAATTCTGGTCGACCTTAAGAAGCTAAAACGTTTAAATTTATTTAAGTAATAAATTGTAAGTTATCATGAAATATCTATTGCTGATGTAAAATAACACTAATAACGATGTAAACAATTATCAGCATTTACCATTATGTTAACGTTGATCACATGCAATTTTTGGTTTAAGACTTTCGCGCGCATGCGCGAAAGTCTTAAGCTAGAAGTCTAGAACACGGCGACGCGCAGTTTTTAACTTCCGGTGTATCACTGCGACATCGAGCGTATTCAAGTAAGCGGGGTTTTGTGGTCACCGCGAGAGCAGGCCGAAATGAAATGCAGACGTTTTAAGCACATTCAAGCACACAATTCCACGAAAGAATAGTGATCTATAGTAGTGTCCGTGTAATTTTGTAGCGTCCATGCCAAAAACTCCATCAAACAAATGTTGAGTGAAACCACGTTCAGCTACGTTAGTGAACAAACAGCTGAATATGCATGAGTAGTTTAGTTACGCCTAACAAGTTCCATAGTTGTGCGGCGTCAGAAAGTAGTGCATATTAAGAAAGTAAATTTATTACGAACGATGACGAACATTTGTACAGACAGTGCGACAAAGAAAAGAAGAAAACAATATTATGTTGTTGTTCAAACAAAAATTAAGGGATATTAAAAATCCAATTATAAAGAAATCAGTCACGTGATCAGTGACTAAACTGTATTCAGGTCAGCGAGAAACACGTCTCTTTTTATCAGGATGTTGTTTTGTTTTAGACAATTAACAGTTTAGCAATCTCTTATTACTCTCTTAATTGAATTCGTTTTATCTCTAACCAGGAAATAACGGTTGTGCTTATCTTAACATTGGCCAATGCTTGTTAAATGCTGGCAATTACTCATCGGAGATGTAACATGATACTATGAATGAACATTCTCTACAAAGTTTAAGTAGCACCGCCTACTAATTAATATTAATAGCTTATGTCTCATTGATACTAGAAGTATACTCTTCAGGATTTAGTATTGTTTAGCCAACTTATACACTACATAACATTTGCATTTACAATAGTAGACAGGGGCGGATCCAGGATTTCAGCAAGGGGGGTTCAACTCAGCGAGTTATTTTTTAACAATGTTAATTTTAACTAAGCTAGAAAATCAGTCCGTTTATGAGGCCCAAATTAATTTGTAAGAGGCCTAACTTATCATGGGGGGTCCGGGAAAATTTGAAAATCTATATGCCAAATCCCGCATTCTGGGGTATTTTGTGGGGATTTTATAGCAGATGTTTGACTACTCTTTCATACTGGCCGTGAGCAAGTATTTAAGTTGACATGCAGTTTCTATCGTGTGCACATATTAAACGATGTTAGCCAGAGTTGACATTCTGCTGCGTAATGTAATTCTCCGGCGCGAAAGTCTTTCAACGCTTTCAGCGCTTTGATTGTTATATACAGACGAGATGCTTTGATGCTCTGAAGTCTGAAATAAAAGTTCTGTTCTGTTCTGTTCTGCTGATACTTTAATTCAAATGTCCTTATTTTATCACAAGCAAGATTTGTTTTTCTATTTTTAAAACAGCGACCTGAGT
Organism: Corbicula japonica; assembly: GCA_038501625.1. NCBI lineage: Eukaryota > Metazoa > Mollusca > Bivalvia > Venerida > Cyrenidae > Corbicula > Corbicula japonica. The sequence goes on along the minus strand of JAZAYU010000014.1, from coordinate 486,780 downwards.
CTTAGAATGATAATAAAAATTCATTTTTAACATTTAACTTTTTTTCGAACAACGCTATAGCCGTGATCACAAATTTTCGTGAATATTTATCGAAACAACAGACAGTAACATAGTTCAGTTCATAGACTTCTTTTGTCGTGAAACAAATTTTAGAGAAGATGAATAGCGGGGATCTTGTAAGATCATCAATCCTGCCAGATACTTCAGCTTGGTCAGATAATAATTTCAACATTAATGATGTGGTAGTTGAAGAACGGCAATACGACCTGAACGAAGAGAAATCGTTGAAAAAGAAGCTAGCGGCAGCAAAAAGAGACGATGTTGTAATATATGAAACAGGGAGAGGACTTAGGATTTTGCTGAGTTCTGGTATGTACGAACTGTTAAAAATTTCTGTTGACACTTTCTACACATCAAACGAGTTGAAATATAAATGTCAAAAAGTCCCAGTTCATGATAAACAAGGGAACCTGGTGGAAACCAAGTACACGCTTTCATGCGGCAGACAGAGTGTTTATACACTTAATATGTATCACACAAAAAGTTCTTGTCTTATTAACGGAAAGCAATCCCAGCAGTTCACAGAGGATGACTTACCACAAATCCTAAAAGCTATTGATAGAAAGCTTTTAGAAAGTAACACTACTGTAGGCGAAGTGAATTCTGTTATTCAACAGCTTTTGCGTCATTGTTCAAACACTTCCGCTTCCGAGACTACCAACGATGATGCACCTTCATCGCGTGATGAAACATACATCAGGTATGAGCGTATGGAATGATATCCCTTATGAAATTAGATCTGTCTCTTCCATATATTTATTCAAAAAACACGATGCATATTTGTAATCAAAATTTGCCTATAGCATGTATAGTGTATATGATTAATTGTGTCTGTCTTTAAGTAATGATGTTTTATATGTTGTAATATATGTTTTTCGTTTATCCATTTTAGAAGGCCTCATTGAAAATAAGCAATTTCTTCATTTGACTAACTTTTTATACTTGCAAATATTGTATTTGTTTGTATTAATTTTGTTGTCACAGATTTTGTCTTAATGAGTTACCTTCTTAAATAAAGAGATTATTATTATTATTATTATTATTATTATTATTACATAGAAAAGAAATTATTTTTGGTGTCATTTACTATATTTAAACATACGCAATAACCGTCTTCTGAAAAGTCTGTTGATTTTCGAAAACAATTTTTAAAATACGCGTTATCAATTTTGACGTATAATCGATATTTCGTTATAATTAAGCACAACCCACTGACCGATTGTATGGAAGGTACATCTCAGATAATTGTTTTTACAATCAATATCCTACAATCTCTAAAAAGGAAAAATATCTTCATATAAAATATCATTCAGAATAATATATTTCAAATAAGTAACATAAATAGAAACTATAATTACAAATTAATAAACATATCAACTATTTTCCTTATTTGTGCTTGCGGTCAAATTAACGTTCCAATTTGACATATAGATAGACTGATAGGTATGTAAATATATACAGGTTAATCCGTACCGTCAAGAAAGTTCATTTCACCCACAACCTTTTTTGCTAGTTATTCACAGATTTATAACGGCAGTCTAGATATGACCTTCGTTACATGACTGATTATCCTCTGTGAAAGTTTCATAGAAACCCGTCAAATACTGGATTAAGAACACTAACATCTGCATTGAATAATGGACTTGCGTCCAAAACTGTACTATATAACAAGTTTTGCAGCGACAAATTATGTTATTTTTCAAAGGGAACTTAGGGCTTTAGTTCCCCAAACAAATAATATTAGTACGTAACAATAGAAAAAAATACCATAATTATTTAGAAGAATAAACAACATTTATTTCCTCCTGTTTAATACGAAAAGTAGATAATTTCAAAAATGACGTTTTCTCATAATATGTCAACCTGCATCTTTAAATGCTGAAAATTGTTTATGTTATTGTTTTTGGAAGTCTTTAAGAAAGATCTATCGTGGAAAGTTCAAATGTATCCTACAGTCGTGTCCAAGGATCCAATTTGTAAAAACATAAGTTACTTCGAATAAAATTCGGGTACTTTTCTATGCTTACCTCATTCAGCACATTACATGAACCTTTTATAACGTAATGAATAAAATCTAATGGGATGTCAATTATTAAAATAAATAAATACTTATTTAATCGAATTACCGGAATATTTCAACAGCGATCCGGGTACTTCCGCTGTCTACATCAGAGTTGCTTATTATAGATTGTACAAATCTTTTAACTAATTCCCAGTTAGCTATACCAACGCTTTCAGATGAGTCGATCACAAACGCTAAGTCAACTATGGCGCTTGCACATTCTGAATAAAGAGAAAAAAGTTAGTTTAAACTATGCGTTTTTTTTTCATTTCAAAATGACTAAAGTTAGAAATATCAGAGATTAATAATTTTATGCTTTCTTTTCCTTCTTACTCTTTGGCAGCTTGGGGAGGCTGTGTTTTCTGGGTTTTTCAATTCCTCATATGCACATTTCACTATTTTTCTTTTAACGAAGTAAAAAAACTGTTGGTGTCAACTTATGGCCGCCTCATTTTTTCTTTTAAGAAACACTATCGTTGCAAAATTTAAATCAACACAAATTACACGGGAGATGTTGGTGTAATTGTTTCCTTTTCTAAATGTGTAAATAATATAAATGACCAAAGACAGAAACACACTAGCCGCTAAACCCTTAATTCCGCTACTGCCTTAATAACGGTATCCCGTATTGTATGCAAGAACGTTTAAGGAATAAAAATGACTGCTGAGTAAAAAACAATGTGAATCAATTCTTAAATCAAGTAAGCAATAGCAATTATGGAAATACTCTTGTTGTCATAACCGTATTTAATATAGATGGTCTCCTGTGTGATGGTCCCGCTTACTAAAACTCAACACTATTTATCACAGAATTACACTTTCTCCGCTTTCTGTAGTGTTTTCACCAACTTATGAAATACTGTCGGCTCTGTGGTTTCATTACTTGTTAAGGAAATATCGGAGACAACTTTTGTGAAATTAAGTTTCAGGAGGAAATTCTCGTGAGAAGTGGCGCGAATTAAGAGGTTCTAATCGTTCCGCGGCGGTATCTTACTTTAATTTGTTCCACCAGTTCACTTATAGTCAGTTGTGTTTTCTGTCTTTTTCCTTTTTAATATTTTTATTTCTGTGGACAGACCGTGTAGTAGGCTTTTCTTGATATGCATATTTCATTTTTTAAGTTAAGTTACCGCAACAATTATTGGTCGTTTCGGTTCCTTTTCGTTTCCTCAGCACATTGTTACAACAGATTTGAGTATCTGGTGTAAATATATCTTTTCCACAGCAACAGCTCAGGGGATTCGTCAAGTTTTGGATTGAGCCGTCGCAGCAAAGTTGGCAACTGACATCAAACAATGGTTGAATGTTGTTCTTGACACACGCAAAACATCTCTTATCATAGGAAATTGATGTGCAGCATCCAGTGTCTATTGATGGATTTCCATAAGCTTTGTTAACAATTCCTGAAATAGCATTTACATAAAATGACGTCAATGACAGATGAGCTGAAAAATCATTTTTAGTCTATAATATTTATTTGATCTTTTATCAATAAAAATTAAATTGCTCATACTGGAAATCGAAGCGGTAGGCCTACCATACTGCTACACCGCCTAGCCGTGCAAATCCGAGCGTGAACAAGATTTAGCCAGCCGAGACAACTTACTCCCCACCCCCCTCCCCCACTCCCCCCACACATAAAAGTTGCGCGGCTAGACGTTATCTTCATAACATTACATTGGTAATCGATTATTTAAATAATAATAAATCGCTTCCGGTGATATATCGTAGAATATATCACGGGGCGGATTCAGATGCGTAAAGATATATCACGAGGGGCGTAGACCCGAGTAATATATATTTACGCATCTAAACGTCGGCCCGTTATATATCCTGCGATATATCACCAGAAGATATTTATTATTTCAATTCTAACACGACATAACTGTAAAATCCCATAATGGGATACGAACCGGTTACGTACGGCGACAGCGCTTAGCCGTCCAAATCCGAAAATGCTATCCTGGAAAATACCAAATCAGGATAACCCTCATTACAATGAAATACTTCAATTACATTACATTGCATTACATTACATTACATTACATGTAGATTATACCTTTTTAGTAACACATTTTAGTAAGGACCGGAAGCATTATTCAAGGTCGCAGGGCATTATCATATTGATAATGGCCCCGAGACTATATTTTAGATGTTTACTTGTTATTCGTGGTTTCGTCATATTTGATAATAAAAATAAATTTAAATTGTACATACTTGTGAAATATATACAATTTTAAATCGCAATGTTTCCTATATTATTTTCCATTCATTTTTCCAAATTCTCGTAAAGCCTGATGTAACGAAGCTTGCTGCAGCGGTATAAGAATTCTCAAATCATGCATTTACAGACTCGTACCACAAAAATCACTTCGAGCATTCAAAATTAATCATCTTCCTTTCATTTCCGAAATGATTGTAAAATAAAGTCTTGAGTTAAAACAAACTTAACAACTGGTATACCAGCATACTGTTTGAAATGTAAACATTCGTTAAATTACGTCACATGACGTAGCGATAGACACCATGACGTATTATCCCATATTGAATAAATAAAAGTGCTCAATCAAGTACAAAGTGAAGCGAGGGTCATTTTCTGGACGAATTATGGGTCATGTATTATATTTATTATTTAACTATTAGTAGATGATGTTTAATACGTCCATCTAGTTTGACCCAAGAGAGATAAGAGGGTTACTAAAAATGCTCAGAAAAGATGTTGTTTTGGTAAATACGTGGTTTTTGTTACTTATGCATTCAAAATTATTGTTTTAGAAATAAATGTATTGTTATGAACGTTTTTATGGGTAGAAACCTTAGTTTTTGAAGTGAAATTGTTGAGTGATTTTGACGGGGTAGAAGAACTTTTTGAACATCAATAACGGAAGTTATGTTTGATAAGGGAAAATTTCAAAGTAATTTGTTTGCATTTGGTAAATTGTGTGGATTTTTTTATTTTTGTTAAATATGTTTTAGGTGTTCTTTGATAAAACTTTATTTTTATTTGCGGGGAAATTTTATTCGGATGTATATCTCGCGAGGATTCAGCGTAATTCGTCATTGTGCGTGATATCTTTGAGCTGCCCCCTCTGGATTTTCAAGATGGCGTGCGACATGTGAATTCTTTAGAAATAAATTCGTTATTTTTACTGTATGCAAAGTGGATTGTATGAGGTAAGTGCCAGAGATATTTATTTATTGTTTTATATTCAGTACATAATTAGGTTAAAATATGTTATCTCAAAGGTCGAGAGCATTCTATAAATAGCGGTCACGTGCTAACATATACCTCGTCAGTTGGGTCAAGCGTGATGCAGCTTACATACGCAACAATGTTACTTTTTTATCAGGAATGTAGTTCTAGATACCTGTTTTTATATACCCTTCTCGCTCATAATAAATTTGAATACGCTGGAAAAAAATATTCGACATCATGGTTTACTAAAAACAAAAGCAACATTAGTTTCATGCTATGGCGTAAGAATATCGTAATGGTTATAAAAATAACAGCGACAGGATTTTCCAAAACTATTTCGGAGTTCGGTATGTGCCGTAGAGTAACGGAAAATCACGATCAGAATACACATTCTCATAATACATGTAATACACACGCTGTAGTGATATTTAATCATGCTGGTCTAGTGACAGTCCAGGACATATAAGAATATTTTCTACGTTTGCTCAGTAGAGGGAGAAGTTTGGACAATTTGGGAGACTATTTCTGCCAAGTCTCCCTCTAAGCCATTCCCATGGCAATTATTAAGCTCTTGGTTGATTTTTATGTATTTCTTTTTTTTTGTTGTGTGCTTCTGGTGTTTATGTTTTTGACCAATTACATATGTGTTGCATGGCTGATCCCAAACCTATTGACAAGCAGATGAGCATAACATCATGTGTATTTGTAATGGAAGATAACTGTTACTTTTTTGTAGGTGTGGTTTGGAATAGCCAAGATTACCAAGTTTGTGGAAGTGTGGCAGATTTAGGAATCATTATTGGACATGTGGACTGGTAGACTGATGGTGTGTGGTGGCTTGATCATAGGTCAAACAACTATTCACTTCATATCCACAATCAAATGGATCCAACCACAACTTGGCTCAGGGACATTATAGTACATCATTAGCATAAATGTCGTCCACATATAACAAGTGTGTGCTATACTTTTCTTGTTAAAGAATGTATACATGTAACAATTAGGTAAATAAATGGGCTAAAGCCCTCGGGCCATTATTCAAATGGCAGGGCCATTATCGACAAGTCGCACTGCTTGCATTTACAATTAAAACTATGTAATTTAGATTATCTACTGATAACACTGTTTAAGGCAACAAACAAAGTAATTAAGCCATACGTACAGTCATCATTATAATCACCTTAAAGTTTTATAATTTATATCTTAACAGCGTGATTTATTTTCCATCATCCTTTTAAATATGTTTGATTCGATATGATTGAGAAAATTTGTTTGAGAATATCGTTAGAATCTTAAAAAAAGAATTTGTTAACATAATTCTGTAAACAACAACAACATAACGATTACCTTCGCAACAAATTTCGGTGTTGGGGTCGAATGCATAATTTCCACAGCACTGGTTGTATGCCTGTCCCGGTTTAGGCACAGTATTGCTGCCACAGCAAAGTTCGGTGTTTGGATCCATGGCAACCTTTCCACAGCAAGTTGTATCTTTACCTTTCTTTGCACTTACAAATCCTAATAATTTACATGAAGTAAAGCTCTAACATATTTAAAACAAGAGTGCCAAACTGACACAAAATACGCCCGTCAAAATGCTGATCATCAAAGTTGCGTAACGATCCGATGAAAATTTTTCGACTTGGAGAGCAGAAACCGCTAATTCAGTTTTTGGACAATTCCAGGGCCATAATTCAGGAGTGCCTGGGGGGATTTGGCAGGTTATAGAACTTGGTCGAGATATTATGCCCACCAAAATATTCACCAAGTTTGATAAAGACCGGATGAAAACTCTTTGACTTAGAGAGCGGAAACAGTAATTTTGGACAATTCAAGGGCCATAATTCAGGAGTGCCTGGGGGGATTTGGCTGGTTATAGAACTTGGTCGAGATATTATGCCCACCAACATATTCACCAAGTTTGATAAAGACCGGATGAAAACTCTTTTACTTAGAGAGCGTAAACCCTTATTTTGGACAATTCAAGAGCCATAATTCAGGAGTACATGGGGGGGGGGGGATTTGGCTGGTTATAGAACTTGGTCGAGATATTATGCCCACCAACATATTCACCAAGTTTGATAAAGACAGGACAAAAACTCTTTGACTTAGAGAGCGGAAACCCAAATTTTGGACAATTCAAGGGCCATAATTCAGGAGTGCTTGGGCGGATTTGCCTGGTTATAGAACTTGGTCGAGATATTATGCTCACCAACATATTCACCAAGTTTGATAAAGACCGGATGAAAACTTTTTGACTTAGAGAGCGGAAACAGTAATTTTGGACAATTCAAGGGCCATAATTCAGGAGGTCCTGGGGGGATTTGGCTGGTTATAGAACTTGGTCGAGATATTATGCCCACCAACATATTCACCAAGTTTGATAAAGACCGGATGAAAACTCTTTGACTTAGAGAGCGGAAACAGTAATTTTGGACAATTCAAGGGCCATAATTCAGGAGTGCCTGGGGGATTTGGCTGGTTATAGAACTTGGTCGAGATATTATGCCCACCAACATATTCACCAAGTTTGATAAAGATCGGATGAAAACTCTTTGACTTAGAGAGCGGAAACCCTGTGGACGCCGCACGCCCGCCGCAGGTGTTCCCATAATACGTCCCGTTTTTCAAACGGGCGTATAAAAATAATTTCGGTCCTTAAACATGTTAAAACTATTTAGTCTTAAATAATAATGATATTCATAAGTCAAGGACAATTTAAGTCTGAAGTAATTTTATTTACACTTATTGGAATTGCTTGTTCTTTCTCCAAAATAAACAATTCATATATATATGTATACAGGTTTTCACAAAATTAATGAAACGTCTAGAGTGGATACCTAAGACAAAATCTCCACACATCAGCGAACGAATTTTGAAAATACATGTAAGACCATAAATAACAATAGAATTCGGTGTTCCGCGGACCACGTGTTGTCTGCTTGCAAAAAGTTGAACTGTGGGCCTATGTTTTATCATACATGATAAAAAAGATGTTCTTAAAGTTGCATTACAATACTACAAAATTACTCATTCAATTATAATTGCTGATGTATTATATTTATTTTATATTCCATTTATTAGCAAAATTAAATTTCTGTTAAAAATCATTTCAAAGGAGAATAACTCAAAACAGCCACATGTATGACTTTATTTATACTAATGACATATATCAATATTCTTTCCTACAGAAGGTGGCCACTTATATTCGTTATTTGCGTTACGTCATCGCGACACTCAAGTTAGGCGCTCTGTCTAAGAAAACTGAGTGTACTGAATATTAATTCATGATGTCTAAAAATAGATGTACATGTAAATTTAGTCGTCTGTAAACAATCTCGCGTGTAACATTTTCTTAAACGTGGGTCGAAAGGGGCGTGAATTGACCTTTTGTGTCTAATCTATCATTGTAAAAATGTACCAGCAGGGTAAACGGATCAGTGCTATTAGTGATCTATTGGATATTCCTAGATCCACAGTGGATTGTATTGTGAAAAAAATTATCGAACTGGTAGCGCGGAAAATTTGAAAAGAAAATCACGGAAGTGTTCGATCGACGACCGAAATGCGCGCATATCTTTAATAGGGCGGCTTGTAAATAGTGACAGAAAGGCTCCTTTGAAGGTAATTACGGCCAGATTAAATGAGACACGAGGTGTGAAAATGAGTGCAAGGACTGTGAGGAGAAGGAGACTGAACTAATTTGGTTATCGAAAAGTTGTTTATAAGAAGATTATCATCAAGGTGGGTAACAGGAGAAAGCGGGTTGAATGGTGCCGGGGTAAGTGATGGAGGACTGTAGATAATCTCTTGAAGTATGTTATTTTTTTGACGCAAGTCAAGTTTGTCTTGGACAGGATCACTGTGGAGGAAACAGGAAGAAGGTTGGCGACCAGACCTAGTGAAATGACGCGAGCAGTGCCCGGTGAAAGTTATGGTATGGAGATGTTTTTGTATCCATGGCGTCGGTACAATAGCGAAGGTTGACGGAAATATCAATGCGGAGAAATATATTCAGGCTCTCGAAAAACATCTTTGGTCAGTCATAGCCAGACATTTCCCTTACAATGACTGTGTATTTCAAATTGACTATGCCCCCGTCCACCGCGCAAATGCGGTGCAAAGATACATTGTCAGTAATAGGTTTAAGACAATGTTGGCCAGCCCAGTTGAAAAAGTGTGGCTTGGATTGGAAAAGAAAATGCAGGCTAATGCTCACAACATAAAATACCCGACGAACTTTTTGACCACCTGGAGTTAATTTGGCAGTCCATACCCGCAGCGTATATACAGAGCCTCTACAAATCAATCCCCAGACACGGCTCTGTTCATGGAGAAGGTGTTTTCTAATTATTAAGTAAACAGGACAAGAATTTTAAATGTTAAAGGTAACAATTTGATCCACATTCGAAAGGGGCATAAATAAAAATACTGAAACAGGAGTTATGATTCGTGTTTTAACAGATTTCTTTGTTCATGCAGATGATATATTCCAAGAATAGAGTGAATAGGACAAGGCTTACAAAGTTACAGGCAACTTTAAATTTCATGTTTACGTTAGAGGGGCATTAATTTAAAAATAGTGAAACAGGAGCTATCATTCATGTTGTCGCAGATGGTTTCGTTCATACAGATGATATATTCCAATTACATGTATTAAGTTAATAGAACAAGTAAATTCAAAGTCACAATCAACATTTATTTGCATACTTAAGTCATTTGAAAGGTTCATAACTCAAAAGAATACTGAAACCGGAGTTATCAATCTTGTTATCAAATGGCAGTTTTAATAGAAATGACATAGGGAAAGTACTATCAAAGTTAAAGGCATCATTAAGATTGGCCGCCGCGGACGACGCAGTCGGACTTTATGATCTCCATGTGTCACTCCGCCATCGCCGGCAACACAACAACTAAGGGACATCTGGAATTGCTTATTTAATGCTTAAGAAGTCAGCCATTTTGAATGGTGACCAGAAACATAATTATCAAAAATAATTCTTGTTTCATTTCATAAAGTTTATGAATGTGATTTTCATTATTTCTGTTTTAAAACAGTAAAGATCTGTGCTCAGTTTCAGTGAAATAAAATCTGATTTCAATATTACTTGCAGCTCTGTACGACTGCCAGTACATACGTTTCGACGAGGCCTGAACAGCAAACTAACACAACAAACAACCAAAAAGATAGTTACAATACACAAGTTTTTAAATGGACGCATACTGATTACCTCCAAACTGATAAACCTTTGGGTTTATAGAGGATATTTGTTTTATTCGCGTAATATTTCGGCCGAATGAGCTTCGGGATTCGATTAATTCTCGAGTTGCAAAGCAACGAGTGAAAAAACAAAATTCCCGAGTTCCTTATCCTACACCAGAAGGTTTTGAGGGATTACAAACAAATTATAATTCTTCCAAGAACAAAGTTTTGGCGCTCTGTACTAAATTAATACAATTCTATTATGTTTTAAAATTCTATGATTTAAATATTGCGAAAGCAAAGAGCACTGAAAAGCTTATTACATATTTATAGATAAGCTATCATAAAGCCGACACATGTGTAATCCTTTGAATAAAAAATTATCGACCCGTTTAAACATTCTATCACCTTTTGTCAATATAGAAATGAAATATAGTTTCTGGTGTTTGATTACATATTTATTTCTTAACTCACCATCACAACAGAATTGAGTGTCTTGGTCGTAGCCAGCGGAGCCGCAACATTTTGTTGCTTGGTTGATAATGGGTACTGGTTTTCCATTGCAGCAGAGTTCCTTGGCGGGATCATACCATTCGTCGGCACCACATTTCTCTTTATGGTAATAACATCAATAATATTATTATGCTTTTTATTCACCTTTTATTGAACAACTGGATTTATGTATAATTATTTAATTACATTCATATACAGTCATCAAATCAACACATGCAGAGTTTAATAGATCATACACTGTACAATAGGAGAACGTTCAGTTACGAGACAAGTTTATTTATACTAGTATATGAGATTATCACCACAAAGTTATATCAGCCTGACAATGTTACGATACTTTACTTTATTCCAAAAGAATAAATAATAACTATTCAGGCCCCTGTTTTGCCGCAAGCTGACGATTACTACTTAATATTATCCCCTCTGAAGGCCTTAGCAGGTGCACGCTTCGGGAAACATTCTTTCCCGTATTTTTGTAGGCCACAGTCTAGGCTTTGTACCACTAAATTTCGATTTTGGATAAAGACTGTCCCGTTATGAACTTTAGATTCATTCCGTATTTCTTGCTTATAGCACTTTATTATGCGTAAATAAATGTGATTTTTTTTCTTTGCCGCAAAAGCTTAACATGCTACATCGCAGTGTTTTATTTATTCGACAATAAAAAATTTAAAGCTATGGCCACTGTGACTCTGTGACCTATGGAAAAGATTCGCACAAAACGTAACGATATTTAATGACTAGGATTTGAAAGTGTTTCATTCTGATACCTCAGCAGTAAATGTCTTTTTACACCAAATGCATCTTTTTACGGTTAGGCTTTAGAGGAAATGCGTTTGTTGCATATGGATATTTTAATTTGGATAGTTGAATCTTCAATCCTAAGCTTGTGCTTGTTCTGTTTATATCCGCAATAACTATCTATTAATTTAACTTTCTTTCATTCTTTCGACGATTAAATATTACTTTTATTTGTAAAGGTCATTGGAATCAATGATTTTTTTTATAGAAAGAGTGTAACTTGAGTCAATAAGTCAAAATTTGCGTAAATATCGCAGTTTGAAATCGGCCATTACGGAAGTTAGAAACTACCGGAAATAATTAATCAACTATAAGTTCCTTTTAATCAACTATACAGTCCTTTTAATCAATTGCTAGTTCCTAGAAATATCTACAAAATTTCTAGGACCAATGAATGAATTTTAAAAGTTAGTATTTCTGCAAAATGATAAAATTATATAAACATACAAACAAACATCAATGGTTTAGACGATACAAGTCTTTTACATTAAATAACATTGTTCACGAATTACTCCAAGTAATTAACCTCCATAACATATGATCAAGAGAAAAATCATGTTGACCATGTATATCAGAATATACAAAAAGTGCGTACTTACTGTAGACAGTAAGAATAGGAGTTCCTGAAAAGATAACAAAACATTCAACAATCAATCAATTGCATTAAACAACTAATACATTAAATTAAACCACTTATAAAATGCATTGAACAACTAATTATTGCATATTTTAGACACAGTGACGTCTGCAAGAAATAAATCTAATTTTTTGTTATTTTACCAATATTTTCTTAAACTTCTTTTGAATTGACCTTGTTTTATTTTCTTTGTGTTGCTACTTTATGAGGGCGGTTGCTCTTACATTTTGAACGTGTCATGCTTTATATGATAAAATGAAGATTTTAAGTTTATTTGAATTTTAGAAAAACAACGAAGATCCCAACAAGACAAACTTAACCTGGTTAGGAAAGACATGTCTTAGTCACAAATCTTTTATTGGTGAAAACCCATTAGTTGAATATTTATTAATATTAAAATTTTAAATATAAAAATTAAATTATAAAATTAAGGGTGCTAATTACACATACAAATGAAATATCATTGTGAAAAATTATGAACGATAAGAAGTTTTGTCATTACGAGTTTCGGAGACACGAGTTTTTTAGGAGGGGGTTTGGGGGCATAATTCCCTGATGTTTTAAAAAAATGTATCATTGTTAAATGTTAAAATCGAAATTCGACATTGGAATGGCCTAGACGCCGGCATTCACTCTGCGATTCATGAATATCGTCAGTTTGAACAAAGAATATCCTCTGCAAACTCAAGAAACACTTCAAAAAACAGCCAGAGCACCATTTTCTACCACATGACCGTAACATTATGTTACCGAGTTCATGATTGGCCAATAGAGAAACCAGGCATCCAAACACAAATCAATTTGTTAACCGGTTCGTAACAAAAAACGAATAAAATATTTTCACGGTCTCTATTTTTTATTTGCCGATTTTTTTCAAGATTTGAGACGGAGCAAATCTGGATTGAAACAGTCAATTTGGGCCGGCTGTCGGCACTTTATGACATCCCTGAATATCGTGTACGTAACTGTGCAGTCATGGTATTATTTTCGTTTCGGTTTCTGCCAAAGTACATTAAATGAAAACAATGTGTATTAATTGATGAATATGTTTGCATGAAATATCAGTTTGTAATATAAATGTAACATTATACCAGTGCAAATTGAAGCGAATATTTTTCCTTTCAATGTCGTCAAATCATCGAAGTTGTCAATAGACAGCACATTCTGTTCGACAGGAGGACTTGCCATGTTCTTCAGTTCCGTAAGATTCTTCAGTGCAATACCAATAGCAAAGATGTGAATACCAGACGCTTTTGTGATGTCAGCTTGTTCTAAAATTGTAAGAAACACATGTTATATTTCAAGAATATCTTAAATTACGTAACGATGTTTTGTAAGTTGGAGATTAATTTGTAAGTTTACTTATCAAGACAAATTCAACTTAATGGTTTTAATAATTATTTATATTAAATATTTAGCATTTTAAAATCTTGTCGATTGTGGAATTTGACTGAATTATACAAAGCAACATAAGTTGTATTTTAGGGGTGCATTAGCATGAATCTCTGTTAGTTTACATTTTAAGGACGTGAAGCAGAATTCGGAAAAAAAGTAGAAAATAACTAAACTTTTGTTGAAGAACAATGTATACTCAATCAGTTGAGTAATTAAATATTGGCAAAAATTTAATTCCGAAATCATTTTTGTGTTTGTAGATGTTAAAAAATTAGATGAAAATGTAACTTTGAAAACCACAGAGCCCCACTTATATTAAAATATTGATTTGCTCGATTTGATTGAGCCTGTTCATGGGCATTTATGAAAGTACATAACACTGCCCACGCCGCGTAGGCCCGATTTAGCGTCACTCGGCATTAACACCAGTAAACAGTATCATTTTCATTCATTCCAAACGATGGTGTGCATAAAAACATGGAACATTCAATGCGGCATTTCAGATTAACACATTTACATGTTCAACGGTGTATGGTCCCAAGATAAAAGAATGGGTTTGCTCTAAACGAGAAAACGTTTGGAGGGACTGAAAAGAATAGAATTGTGTCAGGGGATCTGAAAATTTAAATCCTGCTGACCACAGAGAACACCACTGAAGACAAAAAGTTAAAACAACATTAAATACCTTGTATATCTTTGGGGTGACTGAACATTATCCAAATCTATATTGGCTGGGATATTGAAACCAACCATCTTAAAACTGGCCTTAGTATTTAAACAAAACACATTCCATATTAAAATCCCCTGAATAAAGCACTTTAAAGACCTTCGAGCAAACAAAAATTATGCCCAATATATGTCGATTGTTTGATGAATATGTATGCTCGATAAATTTGATAGATATGTTAACTGTGTTTTACGGAAAACTGGTAATGTTTAATGTGCTTCAAGGCCTTATAGTAAAATACAAATTTCATGTGTTGAAACGATCTTCATTCCATGATACCTCATAATTGTAAACGAAGGGAAAAAGTCATCAAGTATAATAATAATAATAATAATAATAATAATAATAATAATAATAATAATAATAATATTATTATTATTATTATTATTATTATAATTGTTATTATTACCAATAGTGTAATCATAGTCGTCCGAGTCTCCGTCAGTGACTATGATGAGAACATTATCAACTAAAGGTCGGTCACCATGAGATGGAATAAACATTGTAGTTCGTGCCATTTCTATAGCCATTCCTGTATTCGTACTGCCTCTCACATATGGAATCTAAAATTAAAGAAAATCACATACAAATCATAAAACACTTCCCGAGATTTCCTTTAGTCAAAAACAATCTTGCATACTTTATAACGGGCAATTTAAATTAAGCCGCAAATACGTTGAATGAGTCGTGTGACAGAAAGAAGCCCACCTTAAAAGTTAAGGATACATTTTAAACAAGGTTTGAATGCAATCACGTAATTAATGTTAGCCGGTGCTGTTTTCTTTTGAACATAGAACCGTATATAACAATAGCATCTCGAATTTTGTTCTTAAACATTAATCCAAATCTTTATACTTCATAAAGATTTCCTCACGGAATAAGTTTCTCCCCCACCCCCTCTATATTATCGGGCTCCCCCACCCCCTCTATATTATCGGGCTCCCCCAACCCCACTATATTATCGGGCTCCCCAACCCCTCTATATTATCGGGCTCCCCCAACCCCTCTATATTATCGGGCCCCCAACCCCTCTTTATTATCGGGCTCCCCAACCCCATCTATATTATCGGGCTCCCCAACCCCTCTATATTATCGGGCTCCACCACCCCCTCTATATTATCGGGCTCCCCCAACCTTTTATATTATCGGGCTCCCCCAACCCCTCTATATTATCGGGCTCCCCCAACCCCTCTATATTATCGGGCTCCCCCAACCCCTCTATATTATCGGGCTCTCCCAACCCCTCTATATTATCGGGCTCCCCCACCCGCTCTATATTATCGGGCTCCCCCACCCCCGCTTTATTATCGGGCTCCCCCACCCCCTCTATATTATCGGGCTCCCCCACCCCCTTTATATTATCGGGCTCCCCCACCCCCTCTATATTATCGGGAATCGAACCAATACGGCGACAGTACCATGCCACATTACTCCGAACACTCTACCTACTCCGAGCACTCTACCTACTCCGAGCACTCTACCTACTGAGCATGTTTTACAATCTCATTTCCGGCAAACATTAGCGAAAACAAAACGAATATAAATTTTAAACACATACTTTTTGGATGGTCTCAAACATTGCAGTCTTGTTATGATAAGCGTCCATGTGAAACTCAACGGTGGCGTTATGCCTGTATGTTTCCAGACCGACTCTCACGTTATCTTCGTCAATTTCAGCTTCAGAGAGAATATCTGTTGTAAATTTCAGCATTTTCGGCCAGTTGGGTGCGGTGATACTCTCAGAGGAATCCAGTACTATAACAATGTCCACTTTTGTCAAACCGCAGTCTGAAAGTCAAGAAAAACATGAAAATGTTACACCTGCTACACGCATTTGAACCTTTTCCGCCCTGATGTCACAAAACAAAGCCTATTGAATAAAGTCGTGCTCAGAATTTTTTGCAGAAACAATATTGAAAAGATGCAGAAAACGTAGATTTCATTTATCGTTATAAAACATGCCAGGGTTAAAAAAGTTTGTGTCACCGTTGATTTGTATCAAGTTGTGCAGGTGTGCTTCTTTTAATGGATGAAAAGAGAACATTGATCAGCTTTGCACATGTTACCATTGTTCATATGATATTCGATATTGTAGATGACTGCAAATGCTTATACCAGTAAAACTGGTGATTATCTTTTGAGTTGTGTGCTGTTCACAAAATGTGCCACATATTACTTAGAATAACGTTTGAAATGATATGGTCTAGTTTTAATTTTGAAAATATCTCAATTTTCTAAGAACATTGCGCATTACCCTATCCGAGGAGAATGCTGGGAACCCCTCAACCGAAAACAGATTACGAGTATTACTCTAAGGTATTTTCACATTAAACAACATCGTATAACTACATGTACATAAAGTGGTTATATATTTTCTTAAACACAGAAAATTAAATTTAAAATTCAGAAGAATACCATTTACTTACTGCAACAACTTTCAGGCATATTCTTTGGCCTACTTTGTGGTTTTCCTTCACAGCAAACTTCCTTGTCAGGATTTAAGACAACCTGACAACATTAAGAAAAACAGTTGTGTTGTAATCCGAAATCACGGAAAAATTTCCTTTTAAAAAAATTCTTACAAACGAGGTGCGAACTTTTGACTTTTACTGCTATCGTTTCAAGATGGTGGCAATACTATTTAAGGGCTTAAACGAATGTGTTGTTTTTAACATTAACTATATTTGGTAATGCGTTTCGAGCTTTTTTGTAAACTCAATAGCTTATTATGATCTAATTTACCTGCCCACAGCAGCATGTCCGGTTTGGCAGCAACTCCACGATCACTCCATCACAGCAGGTCTGGTGGCGATAGTCAAATCGAGGTTTGATATCCCCATTGTCACAAGTGAAACATCGCTTGTCGAAGCTTAATTCAATATTCAGGTAATTTATTTATACATCAATACATTCTTGAAGTGATACAGGCAAATAAATAATCCAAAACAACATCGTCGTGTAGCAATTTCTTAAACATCCCCGCCACACCCTCTAAACACAGATTAACCAATGATCAAGGTTCTGCCCAGAGTGTTTAAGAGATAAATCACGCGCGCGGATAAGGTTGATACCGAGGCGATATTCCCACCTCCCTCACTTCTTCCCTAATTCAATCACAAAACACAATATGAACCGTTTATTACGTCACGATCTCAACTGTCATATAGAGAAGGTGAAGGTCACGTCAAAATGAGGTTGCGAGTAAACAAAGTTTTTTCTCTTTTCCGTATATGAAGACATGTGTTTAACATATAATGATTTGAGCAGCGATCTTTTTAAACCTATCTGGGGAAAGTTGTCCCGTGATCTGAGCTTGCATTCTCAGCGATTTTACAAAAACGGCTCTTTGGAAAAAATTTCCTTGAGAAATTTCTCGGTAGACATATATCCGGATAATTGAGATATTCATAATCAATGTGTGTTTTCGATAATCTAATAATAAAATCACGCCGATATCAGGTGAGTTTAAATGTAATATGACAAATAAACCACAGAAAGAGATTCAATAGTTATATAGCACTTCAAGTATGACCATGTTCAGGAAACATTGCAGCATTTGCTTCATCTTGTAGGCTTTGTTTCTAAACACTTCCACATTTATAAATGTTGTAATTATCAGTTGGTTGAATTAATTATACATCAATACCTATGTGGATAACATTACAGTGAATTTAATTTAGTTTTTTCTCGCCTTGAATGAACTGTTCGTTTATTCTAACTTCTGGGACTCAAGTTGATATGAAAACTGTGAATGGCACGTTTATTTTCAAATTCAGTAACATTTTCAATTTCTGAAAAATGCATGCAATGTGATGCTGTAACAAGGGTGGCATGAGCACCAATCACTTAAAACTATAATTAGTCACACAAGATACCTGAAGAAAAAAGGTTTTTTTTTTTTGATTTTGTAGAATAATACATATTAGCTGCATATAAGGTGTTGCTAATAAAATACTACTCATTCAGCATATACTCGTATTGTTGTAAATTAAAGTTATATTGTTCTTTTACTTTTAGTTACTATCATAAAATTAATATATACCTCAAACTCAATTTATGTTTACATGATAATAATTATTAACAAGTTGCAGTATTTTATTTGCATCTGTTTATTCATAACATTTATTGAAAAATAAGCGAGAAATTCACTTTATCTATTTATTTACAAAAAATATTTATTTATTTATTTATTTATTTATTTATTTATTTATTTATATGTACAAATTAAATTCAGAAATTAAAAAAAAACATTCCTAGGCCTGTATTTTAATATTATTAGCAGTACAATCAGGTTTCAGAGTCTGAGAAGGGAGGTATCAAGTATTAAGCAGAAGTCATCATTAGATTACTAGGTAAAACGTTTATAAGTAATGTTGTGTTATGGAATAAAACCTTTACCTAAACCAGCAAGATTTCAAATTTTCCCAAATAATTTGCATACTTTGCAAACAAAGCGAAATCAACTGTGTTAAATGCTATATCCTTTCGGATATTTTAATGATGATTTGCATAGTCCTGGTATATGACTAATAGTCCAAAAGTTGCCTCTTTATACTAATAAATCCAGTCTTATACGTTTAAACTCCTGTCTCTTTATACTAATAGATCCAGTCTAATACGTTAAAACTCCTGTCTCTTTATACTAATAGATCCAGTCTTATAATTTAAAACGCATGTCTCTTTATACTAATAGATCCAGTCTAATACTTTAAAACTCCTGTCTCTTTATACTAATAGGTCCAGTCTAATACTTTAAAACTCCTGTCTCTTTATACTAATAGATCCAGTCTAATACTTTAAAACTCCTGTCTCTTTATACATGTACTAATAGATCCAGTCTAATACTTTAAAACTCTTGTCTCTTCATACTAATAGATCCAGTCTAATACTTTAAAACTCCTGTCTCTTTATACTAATAGATCCAGTCTTATACGTTTAAACTCCTGTCTCCTTATACTAAAAGATCCAGTCTAATACTTTAAAACTCCTGTCTCTTTATACTAATAGATCCAGTCTAATACTTTAAAACTCCTGTCTCTTTATACTAATAGACCCTGTCTTATACTTTAAAACTCCTGTCTCTTTATACTAATAGATCCAGTCTAATACTTTAAAACTCCTGTCTCTTTATAATAATAGATCCAGTCTAATACTTTAAAACTCCTGTCTCTTTATACTTATAGATCCAGTCTTATACGTTTAAACTCCTGTCTCTTTATACTAATAGATCCAGTCTAATACTTTAAAACTCCAGTCTCTTTATATTAATAGATCCAGTCTAATACGTTTAAACTCCTGTCTCTTTATACTAATAGATCCAGTCTGATACTTTAAAACTCCTGTCTCTTTATACTAATAGATCCAGTCTAATACTTTAAAACTCCTGTCTCTTTATACTAATAGATCCAGTCTTATAATTTAAAACTCCTGTCTCTTTATACTAATAGATCCAGTCTTATTCTTTAAAACTTCTGTTTCTTTATACTAATAGATCCAGTCTAATACTTTAAAATCCTGTCTCTTTATACTAATAGATCCAGTCTAATACGTTTAAACTCCTGTCTCTTTATACTAATAGATCCAGTCTAATACTTTAAAACTCCTGTCTCTTTATACTAATACATCCAGTCCAATACTTTAAAACTCCTGTCTCTATAGCTCAATTTGCGGTTCCTTTTCAAATTTTAAATTTGAGGATGCCTGCATATTTGATTTTTTTCTTACAAATGGCAACATTTTATACTGAAGATTTGATGAGTAGAATTATAGCCCAAAAATGCTATATGCTTTATTTATAGATTAATAAACGGGCAACTAGTGCCACTGGTCGATAATAGCCCTGACATTTGAATAATGGACATAAATCAGCTGATGCAATATATCACGTTTATTATTTAATAATAAGCTAGATTCAAAGTTAATAAAAGGAAAATTTCATGAAAAGAGAACTTTCTAGACGATGTCTGACTTTTCATTTGAACCCAAAACATCAACAATACTTTTTATGTAAATATTTTTAGTTGAAAAGTCTCAATATTTTTCCAGTCTGGGGTTGAATAGTCCCTCAAAATATCTTGAGGTCGAAATTTGTTGGGGTTGAACAGTCTTAAATAGTATATAGTTGATTTGTTAACAACTACTAAAATTGAACTTTACAGAAATTTGGCTGTTTTAACTCATGCATATAAATGGCCTCTTTCCAACGATACCAAATATATGAGTGTGCGACAAAAAGGCGTTTAAAAGATAATATGGAAAACCATACCGGACAAGACTTTTGTCCATGATATATTGCAGTCAGCGAGGTTACCTGTTTGTTAACTCGCATAACAGAAGTAAGTCAATATTGCTTCCAAACCGTGTCTCTGTGTATATTTTAGTATTTGGCAGAGTAAACGAATTTTAAACGAATTTATTTTAACTATATGGTAAGACTTTTAAAATTAAAAATACAAATAAATATTTAAAAAATATCACATAAAACTGTTAATTCTAACGCGCTCTAAACTCAGACACAGATTCAGCCCCAGGGATGAGATGATGCTGCCTCTATTCTACTTTACATATATTATTTTCTTCTTTATAAGCTAAATCTATAAACCGAACCTTAAGGTGTTGCGCCTTTTGCCATTGCTTTGTCATAGACAGAAAAGAAAAATATAAAAATCTCTCAAACGACACAATGCACGTCCATCAAACATTGCACAAATAAATGCTATAAGTGTATGATTATTTTGAATACGTTAAGAAAAGTTGTAACAATATAGAAAAATAGTTAGACCTAACAAATCCCCCAAAATTATATTTGCAATTTATCACAAAAACTTAGCTATAAAAAATAACAATTTAAATGTCAACATGCGTGAAATGATACTGACAACAATATCTAAGGTCCTTGAAAAGAACTTTGAATTGTGAAGAGAGAAATCAACATTTTTATTTTTATGTCATTCATTTTCGCGACCAGGAAATTGAAGGTCAAACACACTTTTACAAATAACCCACATTGTATACATTTGTTAGACCAAAGGACCTGCGGTATCGTTGTCAGTAACTGAATTCTCATCAAGACATTTAAATCGATGTTTAGTGTTGCTTCGTTTTTGTGATAAATATGTATGTAAATTAAACATATATCAATAACATTGATTTTTGCAAAGTTTGATGGAACTGCATTGTGTCGTTCGAGAGATTTATCTTTTCCTTTTTTTTCTTTTTTGTCTATGGCAAAGCAATTGCTTAAGGCGCAATACCTTAAACAGATGGTAAGAATATAAGCCATATGTGTGTCCGCTGTGTCTACACTGTGCAGAAATTAATTAGTCTTGCTAAAAATATATTGATTGACTCATATTTAATATGAAGAATAGAATAATTGATGGACCGAGTGGTGAATGAATGGACAGACTGGTGACTGTGAGTACAATACCTGAATTGTACATACAGAGAAATGGAAATGAAATAAACTTAACTTGAAACTTGAATTATACGCATGAATGATAATCATGTGTTAGGAATAAATGGACTTACTAATCAGTGTGTGAGTAAGGGATGAGTGAGTGAAAATAGAGTGACGAGTGAGTGAATTCATGATCAATTGATTGATTGATCAACCTTGAAATAGAAAATCATGATCAACATGACCGATAGTCAGCTCCAAAGAAAAGTTCGGCTTATGTGTACAGTGTGGTATTTTTACCTACAGGTAGATTGCATGGATTTTAATTTGAAATGCATGTACCACATTGACACACAGTAAATTTAAGAATTTCTCATTTTCGGTAATGCAGTGATATTTATGACTTTTCATGTGATTATGAAGTACATACCATTATTTCAGTAATTTAAATTTAACGCATCGCGACAGAAACAGAATTGTAGTGTACATTCATGTAGTGATTTCTAAGATAAAATGGAAATACCTGAAATCCTTGCAGCATTGGCCGTCTCTATTTAACAAACCATAACCTGGGTTTATCAAACCGTTGCAACAGCTCTCAATTTCAGGGTTGTAAGAAAGCTAAAACATAGTTGCCTTAGATTAATGTGTATAGGTACACTATATTTCTAACATCCTTAAGGCGTTAACAAGATTGCCTTGTTATGGCAGTGAATTATTGTTTATTTTGGAAGAAATGAAGTCTGTTTAAAGATCAACTGGTCCAAAAATGCTTACAGAAAAGTTTTAATACCGTTAAAACATTTTGCGATGTCCCTTTACTTTATGTACTTTGCTAAGAGTATATTTTAATGACGAGAAATACTTAATTTAAAACGTTTTTAAACGTGAAAATCAAAATGTCGAGAAATCAAATAAAATTTGTAAACAATATTTTCATATGTATATCAGTTTGTGTCAAACAAAGAAGAATTAAATGAAAGGGCAAAAAACTGTTTCAGAAGTTGTCAAAACCAAGTAGAAATCGTGAAAATATTTTAACAAATTGAGAAATAATAGACATCCATAAAGTGATGTTTTTTCATATCTCGAAACCCTTTAATGTTTCATTACACATTAGCTGGTTAATTAATAATTAAGTAGGTAACACAAAGAAATTCGCGAATATTAACTGGTTTTCATAAGGCAGAAATATGCCACCATATCAGTAAGATACAATTAAAACAGATAATTTAACATTTCGGGTGATTTGCAAAACATCGAACTTTACCTGGTTGCAACAGGTTGTCTTTTCCTTCCATGACTTTATATGAGCAATTCCATTACAACATATATAGTTTATGTCGTCAACTTTCTCCTTTCCGCAAGTGACTTAAATGTAAACATGTGTCAGTGCGTAATGTTTCGGCTATGTTTAATACATGTTGCTCTTACGTATCTAACAACTGAATTAATCGATAACTTTTTAAATGATGGTGAATTGGCATGTCACATCTTTTCTTTATACGAACAATTTGCTAATTTAGAGACAAACTTAAACATTCTTCTAAGAAAATTTATTCATTTTATCATATATGTCCCAACATTTTTTCACATTTGAAGAAATTAAAAGTCTCAAGTTTTACTGTAAGAAATTGTTTAATTGTCTAAATTTGTTTAACCGACAAGGTAATTATTTTGCATTTCGTGCATTTTCCGAAAAATAATATGTAAAGAGAATATAATATCTTGTACGGATATTTTTCGAGAGCTTATATAAAATGTTTTATACCACGGACATAATGTGAACAGCTTACCTAGTTTTCCTGAAGCTGAAACAAATAAGTGCAATAGTTTAATGCATATTTAAAGATATTTAGGGATAAATAAAAATAAATCGAAAAACAATAAGTGCATCTGGTAACTTTTAATTTTAGCTGCTGTTCTATCTTAATTTTTATTGGTTTATAAATTATTTTTGACAAGCGATGATTTTTAAACTTTAAGAAATAAAACTTTACCTTGGTAAGAAAATGAGAGAAATATCAGCCCGACCCAAATCGGAGCACACCACATTTTTCTTTAGTGTGACGTCTGTCGGAAGTTTGTATTACCCTATCGTAATTATCTGTGCGTGTCTCCTTTTTGACACACAGTCCGACTGTTTCTTTCAAACTTTTCAAGACGTAACTCATTGCTTGCGACAAAATCTGTCGCCATGTAGTTGAATGTTACAAATGTTTTGATTGGTTAGTGAAAGATGTTATTGGAAGGAGAATTTGCAACATCCGACTTACATTTTGCTGTAGTGAGATTAATACTAAGCTGTGCCCGTCATAAAATCGCTAATCTTCAAAAGCGGATTATGGTTTACGAATCGCCGGCATGAATAATTTATAGGTCATGCGGAAATGTTTATAAAGGAGATAATCAATGTGCACGTCCTCCTTACATGAACGAATAATAATGTTAAAGTACATAATTTTATTACAGCCCAACCCCAAAAAATTGCTTCATAGCATCAAGTCGGCTTGAGAAATATTTTCATCCAACTATATCAAAGGACATTTCACAAGGAAACTACAGCCAGTGTCGATTGCACTACTTAAAATAAAGTACATGTGCATCTTAGAATGATATGTTTATGTATGTAAAAATATTTTTAAAATTTGGTTTTGAATATGTAACATAAATGGATTCACGAGACTAAACAATCCAGGGTACATAATGACGAATGGAAGTTGTCTCAATCATTCAGACGCTCTGAGTTCTCAACGGCGATTAGTACGTATTAGTACGGAACGGCGTTGCTGCCTCGTGATAATGGATTTTAGACTGTCGGCTTGTAGCTGGAAATCGAGAAAGTCACATCCTTCGGCAACACGCACTTTTTAACTTCCAGTGTATCAATGCGCATACAATCGTATTCAATAAAGATGGGTTCTGTGGTGACCAAGAGATCTGGCGAGAAATTTATGCAGACGTTGCAAGCAGAAATGAAGTCTGTTTAAGATCAACTGGTCCTAAAATTGCTTACAGAAGTTATAATATCGTTAAAACATTTTGCGATGTCCCTTTACTTTATGTACTTTGCTAAGAGTATATTATAATGATAAGAAATACTTAATTTAAAACGTTTTTAAAAGTGAAAATTTGTCGAGAAATCAAATAAAATTTGTAAACAATATTTTCATATGTCTATCAGTTTGTGTGAAACAATGTACATTATGTAATAGTGAATTATCATAACGTAATGTTGAACAGACATATTGATGTGTAGACAAAAAGAAATGATGAACAGATATTATGAAATAATGCATTTTAATAAATGAATGAATGATTTTATTTATAGAGGGTAACCCAATTAGTCACAGAAAACTAACCTTTCTTGGGGCCTTCTCATGTACATGTTAAAGGGAGATATGCAGGATTGATGAATGGAACAGATTTGCGAAAAGGGTTATTAATCAGTTGAATATCATTATTTGAAGCTCAAATATTGATTTACACACGAAATATTTCAAACCAATATTTTATAAAAAAGATATATAAATGGTGTTTCCTATCCTATGCGACGCGCATAGGTTAGCTATTTTTTGTATTTCCCGCGTAAAGCCGCGGTGGTTTTTGGGATTGTCACGTGATCACTTCAACCAAAATACGCATTCGGTGTACCTTGCCGACTATCGACGTCGCCATTTGTTTCAAAATGCCTGGGCCACCACGAATAGTAAGCTCAGTGGAAACGTGACATTCCCATGATCGCTAAATATAGAATGTATTTTTGTATAGGGATTTCTTCAGCGGATTGTTTTCAGGTCCGGTAAAATGGTAAAATTAACCGAAAACTTCCTCCTGGAGGGTTTGAAATGTAGACGTAAGTGTTACATAGATCGATCTGTTTACGATTTTACGTGCTCGACCATGCACATTTCCCTTTAAGTAGAAACGATAAGGTGTTACAAATCTTAGAAACAACACTGATATGCAAAATACAAATAAAGACATGAAAAATTATGAAATCAATATACATATTATAATAATTTTGATGGCCGCAAATGTATGACTGCTAAGATATTTATTAAAATATTTTTGAGCTCCATATCTGACAGCTGAGTTCCATATCAGAATTGGTCATGTAGGAATATTTACATGTATGCTAATTTGTTGAATTTTTGTGATGATCTAACTTTGATGTGTTTTAATCTTTTTCAGTTAAAGACGGTAAAGACATGGGAGCGCACTGAATGGAACATCTGCATCAAACATTATTACAAGAATCTGATCTGTCACCAGTGTCATTTATGTTCGAATTCTAGGATTTAAATGTGACATATGCAGTGGACAATTTGAGTACAAGCGGACTCTTAGACCTCATATTGCCGGGAACAAAATCTTCTTGCAATAAACGCAGCATTCATTGTTAAAGAGAATTACATAGCCCAAATGCAGACCTGTGATGACGAAATCAATAAAAACTTTTCACATTCAAACGACACTTCGTGAACTTCACAGATGAGATATATTCTCAAACTTTTGTTGATTTAATTTAAAATCGTTTAAATTTAAAGATAAAATACATATTTTCTTTGTGTTTTACTTAAAAGTTCCAGGAACACACTTTTACTAATATCTCGTTAAGTTGTAAGTCACGAGGACACAATAAATTGTTTTCAGTATCATATTACTCATATGGGCATTTAAGGTGGAACGCGCCTCAAATTTTTTTTTCGAGTTTCCTCACGAAATTTTGCATACATATAATTGAGCATATGCCTGATTTGGATGTGTGCTTACTTTTTTAGTATCCTTAGCCGTTTCGAAACTACAAGCCTTCAAAGTATGCCACTAACGTCACTTTTGAGACGTCTGTCAATTTTCCCGCGTTCAAGCAACAAAAGCCGATATTTCAGTCAATTTTGGGTTGATTGCTACGAAATTTCATCAACTTGTTCGCCTTACAAATTACTTCATGTACATATAATTTTCTTATCCGTGGCTCACGTTTTACAAATTTAATGCGTCTTTTACGTCCGTTTTCAGAGACAAAATGACGTCGCGTTTTGCTTAAAATATCGCGGTTTTCGTTGATTATAAAAAAATTTGCAAATTTAAATTTTGATTTTTTTAACTCTTTTGATTAAAAACCTACCCCTCTATCTCCTTTCACTTGAAATACTGCTTTCTTTTACGTGGGATTTCTGCCGTTCATTCCCTATCGTCCATTCTTCAATCTTTCTATTATCCCAGCAGCATTGCTTGTTAGACAATCATTTTACAATTTCAATTTTACGCATTGCAAATTTTGCTAGAGAATGAAATAGCTTTTCACTGACGCACCATGGTCACGAACGGAATGGACGCAAACACGGACATGCATACGGACTTCGCACCACGGAATTATGTATTGCCGGCTCACAATTGGCGACTCTCTAACCGTCATGACAAAGTAATTACGTACTGTAATGTGAGTTTGCACATTTCTTCTAGAAATTAAATAGATTTAACACTGCTTAACCCTTAGACTTCCAGCGGGCCACTTTTTTGGCCCAAGAAGGTTCCTCAAATTTGCCAGACGGCCACTTTAGTGGCCCGAATAGATACATATTTCTGATTGATGCAGCACAATAAAATTATAGTTTAGGTCATTGGAGTTGCATTATTACAAATAATAATAGTTGTAATAGTTGTTATGTCAATATTATGATGACGTCATTTACGTCGTATTACCATTTACGTTATATTTCGCGCCTTTTTCGTCCAACTTAGCTTGATAAGCCGCACAAAGTCCACTTCAAATAAGTCTGAATTTAAGATTTCTTTAACATCACTGGGGCAATGTTTTCCATCAGCATATATGTTTGGCTGATATTTTGAAACTTATTCACATGTAGCGAAGGAATATACATTGCTCTCCTTCGTAAATGTAGGCCTACGTCTACAGTTAAATACATAGATTGAGAATTCAGGCGGTACGTCATCATGCAACATATGTCTCGTGAAAAAGTACCGGGAAGCTTTCTTTTTTTACATCGTAAACTTTGCTATTTAAAGACATAGGATAAGTAAGAAATAATGTTTAATTCGGAAGCGGTTTAGTCGTTAATTGTATATTATTGTTGAGATAAGAAAAAACTAATAAATAACTAATCAAAAACTGATGATAAACTGATTTATACATACTGGTTATGTATTATAATATATTATATGTTATATTATATTATATGATATAAACACTAATTAATCAGTCTGTAGTCTTCTGTTACATTAAGCCATAACTAATAATAAAAATATACACTAGATTCTAATAAACAATATAATCTGTTCCCTATCTTAACGATTCGTTTGCACGTAGACTATACACAAGTCTTAAAAATAACTGAAACAATAATTAACTTCTAAAACTTACACTACAAGGATAATTGAATCTGCTTTTTTTATTAACCGGTTTTATTTTTTTTATTTTTAACAAAAACTTCGGGAAATGATGCATTGTGAACGTGACGTCAATCATGATCGTCAATGACGTCAAAGCCCGTGTCCAACGTGCTTCGTTTCCAATATGGCAAACATATGGATGGAAGTATTTCCACCGGAGCGGAAGGTTGTGCATGCGGTTGCGGGGCCTAAACACATGCCTGACAGAAACTCTGCACCAATTGTCTATTTTTTGCTTATGTTCACCACCAATCTTCTTCGGAAGATTGTAACGGAAACAGTAGGTAAACACATTCATCATTTGCGCTTTTTACTTATATGTGAATGTAAAACGAGATCTTATTATTCTTATAAAACGGGTTACACATAAACAATATTTGATTTGTTCCCTTAACTGTCTTTATCCTTTTTACGGTATTTTGAAAATAAATAGTATTACCTATTTATCAACCTGGCGTTATTTATAGATAATTATTTTTTTATAAAAGGGAAATTTTGACTGCTGTTAACAAACAACATAAAAGTATTTTTGTTTTCGTTAGACGGGCAACTGACATTTTTATGAAGGTATATATGCCTTATTTTCAGATACGCACGCCAGTTCATGACTACAAACAAAGAAAGACTACAACGGCTTCCGTCATCGAGATTGCATTCATGGAAAACCGTTACCCTCGCTGAGCTCAAGGGCTTCATAGCCGTTGTGCTCAACATGGGTTTGGTTAAAAAACCGTCTATAGAAGACTATTGGAGAAAAAACAAGGACAGTCAAAATACTCGTTGGTTTAGAAAAATGTTTTCAAGAAATCGTTTCCAAAATATTTTAAAATTTCTTCACATTATTGACAACAACATCGCGCCCGGGCCGAACGAAAATAACTATAATCCTGCAGCAAAATTTATGCCAGTACTTGATCATTTTAATTTAAGATCTAGCTACCTTTACACTCCTAATCAGCAACTATGTGTGGATGAATCGTTAGTTGGGACAAAAGCTCGTTCTGTAATGAGGCAATATATTCCATCCAAAAAATCAAAATTTGGCATCAAATTGTGGATGTTAGTTGAGTCCGTTACTGGGTTTGTCATTAGAATCATATGTTATAGGGGGCGGCAGTATGATCCTGTTGAACCCGGTCACTTACAGGGTAGTGATGTTGTTTTCAAACTTTTGTCGCAATCAAATCTTCTAAACAAATTTTACCATGTGTATTGCGATAGTTTTTTTGCCTCATTACGACTTGCATCTGAACTCTTTTCAACTCAAACTTACCTCACCGGCACTCTAAGACAAAACCGACCAATGCCTTATGCAATTAAGACAGCTAACCTTCAAAACAACGGCTCAAAATTCATGAGAAAAAATGAAATACTATGTCTTGCATATAAAGATCACGATAATAAGTCTGTAAAAATGGTTTCCACATTTCATTCGGCCAAAATAAGTACAAATCAATCTCGAAAACCAGTTGCAGTTAAACGATACAATCAATACATGGGGGTGTAGACTTGAACGATATGCTTACTACAATTTACTCTGATCAAAGAAAAACTGTTAAAATGTGGAAAAAGGTCTTTTTTAATTTATTGCACAGGTTTTCAATAAACGCATATATCTAATATAAGCAAAACACTAATGGCACGCCTATGACGAGACTAAGATTTATGGAAGAGGTCATCGAGGCATTAGCTCGGGAGCATCTTGGAAATGTACACTGTACAAACAATCAAAGAAGCCAACTGCGCCGAGGGAAGCCTCGAGACTGCTCCGTTTGCTCTAGGCGGGCTGCCGGTGACCGGAGGCGCACGTCTTTTAACTGCACCGCATGCAGGAAGGCGGTTCATCCCATGTGCTTGTATCGTCACAGATGTATAGAAATGTAACTTGTTTACGACTAGACATACACACGAGGCGCACGTACATATTGTCCCACAATATTGACCTGACACCTAATTAAATTTCGTAAAGATCATAGGAAAGAACACTGGTACATACATGTAACCAGAGAACAAATTGATATATAAATTGTTCATTCCGAACGTTAGTGAGCTGTGGTGTATTAGTATACATGCCGGACTACGTATCTGATTGTCTCTGGTTCGAATCCTTACAAACATTATTTTATAAAAATACACATTTTTTCTTTTACTTGTAAAAATCATTTGAAATCGCTTTACTACTCGTACATCTGGTTTAAGAATACCCTTTGAATAGTGTTTTTCTACAATTTTATTTGTGACATTATGCAACCGTATAGGCTATAAATGCATTTTACTTTAGGCCATACACGCAAAATATTCAGTTATTAAATACTTCACACTACACCGGTAGTTTACACAGAAAAATACCAGTCCATACGAGTTTTAAAAAGAATGGAAATTTTAAAATTAAAATAAAACAAACAAAAGCGGCTAAAACAGTAATTCGAATCCACGAGTTTACGTCTTTATTCTCGAATTTACACTTTTACCGACTGCGCTAAGCGGGCTTCTTACATTTTGTAGCTTATCAAAATTGGTTATACATAACATATCGATTTAAATTTAGATCGTAAAGTTTACGAAATATACCGACTACAGGGTCAAATTCAAGAGTGCCAAGTCAATGTTGTTGGACAATACTATAAAAAAAATAAGGCAGTCGCTAATCCGCAATATTATTCCGTAATCTGTTTCGTTAATATACTACTCAAAATTTGATAAGGGTCACTTTTGGCAGTAAGTTTTCCGTTTTGATAAGTTTACAATCATGTTTCAGTTCAATTATTCAGCTTTGATGACTTGTTCGTCGGTTTTATCAAATTAACATGTTAAACAAAACTTAATGTATCATAAAACGTTTCAAAATGTATTCCTTAATATCAACAATAACATGTGCAATCTACAAAAGTGGTCCTTATCAAGCTTTGAGTAGTATATTTTTTTCTGTAGGTTCTGGGTGGGTGACATGCCAGTCGCTAACCCGATGTTTTCTTTCTCATGTACCATTCCGTAATTCTCGATTTTCGTCTTCTGAGTTCAAAGTTACTAGTTACTGAGAAATACCAAATAAAGTTTCATTTTGAAATAAAAACTAAATTAAATGAAACTTTCTGTAGGTTCTGGGTGGGTGACATGTCAGTCGCTAACCCGATGTTTTCTTTCGCATGTACCATACCGTAATTCTCGATTTTCTTCTAGTGAGTTCGGAGTTACTAGTTACTGAGAAATACCAAATTAAGTTTAGTTTTGTAATAAAATCTAAAAAAAATAAATAATAGTTTTTTAACTTCTGGGTGGGTTGCCTTTCAGCCGCTAACCCGATGTTTTCTTTCTTATATACCATACGTTGTTCTCGATTTCTTTTACTTAGTTCAGAGTTAACTAGTTACAAAATATTACCATGATAAGTTTCATTATGTTATAAAACTAAATTAAATTTCTGTAGGTTCTGGGTGGGTGACATGTCAGTCGCTAACCCGATGTTTTCTTTCTCATGTACCATTCCGTAATTCTCGATTTTCTTCTACTGAGTTCAGAGTAACTAGTTACTGAGAAATACCAAATTAAGCTTCATTTTGTAATAAAAACAAAAACAACAAAAAAAACATAGGGAACTGCGCCATCGTCGGGTCCCAAGTCCCGAGTGAGAAAGCAGGAGAGACTATGGTTGTAAACTTTCATAGAACTCATCGTATGGATAAAAAATGTTCATTTATTGGTAATGACTGATAAACAACGACAACAACGACGAAATATTCTCAGCGTGCAAATGCTAATAGTATTGATTCTAAAACTCAATAATAATAATAATTATTATTATTATAATCTTAATAATAATAATAATAATAATAACAATCATTATTATTTTTTTTATTAATAATAATTATAACAATTATTTATTATCACCATTATTATTGATAATTATTATCGAGTATTTAATCAATACTATTAGCTTTTCCACGCCGCGAATAATTCTCTTAGTACTACAATCCGATAAAACCGGTTTGGATGTATTTATGTATACTGTCGTGGAGAGCTTGGGGAGGTCGAAAGACTACCGGTTTATCATTCGAATTTTTTTCTTTGTAGAACCCATAAGCACAGTGTCTAAGCGTACAGTTAACCGAAACGGAAGTTGCTGATCTGTACGCCTATGATCACATAGTTGCTTACAAAAAACCCTGCGACATCGAATTATTTATTGGTAAATAAACCAAGTTTAATGTGCATGTGGAAAAAATATTTCTGAGGTAAGTAAAACGTTAATTGTTAGTCCTCCTGTGATCATACAGACTTAAAGGAATGGTTAGTATTGTTATAATCCATCATCGTTCCCAAGTCGATCAGTGAAAATAGGAGCAAAACATTGAACAAAACGGGACGTTTTGGGCTCAAATTTCTTTGTGTAATAGATTTTGGACCATATTTGTGTTGGTATGGGAGAAAATTCAATTATTAAACTTGTGTACTTCGTTGACATGAATTTAAACGACTTAGCAACAAGGAAATGATACTTTCTTTATGGCACTGTAAATGATAAGACTGTACGCATAGTTGCAACTGTACGCGATCGTTAGTTGTTAACAGATGCCTAACATCTGTACGCATAGTTGTCAAACAGATCATTAATAATTTATGGTTCCAGTTAATGTTTTCTGATTATATCGACAGTTTATCATTTTAGCTTCAGTTAACCTTAATAATTCTTGCACGAGAACCTGAAAAATGCATATGTTTCAACAAATTTGCTCATTCTTTTAATAATTCAATTGTATAAACAAATAACTGATCTTGGCTTCTGTTTCAAAATCAGATTTGTTTTTAAAGCCTTTGTTAGCTCTTTATGAAAGGAGGCGTGAAAAAAACACCTATAGTTCAACCGAGCTATATCAGTGGTAAGACCGTGTAAGATATGCAGAGGACCGCTGTAATGTTTTCATTTCTTCTCTGAAGCCATAATATAGCTGGACAAATACGCGTTAGTACTTCAACCATAGTTTCTAAAGATTTCATAGAATGCTCCAATCAGATTAACATAATCTCTGAAATCTAACAAAGAAAGTCGGCCAAAATGAAATCCAACTCGACATTTTAACGACCTTAAACATGAAATTCTTAACAGTTGCAGACGTAATTGTAGACTAACTTAACTCAGTCACGAAGTGGTGGATGTTAAAATCTGAAACCACTTAATGGAATTTTCCTGTCAAAGAGCAGATTGTATAAGTATATGATATTGGATAATATTTGTGCATAATGTATATTTTTGCCAACACCGGCAGGGATTTCAGCAGGTTTATACTAGGTTTAATTTGATGTAACAATCAGGGGATTTAGGATTTCTAGCAATTATCGGTGTCTTATTTGCAAATTACCAATTCGTTCATATGGTTCAAAAGTAGATCAGAGTAAAAAACCTATCAATATATAGCTCAAAAAGTGCTTGCCAGTTCTAAAATGTGATCACATAAGGTTTTATTTTTGATTAATAATACATTAGATTTGGTTGATTCCTATGATTGATTCCTTTAACAAGTTCTTGCTTCATTGATGATTTTCAGTTGATCAGTATATGATGCACTTATGATCGCAACTGTTCGTACAGTCTGACATTGAAATACTGCAACTTTGCGTACAGTCTTGTCACTTTCGGTTGCTGAACAGAAAGACCATTTTCTCGGTGCTAATTTGTTCAAGCACCGTTCAACGCATTTTGTGAGCGTTGGAAATGATTTTTCTTTCACGGGAAGTCAAATATATACCTATCCAATATATA
This sequence comes from Corbicula japonica, assembly GCA_038501625.1. Classification (NCBI taxonomy): domain Eukaryota; kingdom Metazoa; phylum Mollusca; class Bivalvia; order Venerida; family Cyrenidae; genus Corbicula; species Corbicula japonica. The sequence continues at coordinate 452,612 of JAZAYU010000014.1, read as the reverse complement.
TGAGGTCACAAATGCAGATTTTCTCGACTCTTTTTCCCTATTTTGTACTGATCAAGTGTGAAAAGATTACAGATTGCAACTTAACTAGCCGTTAGTTCAAGACTTCAAGATCACAGTAAGACTATTAATCAACGATGTACTTATTATAAAAATAATTTCTGCAAAAAGAACGTTTAATTTGAATATATTTTACAAATAAAAAGCCGATGTCGCGTGTTTTTCTGTAAGCAACTATGTGATCATCGGCGTACAGATCAGCAACTTCCGTTTCGGTTAACTGTACGCTTAGACAGTGTGATAAGTAAAATAAATTTTACAATTATACATGAACCAGTCTTTAGTTTAAACCTTATTTTAAAAAATCAATTTAAATCTAATTATTGTAATTGCGCGCTAACAAAAACGTGAAATCGGAGATCAAAGACGACGTCATTAAGTTGAAAAGTTGTTATTTTTTCTGACGTCGTAAACGTCGTTGGCAAATTTGAAATTATAGTGTGGCAGCGAAAGGGTTAATGTTTTTTTTACTCTCAATGCAAGATTAACCCTCTTACGCAGGAGTCATTATTTTAGGATGTTGTTGACGTCGCGGCGGAAATAACGTTACGGAGCGCCAAAGTTAACCCTCTTACGCCGGAGTCATTTTTTAGGATGTTGTTGACGTCGCGGCGGAAATGACGTTACGGAGCGCCAAAGTTAACGTCGCTTTTAATTTCGATGCGGTTTGAGACTGATATGTATTTATTCAAGCGTCATTAGTGTATATTCATTTACATTTTGTTAAAATTAATAATTTTAAAATAAGTACATTGCATATATTTATATTTTATATTTACAACTTTCTCCGAGATTTGTTTTTAAAGAAACTAATGTTATGAAGAATACGTACTCTGAAACAGAACATGCGTAAAGTAGGTTTGTGATCGGACACACAAACCGACAACATGTCTTTGACAAAGTACCGGCGAAGACTGATTTCCCAGTTAGAGCACCCGTCTACCGATGTACACAGTTCACTATCCCAGTGCATCATCTTCTGATTTTTTGTTGAAAGAAAAAGACAATGCCGGTTAATGATTTTTTTCTGATTTAAATTTTGATAAACATAAATGGTTGCACGGCAATCCATCTGCTGTGAGTTTTAGATATAACTCGTAATTTACTTTCATTGCGTTTGCATGACTCGTGCATAGTTTATGGGCAAACGAAATCTTTGAAAAAAGGAGCAGGAACCAGACTATGAAAATATTTGTTTCTATCATGCAGTAAAAACGGTTTGCTAAATTGGTAGTCCATCCGTCCCATTCGGGTTGGAGTTCCAGATTTCCCGGTATTAAAACTGGGGGTGAAATACGAGTTAAGCATTGGTTGTGCAGCTGCCCTCGAAGAGAAGTGGGAGAAGTGAATTTAATAGCCGTCATTGAATATACCGGGTATTTGTTCCGCTTTTCAAAAATGATTAACATGATCTGTTTCGATTGCAAATTAAAAAAAATGCGTCGGATATCGACAGGAAAGTTCACAGGTCTTTTTTTCATTTATCTGCTCTGTGTGTTCGTCAGAATAAATGGGGAAAAGAGACAACCACTCAATTGAACCAATTTTAGTGACATATATTTTCGTCTTTCAGATTTCTAATTCATAGAAATCTATGTAATGTCTAGATTTAGTTCTGTTCGCCGTTTAGTTAAAACACGAACATACTTGTTTTTATGTCGGGCTGGTACACCGTCTTTTGGTATTCGTTAAGTAACAAAAGTACTTCCGGGAAAAAATCAAACTTTTACCGAAATGAAACTTTTTTTTCACAAATATCGGGGTTATTTATGCTAGACATTATGCTCTATTCAAAACACAATTAGACATTAAACTAACGTCTCTGTAAAATTTATGAGCAGATTTTCCACCAATGCTTAAGTAAGGAAAAAGTATTTATAAAAACAAAAATTGTCATTTGATCCGGAGAAATATTCTTATATCATCATTAAAAAAAATGTGCGCATTACAAATAGCTGATTGATTGTCTGATTGATCGATTATTTGGTTGATCGATAAATTGTTTGATTGATTGGTTAATCGATTTATCAAATGATTGACTGATCGATCTATCGACTAATAAATTAGTAAACATCCAAACCCTTGATACATTAATCAATCACCTTTTTTTCCACAATCTGCATCCCCCACCCGATTGATGAACTAGCCACCCAGTATTTTTTTTTCTTTTTTTGTCTTATGATGGACTACATTGAAATCGCTCGCAAAAATAAAAAATGCTTAACTTACAAGATTAAAGAAGTCATGGAAATGTTTCGACCGAAACAAGTTATTATTTCCTCAACGAAAAGTATTGTATGTATACATTTAAGACTATAAAAGGTTTGAAATATTTCCTTGATATTAAAGTATGTTTTTTTCTTATTTGTCACAACTCGTATTTTTATAAGATTTTTTCATAGATAATTTTTTATAGATTCATTAGAGTGATTTGCATACACCTGACATATAGCATTTGATGAACAACCCTAATAATCACTCTGTTGTGTATATGCGCATGTAAGAAATGATATACATGCTTTCCGTCGGCTTGTTTATCAAGGATTAAATAATGTTCTTTGCATGAAATCGTAAAATGCATCAAAGTTGATGAGTTTTAATTTAGTCGAATTGTAAATAATTCGCATTCATAACTTTATTATAGTTCGTAAAATAGATAATGTACATTTCTGGAAAATGCTTAAATAAGAACTCTTTGCCTAGGCTGACTGTTCTTGCTTTCACGGAAATTTCATCCTCGGCTACAAACCTTTTACAACATTTAACTATACTTAAGGACTTTGAAAACGCACCCTTGGGATAAGTGTATTTTAACTTGGAAAAGGCCTTTGAAATGAAATGTTTCACATACCTTTGTAAAGTACAATTCATTGCCGTCAGTTTGATAGTAAAATATTTAAGATTGGTCTATTTATACAAAAGATATTGCGAGTTAAAGACAGTAACCCTAAAATCAAAAGTAACACTTCACGCCTGTAGAGCTTGCATTACAGTTAAACGCATATCATTGAAAACGAACGCTTGTATTGGCTAAAGTGTTACTTTTGATTTCAGGGTTACTGTCTTGAACACGCGATATTTTTATTATCAATGAACCAATTTTAAATATTTTGGTATCAAAATGACGGCAATGAGTTGTACTTTACACAGCTATATAATATGTTTGATATAAAAGGCGTCTTCTATGTTTATATACACTTATCCAAAGGGTGCGTTTTCAAAGTCCTTAAGTATATAACAATTCCTAACTATTAGACAATGAAATGTAAGATCTGGATAAGGAACTCGCACACCCGGATGGTAAATTTTTACCATGATATTGAAGTCTTGACGCAACCGTCCTAACGACATAGAGCATTTGACGCCAAAAGTGACCCCGCAAATGACGTCGTTTTTTGTTTTAGTGACGTCATTGTTTGGAAAATATGTTTACATGCAATCATGACGCGCCATTTGTTAATAAAATCTTACAACTATCCAAGAGGGTTAACCCTCTTACGCCGGAGTCATTTTTTAGGATGTTGTTGACGTCGCGGCGGAAATGACGTTACGGAGCGCCAAAGTTTACGTCGCTATTATTTTCGATGCGGTTTGAGACTCATATGTATTTGTTCAAGCGTCAAAAGTGTATCATCATTTACTTTTTGTTAAAATTAATAATTATAATAAAGTACAATGCATATATTTATATTTTATATTTACAACTTCTCCGAGATTTGTGTTTGAAGAAACTAATGCTATGAAGCACATACGTACTCTGAAACAGAACATGCGTATTGTATGTTTGTGATCGGACACACAAACCGACAACCGGTCTTTAAGAAGTACCGACGGAGACTGATTTACCATTTAGAGCAGCCGTGTACCGATGTACACAATTTCACTATCCCAATGCATCATCTTCCGATTTTTTGTTGAAAGAAAAAGACAGTGCCGGTAAATAATACCGGTAAATGATTTTTTTCTGATTTAAATTTTGATACACATGAATGGTTGCACGGCAAGCCATCTGGTGTGAATTTTAGATATAACTCATAATTTACTTTAATAGCAATCGCATGACTCCTCGTGGATAGTTTACGCGCAAACGAAATCTTTGAAAAAAAAAAGGTTTCGGGAACCAGACTTCTAAAGAAAATATTTGTTTCTATCATGCAATAAAAACGGTTTGCTGAACTGGTAGTCCATCCGTCCCATTCGGGTTGGAGTTCCAGATTTCCCGGTATTAAAAACTGGGGGTATAATAAGAGTTAAGCGTTGGTTGTGCAGCTGCCTTCAAAGAGTGGGAGAAGTGAATTTAATAGCCTTTATTGAATATACCGGGTATTTGTTTCGCTTTTCAAACAAGATTAACATGATTTGTTTCGATTGCTTATTTAAAAAATTGCGTAAGATATCGACCAAAAAGTTCACAGGTCTTTTTTTTTCATTTATCTGCTCTGTGTGATAATCAAAATAAATGGGAAAAAGAGACTGAATCGAACCAATTTTAGTGCCATATATTTTCGTCTTTCAGATTTCTGATTCATTGAAAATCTACGTATTGTCTAGATTTAGTTCGGTTCGCCTAGAAAACAATATAATAGCCGTTTAATTGAAACACCAACATACTTGTTTTTATGGCAGACTGGCACATCGTCTTTTGGTATTCGTTAAGTAACAAATAAAAGTACTTCCGGGCAAAATCAAACTTTTACCGAAATGCAACTTTTTACATAAATATCGGGGTTATTGATGCCAGACATTATGTTGTACTCAAAACACCATTAGATATTAAACTAATGTCTCTGTAAAATTTATGAGCAGATTTTCCACCATGCTTAAGTAAGAAAAAAGTATTTATAAAAAAATGTCTTTTAAACCGGAGAAATATTCTTTTATCATCATTAAAAAAATTGTGCGCAATACAAATAAATGAGTGATTTCTGATTGATCTATTATTTGGCTGATCGATTAATTGTTTGATTGATTGATTAATAGATTTATCAAATGGTTGACTGATCGATCTATCGACTTATCAATAAGTTAACATCCAAACCCTTGATACATTAATCACCTTTTATTTCTTCCATAATCCGCATCCCGCCACCCGTTCGATAAACTAGCCACCCAAACTTTATCCTTTTTTTGTCATATGATGGTTTACATTTAAATCGCTCGCAAAAATAAAAAAAAATGCTGAAAACAACTTACAAGATTAAATTAAAGTCATGGAAATGTTTCGACCAAAAAAAGTTACTATTTCCTCAACGCATATGTATTGTATATAAACATTTAAAACTAAAAAAGGTTTGAAATATTCTCGTGAAATTAAAGCATGCTTTTTCTAATTTGAAACAACTCGTATTTCTATAAGATTTATTCATAAATATTTTTTTTAAAGATTCATTAGAGTAATTTGCATTCACCTGACATATATTTATACATGTACAGCATTTAAATTTTGATGAACAACCCTAATAATCACTCTGTTGTGTATACGCGCATGTAAGAAATGATATGTATGCTATCCATCGGCTTGATTATCCAGGACCAAATAATGTTCTTTGTACGAAATCGTAAAAAGCTTCGAAGTTGATGAGTTTTAATTTAATCGAATTAGATCTATAAATAATTCGCATTCCTAACTTATTATAATTCGTAAAACAGACAAGGTACGTGTAACATTTCTGGAAAATGCTTAAATTGGATCTCTTTGTCTAGGCCGACTCTTCTTGCTTTCACGGAAATTTCATCTTCGGCTAAACCTTTTACAACATTTAACTATAACATTCCCTAAGTATTTGACAAGATCTTGAAGGAACTCGCACACCCGAATGGTAAAATTTTTACCATGCAATTGATGTCTTGACGCGACCGCCGTAACGACATCGAGCATTTGACGCCAAAAGTGACCCCCGAAAATGACGTCGTTTTATGTTTTAATGACGTCATTTTTCGGAGAATTTGTTTACATACAATCATGGCGCGCCATTTGTTAATACAATCTTACAACTATCCAAAAATATGACAAGGAATATACATGTTTTATATTTCAATATCATTGTATTTTAAAAGCGACAAATATGTCGCTCTCGGCCTTTCCCGATAAGCGACTTTAATGTCGCTCTTGGCGTTATACGGGAGCGACATAAATGTCGCTCTCGGCGTAAGAGGGTTAAAAGGAGTAAAGAGAACATTTTTATTCTTACAGATAAAAACCTCAATATTTGAAAATTTTGATTGACAAAACAATGAGTTTTATAGAAAGTTTGTTACCTAGCGAACACATGATTTCTGACGACATCATTATGTCCTCGTTTGAGGCGGAAGAGCCCTTAAACGGAGAACAAACAAGAATATTTATTTTATGCTTTTCAGTGAATTATAGAAATATCCCGGTGAAATAAAAGTGGTATTTCACTGTTTTCAAACAGTGGAATATCATTTTTATTTTCACTGATTTTTCACGTTGGTACCCAAACGCATGTAAAATACCAAATGAGAACGTTTAGAAAACGGGCTCAAATTTGTATATTTGACGTCATGACGCCACGTCATAAGCAAGCGGTTTTGGCGCCATTTCTCGCAACTTTTCTGTCAAATTAACGCAAATTTTGCTCTAAAAGCATAAAATGAAAAGAAAATTTGTTTTTACCAGTGAAAGATAGAAATATATTTCACTCGTGAACTCCGGAATTATGAATTTTCACTCGTGGCTTCGCCACTCGTGAAAATACAAATTCCGGAGCTCACTCGGTGAAATATATTTCTATCTTACACTGGTAAAAACAAATATCCTCTATTTAGTAATAAGTTTATGAACCGTTCAGTAAACATTTTGCTCTAAAAGCATAAAATGAAAAGAAAATTTGTTTTTACCAGTGAAAGATAGAAATATATTTCACTCGTGAACTCCGGAATTATGAATTTTCACTCGTGGCTTCGCCACTCGTGAAAATACAAATTCCGGAGCTCACTCGGTGAAATATATTTCTATCTTACACTGGTAAAAACAAATATCCTCTATTTAGTAATAAAATTAGTTTATGAACCGTTCAGTAAACATTCGTTTTTTTTAAATTACAATTTACCATTGTAATTTTAAGGACACTAGCAGAAAACAATAAAATAAAAACATCGGAATAAATATTCATGTTGTTACACATTCTATAGATCAGAACCCAAAATCATTCACTAATTAATTCCTTCCTTTATTGATTCATTCCTTCATTCCCTGTCTGTCTGACTGATTGATTGATTTATTGTGATTGATTGATTGATTTGTTCGTATTTCAATACTTGTAAATGTTATCACATGCAGGTTATCAGAGATCGCTAACGTCGATAATTACAGCGTTACAAAAGACGTGTTTACTCGTAGGCCCCTACTTTGTGAAATCGTGATTAAAACAAAAATCCACAGTTAAAGATATTTTAATTAATTAAATATGGAGATATGAAATTAAATATATTACGGAGATGTGAATCCATTGTTCCTGAATACATAACAAAAAACATGCAAAACATAGGAGTATTTGTTCCTACCAGATTTTATATGTGAAAATTCGACAAAAACTCGAAATTATAAAACGTTCATTTTATCATATGCAATTAAAATGTTGAGAAATCCATGGCATTTTTCTAAAACAGCTCGAAAGGAATTGTTGACATGATATGTCCGTTTTGATAAAATAATTCTGTGCGCCACTATTTTAGTTCAATAACAACAAATACGGCGATTTACAGCCCATTTCCATTCTTCGATGGTGTTGTTTGAGAGCCATGTGCCTTGATAGAAATTACAACTGCCAAAAACAATATCTGAATTGTATCAGGAATGTAATGATTTTTTATTTGATACCAAATTCTATTATTTTCTTTAAAGATATTTTTACTTATTAACTAAATTTGCAGAACACACAAGTACTTTAAACGTCAAATAAAAGTAGACAGAGGGGTAGAATAAATTGATATTGAGCGAAAACGAAGCTGGTAAGGATTACTTTTCTTGATATCAAACGTTTTGTCGTAAAAATTTTAATCAATAGAGTTAAAAAATCAAAATTTAAATTTGCAATTTTTTTTATAATCAACGAACACCGCGATTTTTTAAGCAAAACGCGACGCCATTTTGTCTCTGAAAACGGACGTTAAAGACGCATTAAATTTGTAAGCCACGGATAAGAAAATTATATGTACATGAAGTAATTTGTAAGACGGACTAGGTGATGAAATTTCGTAGCAATCAACGCAAAATTGACTGAAATATCGGCTTTTGTTGCTTGAACGCGGGAAAATTGACAGACGTCTCAAAAGTGACGTTAGTGGCATACTTTGAAGGCTTGTAGTTTCGAAACGGCTAAGGATACTAAAAAAAGTAAGCACACATCCAAATCAGACATATGCTCAATTATATGTATGCGAAATTTCGTGAGGAAACTCGAAAAAAAAAATTTGAGGCGCGTTCCACCTTAAAATGAAGTTTTGTTTTGTAAAGTTTTTGTGAACTTATGTAAATTTAAGCTGAGGGAATTTTTAGATCTCGCTTTTTTTCTTTACTGTTCTAACGTGTCTTACCATCTGCAAAAAAGATACATTAACATTTGTGCAAAGTTTCATTTAACGGAATTTTGCCGTTATTGAGATTTTGATAATTTTCTTTTTATCGATGAACATGATTGGGAGGAGTGTGGTAAGTAAGACTTTTACATATTTGGATAGTATCAACACTACATTTAATGTCTTTTATCAAATCATATATTGTTTTTTAAACAGTTTGCTTCCCGAAGACATCTGTTCCCTTGACGGACCCAAAATCATCTAAAAACGGAAACGTTTTCGAATATACAAATTATGACTTTAAAATATTAAATTTAAAGCTAAATTGATTTAATAGAGGATACAAGTGGGCTCCGCAATTCGTTTACGAGTGGCGAAGCCACAAGTGATAATACATAATTCCCAAACTCACTAAAGTCAGAGATAGCATACCGGGTTTAACCCTTAGACTTCCAGCGGGCCACTTTTTTGGCCCAAGAAGGTTCCTCAAATTTGCCAGACGGCCACTTTAGTGGCCCGAATAAATACATATTTCTGATTGATTTAGCACATTTAATTGTAGATAAGGTCTTGTGAGTTGCTTTATAACAAATAATAATAGTTGTTATTTCAACATTTTGATGACCTCATTTACGTCGCGTTACCGTTGACGTTATATTTCGCGCCATTTATCGTTCAAATTAGCTTGATAAGCCGCACGGAGTCCACTTAAAATTAGTCTTAATTGAAGATTTCTAAAACATAAATGGGGAAATGTTAGCCATCAGCATATATGTTTGGCTAATATTTGGAATCTTGTAATACATGTTGCAAAGAAATCTGAAATGCTCTGATATGTACGTCTATAGTTAACAAAATTCCGGTCAAGCGGTACGTAATCATGCAACGCTTGCTCTTTTCAATCTTTGATAAAATTATTTATTTTTAGATAAGTCGCAACTATAGTGCATGGGATGTAATACTTATATGTTAATTTAACATGTTGCACGACTATTACGAGTAAATGCATTTTCGTGATTACATCAAAATCGTCACAGTATCCGTGACACTAGTTTTTGTCAGAAGAGTAAACGACGTATTCTAAGATTAAGCGCAAATTTCCTGCGACATTCACCAGGCAGTCCCGTATGTCTTGTACCGGGGTAAGAAAATGCTGTACCAATAATATAATAGCGCTATTTAATTTACCCACATATGTTCCGTGAAAAAAATACCATGAAGATGTATTTCTTTTTGTTATATTCGCTTTGCAAAAGGGATATATTATATAGGATTAGTAAGAAATGTTTACTTCGGAAGCGGATAAGTCTGAATATGTTTAAAATAGTTGACATATGGAAAAAAAACCGGAAAGAAATAATAAAAAAACTCATCACGTACTGTTTTAAACAAAGTCATACTGATTATATATTATATTTATATGTACAGTTGAACCTGCCGTAGCAGCCACCTGCATTCAGCAACCACCTGCCTCAATCAGCTAGTTTGGATTATGTCCAAGAAGGACATTTAGTTATTTTTTTTACTTGTCTTAAGCACCTTTTTGTGACTCCCTTTGGGTGGCTGTTTAAAACAGGTTCGACTGTATACACTTATTATTCATTCTGTTACATTCAGCCGTTTGTGTTGTCCGTGGATCAGCTTTAAGTTAGTAAAACATTAATGAATTTGTTTATACTTTATGACCATAAGAATCAGGTCAACTCATTTATAATTTGCGCTATTTACTAATATGTCATTGTGAATGTGCTGCGAGATCTTATTATTCTTATAAAATGGGTTACAAATACAAAATATTCGATTTTTTGCGCCTAAACTGTGTTTAGCCTTTTATGGTATTTTGGAATAAATACCCGTTTATAAATAAACCTGGTGTTATTTTAATATTTTTCATAAAGGGAAATACTGACTACAAACCTGCTGGATTTAACAAACAAGATAAAAATATAGTCATTTTTGTTTTCGTTTGACGGGCGGGAAAGACCACATCGACGACCTTCCTCTAGATTACATTCGTGGAAAAACGTTAGCCTAGCTGAGCTCAAGGGCTTCATAGCCGTTGTTTCCAACATGGGTTTGGGTAAAAAAAACCTTCTATAGAACATTATTTGAGAAAATGAAGGAATATCTGAAATATATTGTATTGTTCTATAAAAATCCAAAAGAATACATAGATGTTAATTTAATTTTCAGCTATATAGGATTCACAATTTATAAATCTTATTTTATTAGTGAGGAAAGAACAGTTGCCATTGACTCACTTGAAATTTTGCGAAAGGAATAAAATATTTACCTTCAATTTTTGAAAAAGAAAGATATACACACACATTTTATCCAAAAGTTTTATAATGTATTATAGATTTTCTCCTGTCCCATTTTGGGCCAATGAAATTGACATTGATACAGTAATGTTAACAAAATATCTAACTGTTTTATTTTAAATCCTCTGTATTGTTGATGTAAGTTTTGTTGTGTTGTATATAAATTGAAATGATATGAATAAAAAAAAAAAAAAAAAAAAAAAAAAGAGAAAATGAAGGACAACCGATGTTGTTGTTTTTTAGAATTTCTACACATTAAGATCTAGCTTCCTTTACACTTCAAAGCAGCTACTATCACGCCGGGGGAACTCTGATATGGAACTCGTCTTGCGCTCCCGATAAAATCATATCAGCCGCTTTCGGGGTTCCATATCAGACGGAATATTGTCACTAAAAAAAGGTAGGTGATCCTGAACTTGTAAAGTTATGTAAATTAGGGCTCATTTTCGGAAAAACTCGAATGCTATTCGATCCTCCTTTGAATCACGAACAAAATGATATTTGTCTCTTTTGGATCAGTTCAAAATCGACTGTAAAAAAGATGTTGAAAGCGAAGGATTGATCATAACTATAGGCCGCTCTTGAAATGTTTTTGAAATAAAATGGTGTTTATCTCATTGTAAAGTGACAGTTACTTGTTTACATGTGTTAACTCGAATCATAAGTTCAATCTGCTATAATTTTGATGGCCGCAAATTTATGACTGCTTAGTTATTTATTAAAATATTTTTGAGCTCCATATCAGAGAGCTGAGTTCCATATCAGAATTGGTCATGTAGAAATATTTACATGCATGCTAGTTTGTTGAATTTTTGTGATGACCTAACTTTGATGTGTTTTAATCTATTTCAGTTAATGATTGTACAGACATGGAGCGCACTGAATGGGATACTGCATCAAACATTATTACAAGAATCTGATCTGTTACCAGTGGCATTCATGTTGGAATTCTAGGATTTAAATGTGACATATGCAGTGGACAATTTGAGTACAAGCGGACTCTTAGACATCATATTGCCGGGAACAAAATCTGCTTGCAATAAACGCAGCAAACTATTCATTGTTAGAGGGAATTACACAGCCCAAATGCACACCTGTGATGACAAAATGAATGAAAAACCTTTCAATATTGCAGAACAAAACATTCAAACGACACCACGTGAACTACACTGTGGAGATATATTCTCAAACTTTTAATGATTTATTTTAAAATCGTTTAAAATTAAAGATAAAGTACATATTTTCTTTGTGTTTTACTTAAAAAATCCTTTTAAACTCATTTATTTCAAAACATTTTGGCCATCGGCCTTCTTCAATTGATATCGAACTCGCGATATCAACTGAAGAAGGCCGGTGACCGAAATGTTTTGAAATAAAAGAGTTTAAATAGATCTGTGAATGTTATTCACTTTCCTTACATGGATAAAAGAAAAGTAAAAAATAAATAAATATAAAATTTGTGGTTTTTGACATTCACATACAAGTAACCAATGCAAGACTTTTATTTTTGATTTATTTAATACAGTGCTGTAAGCTTGAAATATCACAATCTACATCTGTTTTGCTTTTATAAATTAAATCTTCTTTCTGAGATGCATTACTATAAAATTAACACTTCTAAAAAAATTCGCAACAAATGGCATGTAATCCAGGTTACAGATGTATTTATACAAACTAATAATATCTCATAGTTTTGATAACATTAAAAGTCATTGTTCACGCAAAAAGTGATTTTCTTGAACATGAAAGTATTTTAAGTCTGTCACTGGTAATACACTTGATGCATTCATTTGGAAGTCGTACATTTTAAGGCAGACCATAAATCAGTTGTAAAAGTAAAGTTCACATTGTTTCGCCATTAGGACTTTGGTTTCCTTGATTGTGTATAATGTGCACTGGTTAAACAGGCATTTCACCCCGCCGTGGTTCATTGATACCAGACTTGAAACTTAAATATTTTCTTCTTTTGCTTTTTTCTGATTGGCGTGTCGAAGAAACGGTCCTTGGTTTCTCAACTCCATCCGACGTTAGTATGCCCTGACCCAAGCGATCCATCCCCTGAATAATGGAAAAGAAACTCCATGAGCAATGACAAATTTAATATTGAAAATCATTCTACCGCAAAAAATTAATATAATTAAATGTAAAACATCCTTTCATATATAATTATACATGCTTAAAAGCATTTTAATGCGAAACTGCTTGGTCTGATATGGAACTCGTCAGCCTGATATGGAACTCAAAAATATTTTAACGAATAATTCAGTAGCTGTACATTTTCTGGCCACTGAAGTTTCATCTGATGGGAGATATCATCTAATTTTACGCATACACACGATACTACTTCCTTACAAAGGAGTAAACAACGTATTATTTCTTAAAATGTTCGAAGATCGGCCTACAGTTATTATCAATCCTTCGCTTTCAACATCGTTTTTACAGTCGATTTTGAACTGATCAAAAAGAGACAAATATCATTTTGTTCGTGATTCAAAGGAGGGTCGAATAGCATTCGAGTTTTTCGAAAATGGGCCCTTATTTATGTGATCGATGGAAATTAAGGATCACCTACCTTTTTCGGTGTCAATTTTCCGTCTGATATGGAACCCCGGAAGCGACTGATATGATTTTATCGGGAGCGCAAGACGAGTTCCATATCAGAGTTCCCCCGGCGTGTACTATGTGTGGGTGAAAAGTAAGTTGGGACAAAAGCTTGGTCTATTATGAAGCAATACATTTCATAAAAAAATCAAAATTTGGCATCAAATTGTGGATGTTGTTTGAATCCGTAACTGGGTGTGTTATTATTATCCTATGTTATAGGGGGCCGCAATATGATCCTGTTGAACCCGGCATTTTACAGGGTAGTGTTGTTGTTTCCCGGCTTTTGTCGGAATCAAATCTACTGAAAACAAATTATAAAATGTATATTATGATGGCTTGCATCTGAACTCATTCCAACTCAAACTTATCTCACCGGCATCCTAAGGCAAAACCGACAAATGCCTAATGCAATAAAGACAGCTAACCTTAAAAACAACGGCTCAAACTTCCGTCCGTCATTACGTCACAAAAACTTAACGTTGGCTATAACTGCCATTTCTTAATATGGCTTCATCAAACTTTTAAACTATATTGCTTATGGCATCACCGTCATGATGATGCCAAATTTCTCAGATTCCAGGTCACATTTAATGGAGTTATGCTTCTTTTTGTACTTGGAATTTTTATTCTGACAAATATCATTATCACGTGAGCATCTTGGAACTGTACACTGTAAAAACAACCAACGAAGCCAACTGCGCGAGGGAAGCCTCGAGACCGCTCCGTTGGCTCTAGGCGGGCTGCCGGTGACCGGAAGCGCCGCATGCAGGAGGTTATAGACCACTAAATATTGGTGATCAGGCCTCTAAATAATTTTGTGCAGGGAATTTGCGGACCAGTAACAGGACGTCAAGCCTGATTGGTAGAAAATGAAAATTAATATTTTAAAAAGAACATTATTTTGATAAAATATAATGATTTTGTAGTAATTGGAATACAATTAGTATGAAATTAATAGTGAAAAAAAAGTGCAATTCAACTTTAAAAATAGCTATCATTTTTGACAGAATGTAAACAAAAGTTCCGCAGAGACTGGGCTAAAATGCCGAAAAAGTTTATTGGTCATGCTATGGTAGAATTAATATTTGACGGTGTGACTAGGTTGGTTCTCTTGAGAACTGTAAGATTTTAAGGGCTTGACCCAATAGTAAATTCAGAAATTGATGAAAAGTTACAATGGAAGTGTATGGAAATTGAATTAGTGGTTGGTAACCAGTAAGGCAGTTAATCCCACGGGCTTCTGTCGGCACAGGTGTATAGAAATGTAACCTGTTTACGACCTCAGCATGTTCTTTCATAGGTAGTTGCTAATCCGCAACATAATTACGTGTGAAATCTGTTTCGTTAATAGTTTCTTTCTGGAGGTAATGGTTGGGTGAGATGTCAGTCGCAAAGCCGTTGTTTTCTTTCTCAAGAACAATATCCTTATTCTCCATTTTCTTCTATAGAGTTGAGAGTTAGTAGTTACCAAAATAATACCATATTTAGTTTCTGTTTGTAATAAAAAGTAAATAAAAAACAAACATTTTATATAGGTTCTGGGTGGGTTACATGTCAACCGCTGATCAGATGTTTTCTTTCTCATCTACCATACAGTAATTCTCGCTTTTCTTCTACTGAGTTCGGAGTTCACAAGTTTGAAATAATCCTAGATTTGTAATAAAAACAAAAATAAATAAATAAATAAAAACAACTTTGTAGGTGCTGGGTGGGTGACATGTCAGTCGTTAACCCGATGTTTTCTTTCTCGTGTTACATACGGTATTTCTCGCTTTTCTTCTAATTAGTTCAAGTAAACTAGTTACTTAACAGTTTCAAATTAAGTTTCATTTTGTAATAAAAACTTTAAAAAGAAAACAAACATAGGGAACTGAACTTTCGTTGAGCCCCAAGTCCCGTGTGAGAAAGCAGGACAGTTAAACAAAAACAACAACAACAAACAACAACAACTATTATTATCTTTTCCACGCCGTGAACAATTCTCCGATAAACCGTTTTGGGTATAATTATGAATTAACTGCGTCGTGGAGAGTTTGGTGGATGTCAAAAGACTATATCAATCGAATTTTTTATTTTCTTTGCAGAACTCATGCGTTTAATAAATTTACATTTATATATGAAACAAACAATAGGTTTAAATGAAAAAAAATCAATTTAATTCTAATAAGTATTGTAATTGCGCGCTAAAAACGTGAAATCGTCGCTAAAAGACGTTTAAAAGATATCGTTTTAATCAGACTGCATAATTCCGGAGACTGCATAATTCCGGAGTTCACGATTTTAACTTTTACTGGTAAAAACAATTTTTTTTTATTTTACGCCTTTAGTGCAAATTTTGTGTTAATTTGACAGAAAAATTCCTCGAAATGGCGCCAAAAATGTTTATGACGTGACGTCATGACGTCATATATCCAAACTTTAGCCCGTTTTCATAACATGAAACTAACAGTGAAAATAAAAATTATATTCCAATGTTTGAAAAACAGTCAAATACTACTTTGTTTGACGGGAAATAGAGGATTTTTGTTTTTATCAGTGTAATATTATATAGTTATTTGGTTTCTTGACAGGGAATGTGAGGATATATTGCCGGTCTGTGTTTCATATAACCCGAGCCGCAGGCGAG
The DNA here is from genome assembly GCA_038501625.1 of Corbicula japonica. Lineage (NCBI taxonomy): Eukaryota > Metazoa > Mollusca > Bivalvia > Venerida > Cyrenidae > Corbicula > Corbicula japonica. Next base: position 436,463 of record JAZAYU010000014.1, on the reverse strand, counting down.
GGATAATATGACACCCAGACCGGCAATATATCCTCACATACCCTTTCAAGGAACCATATAATTGTTTTATTATACTGCAAACACTTTTTCAGACAAAATAATTAGAAAACATCGATTTTTCATTTATTTCGCTTATTTAATGCCGAACGGCTTGATTCCCCTCTGAGAACCTCAATAATTACATGTCTGACGCCATTAATCTAACTGCATGACGTCACTGCTAAAGAAATTGAATGGACTATCGATTTGATATTTAATTACAAACTTTTAGAATAATATGATCGTTTTCAACGTTAAAAACAACACGAATATTTTTTTGTAACAATTTAAGTAATCCCTAAGCATACCGCTTTATAATTTACAAGATCGGCTTGAAATTATGCATTTTTACCGAAATTAAAAAAAATGGCGGACGACAACAAAATGTTGAGAGGCCAGAGACGGAAATAAGGCACGTGAGTTCATATCTACGGCCGATCCGTAAATTTATACGGATAAATATCAACGGCAAATTATCCAATCAAATTCAAGCAAATTTCTTTGCAGTATAATAATTAGATGATAATACACGGCTGAGCGGGGCCGAGGCGTGATAATCGGCCCGAGAGGAGCATAACGGCCCGAGGGCTTTAGCCCGAGGGCCGTTTGCGACCGAGGGCCGATTATCACGCCTCGGCCCCGCTCAGCCGTGTTTTAACGTCTATAATACATACCTTTAGAGACATCTATTTGGACATCTTTTTATAAAATGTTCACTCAGCTTCTTGAGCGAGCACTTGTTAATTGAACGAGCACTACGTCACGATTCAAGTATTACGTCATTTAAGTTTAACATGTGATGTAATTCGACGAATGTTTACTTTTCAAACAAAGCAAATCACTGTCGGTTGAATGTTTCTTTTTCTTTTTGCTTTTAAACAAGAACTTCATTGCAAAATCATTGGACAGGACGGAATATGTTCTAATAATGAAGTGTTTAACGTGGTATGAGTTTGTAAAGGCTATGATTTAAGAGTGTTTCATACTTATACCACTGCTGCGAGCTTCGATAATCTTCACCTAATACTGTAATAGGCTTTATTCTACCGGAAGTATGTTTGGAGAAAACGATAAGAACAATTTTTTGGAGGAAACGTGATTTTAAATCGGGATATTTCTCTGGTACGTACATTTCAGTTTTAGTTTTAATCATTCCAAAGCTTCTGTTTAAATAGATGATTTCTTTACGATTGAAAACAAAACGGAAATATTATGACCTCGCGCGCTCCTCACGCGAGGGCTGATATCATGATATCAGCCCTCGCGTGAGGGCCGATTATATGATAATGCCCCGGTCTGGACAATAATAGCCAAAGTTACTATATGAATTTGTTACTATAAATAGTAAGGTATGTATTATATAGAGGATACAACACGAGTGATCATTTTATACTGAAATTATTAAACGAGTCGTCTAAATCGATATTAAACGAGGCTTTTGCCGAGTTTTATATCGATTTAGATGACGAGTTTAATAATTTCAGTATAAAATGATCACTCATGTTGTATCCTCTTTATCAAATACCCCGAAAAACAAGCTAAATCCATGAATTGTCCCTTTCTATCGCCTAGTAGAGCGAAATTAAAACGTGTGTAATGCGGTCTTACCGGGTGATACATAAGCGAGTCCCCAAAGAATTTATCCTACCGTTTTCCCATTTGCCAAAACAAGAATAAATAAATAAATAAAATTAACTGCGCTAGAGTCTAGATAAAAGAATCTACCAGTTCTAGACTTTTGAAGTTGTGTTTAAAAAAAATAAATCGATCTACTGTATGACGTCATTTGTGTAAACTTTCACAGCGGCATATGACAACATTGAAAATTGCTGGATATAAACTCATAATTTGGATTGAAAATGTGTTACTAGTGTTTTGATTTTGTTTCGGGTATGTTGTAAGATCACACCGACGATGTTCTGAAAACGATGTCAGCGTCTGGGTCATTTTGTTTTCGATTAAAACGAAATGAAATTGGCTTTGTTTGCTGTTGTTGAATTTCATCATAGACTTTCGTCTATCATACGGAGTAAGAAAGTTATATTTTCCGTGGATATTATCAATAAAAGGAATGCTTAAGTTCCTTATAGAAGCTGCTTGCTTGCCTGAAGTGGTCAAATGGAAAAAGTAAGTCATTTTCATAAATTTGTTTTGATCGCTGATAACGCGGATGAATGATATATAACTAGTTATATATCGAAAATATATAACGAGTGTTATTACACTCCCACACCGGAAGGTATGTTATAAAGAAATATATTAGATCTATATCGAGTGAGCTCCTGAATTCGTATTTTCACGAGTGGCGAAGCCATGAGTGAAAATATATAATTCCGGAGTTCACAAGTAAAATATATTTCCATCTTTCACTGGTAAAACAATTTTTTTATTTAATGCTTTTAATGCAAAATTTCCGTGAATTTGACAGAAAAGTTGCAAAAATTGGCGCCAAAACCGCTTGTTTATGACGTGACATCATCACGTGAAATATAAAAATTTGAGCCCGTTTTCTAAACGTTCTCATTTGGTATGTTATGTGCTTTTGGGTACCAACGTGAAAATACAAAATGATATTCCACTATTTGAAAACAGTGAAATACCACTTTTATTTCACCGGGAAAATTCTATAAATCAATGAAAGGCTAAAATAAAATTGTATGATTCACTGGAATGCATAAAATAAAGTATTACAAACAAGTATTTTCTGAAAAGCCTCGTCTGTCCCCGATTCATTTTGCGTTGTTTGCACTCTGGGACATATTGGAGTTTTGGAGGTTTTTATTATGTTACCCCTGAAATTTGAAGAAAAATATATGGATTGTAAATTCTATTTTAATTCAGCAGCTTCGAATAAACAAACATATTATTTAAGAAAACTTGAAAAACATTTCACACCAGAAACTTACTTGTAGATGTTTATTAGCCAGCTTAGGGCAAGTTATAGGCTCTTAAGATTTACATTTCCAGCTAAGCAAGACCGTTTTGTTAAATAATACATCTTTCTAAAAACTTCGTAGCTAATCATAAGAATTTAAACAAAGGAAATAATTATCCATGTTTTATTGAAAAATACAACGGACTCGCTTGGAATATTCGCAAACTGATCGTTCGGATTGGCAAACAGTTTGCTTCTCAAAAATACAAGTGTTCCCTATCTCCAACGTCGTGGCCAGTGTTCCCTATCATTTTCCATTTTTGCGTTTTTTTACATCAGTTGCATATAGAAACTGGATATGTCTGCACCGGCAACATTCAGTCTGTCGGGATATAACTAATTTTTCATGCAACAATCAGCTCACTTGCGAAAACTTGCCAGAAGAACGATTTCATCAAGATCCAAGTGTACCCTATCACCGAGCAGTGCAATCTGCCAAACACTGTACATGAAATACCGCATAAACTACAAAAGTTGGCAAAATTTGGAATACACTATGCAATCTGTCTTCGTGTACGGGGTACTTAAGTGTTTATTTGATTTAAAATGGTCTAGGAATAAGCGAGAAACAAGTAAAAACTTACCTCGAACCGAAAGAATTTTTTGGTTGGCGGCCATGTTTTTGTCACGTGATTCCCCATCCTGTAGGTTGAACCAAACTAAATCCAATTCCCATAGACCTCAATGATAAATTCCCAATATTCAATGCACATTTAACATGATTTCTATCATCTTAACTTCTAGACAACCATATATGTCTGTGAAGATCTACATTTCATCTATTCAAAAACACGTAGCAAATGGGGGGGGGGGGGATTTCTAACGGTTAAGAGGCCCCCAGATGAAGAGAAAAAGATAGCATATATTAAAACGGACTTCATTCGAATGAACCACGAAGAGATACAGCGTGATTTGGTGTTCAACCTCTTACACTATCGGCTCAATACATTCACCTCTGTTATAGACTGGGACTACTTTCAACTACTTTTACTTTAACTCAAAGAAATAGTTCACCATTAACATTCAAAATAGCTTGGGTTTCTCCGGTTTTAATGAAAGATATTGAAGATTTCTGTCATTTGTTTACCTCAAGCTTTCAATTTCATAATTATGATTATGTATACAACGAACCTTCTTAGTTTGGTAAAAAATCTTGACATTGAGCCTTTCGCAGAGATGTAAAGTGAATGTAAGAAACGACAACTCTGCGAAGGAGATTGATGCGAGATAAGGAAATCTCACACGGCTAAAAATAGATATTTTTCTATCTAGTAAGTGAGAAATTACTGTAAACGAGAATTTATCTTTATTGGGGGGGGGGGGGGGGACGTTTTTACGCCGCCCAGTGTTTTTACATGTGAATTTTGGTCACATGATCAAAATGGTACCTCGGTTTCTATCTACTTATATAGTTGAATGCGGTTACCAAAAGTGAAATTCGATCATTTTACCTCCAGAGAGTTAGCTCCCTTGAATAATGTATACAGTATATGTAGGTTCAATGAGTTTATGAGACGGTAGACGGTGCTGTACTGTGCTAAATCTTGACCGTATCATCAAGCGATCACGTAAACAGGTTATCTCGCAGCAGCTTAAGTGTTCACTGATCAGCTTTCAACAGAGGGCTTTGCTTGTAATTAGTACTGATAAGCCAAGATAGGAACAGTAATAAATATACATTATTCAAGGGACATTCGGACATTTACCAGTGATAATTGCAAGAATAATAATGGGGTGATGATAGCTTATCTCAAACTTCGTGTGGAATTTCATTCATGCAGAATTTTGAGGGAAAATTTATTAAACAATAAGCATGGATATTAATGAAATATATTGTTCAAATAACTGCTGTTTAACTCTATTATTACTGATCAGCTTCCAACAGTTGTCAAGAGTATTATTTCAAGCTTTACTGCTAGGTGTATTTGTTTAATATCTGCAGTTCATGACCCCAGAAACTCATCCCCAGGATTTTCAAATTTTGACAGTTAACAAATTTTCTTCTCACAAATTACAATAAAATGCATTTTGTCATAAACTTTTCTCTGTCAATTTGAAATGTTGCAAAGAAGTTATATAAAAGGTTTTAGGGAAAATACTTCTTGGTTATTGTACATTTTGAAAAAGGGCCCTTAGATGTGAAGCATGTCAAAAATACCATGAAAACCTGCCCCAGAGCCATCTAGTGGCTTAAATATTAAATAGTCAAGTTGAAGGTTTAACAAAAATACAGCTTTAAAGTGTGAACTTTAGGCGAAACTTTAAAGCGTTTAAACTTTTAAAGTGTTTACATTTAATTAGATTTGATGCAGTGCTCTGACTCATTTTTATAAAATTGCTTTATAGTCATATTATTCGAAAAGAACAAAAAAAAAATAAAATAAAATCATCCATTAACCATGATGAAACTTTTTTGCACACGGTACGTTTTCAAACAAGTTTAGTTTCCAAAAAGCTAGTCGGTAATTAGCATGACATTCAAACAAAAAGACGACTCTGAAGTGTAAACTTTTGACGAAACTTTAAAGCGTTTCAATTTAATTAGGCTTGATGCAGTGCTCTGACATACTTTTTTTTAAATTGCTTTATAGTCATATTATTTTTATTTTTGCATATCTTTTATTTCCTTCTAGTCAATAAATATTGTTTCAAATCATAGTGCAAATAGCACCTACATCATAGTTAAAGTACTTTTTTTATTGTTCCATGTGTTTCACTTCTTTCTTGTCAATTAAAAGTTTCAAATCAAAGGTTGACTTATTATTTATTTTTCCTGTCACAATATGACTTCAGTCTTGGATATTAGCATCCGCCCGATATCTGTTGTAGATAAAAACTTGATAAAGCAGAAGCCGGGCATGCAAATTTTTGCTGTGCCATCCGAAAATTCCTTCATACTCCTCTAATAGGAAACTCCACACAATCTATAGATGATGTGACATGACAATCACTCTAAAACGCCACCCATCAGTACCTTCAGTGCTTTGATCCTTCACTGAGATCATCGTAGAAGTTCTCCTTCAAAGTAAAGTTTGGCATGTATGTCTTTTTGGCATGTCCGTTGGTGTAGCTACTATGAGCACTGTAGGGTCTACAAGTTGGCATAACCGGTGGGGTAGTTACTATGAGCACTGTAGGGTCTACAAGTTGGCATAACCGGTGGCGTAGTTACTATGAGCATTGTAGGGTCTACAAGTTGGCATAACCGGTGTAGTAGTTACTACGAGCACTGTAAGCTCGTGTTTACAAGTTGGCATAACCGGTGGCGTAGTTACTACGAGCACATTAGGCCCGGGTCTACAAGTTGGCATAACCGGTGGCGTAGTTACTATGAGCACTGTAGGCCCGTGTCTACAAGTTGGCATAACCGGTGGCGTAGTTACTATGAGCACTGCAGGCCCGGGTCTACAAGTTCGCATAACCGGTGGCGTAGTTAATACGAGCACAGTAGGCCCGGGTCTACAAGTTGGCATAACCGGTGGCGTAGTTACTATGAGCACAGAAGGCCATGGTCTACAAGTTGGCATAACCGGTGGCGTAGTTACTATGAGCACTGTAGGCCCGGGTCTACAAGTTGGCATAACCGGTGGCGTAGTAACCATGAGCACAGTAGGCCCGGGTCTACAAGTTGGCATAACCGGTGGCGTAGTTACTACGAGCACTGTAGGCCCGGGTCTACAAGTTGGCATAGCCGGTGGCGTAGTTACTATGAGCACAGTAGGCCCGGGTCTACAAGTTGGCATGTCCGGTGGCGTAGTTACTATGAGCACTGTAGGCCCGGGTATACAAGTTGGCATAACCAGTGGCGTAGTTACTATGAGCACAGTAGGCCCGGGTCTACAAGTTGGCACGTCCGGTTGCGTAGTTACTATGAGCACTGTAGGCCCGGGTCTACACGTTGGCATAACCGGTGGCGTAAATACTATGAGCACAGTAGGCCCGGGTCTACAAGTTGGCATAAGCGGCGGTGTAGTTACTATGAGCACAGTAGACCCGGGTCTACAAGTTGGCATAACCGGTGGCGTAGTTACTATGAGCACTGTAGGCCCGGGTCTACAAGATGGCATACCCGGTGACGTAGTTACTATGAGCACTGTAGGCCCGGGTCTACAAGTTGGCATAACCGGTGGCGTAGTTAATATGAGCACTATCGGCCCGGGTCTACAAGTTGGCATAACCGGTGGCGTAGTTACTATGAGCACTGTAGCCCGTGTCAACAAGTTGGCTTGTCCGGTGGCGTAGCTACTATGAGCACAGTAGGCCCAGGTCTACAAGTTGGCATGTCCGGTGGCGTAGTTACTAAGAGCACTGTAGGCCCGGGTCTACAAGTTGGCATAACCGGTGGCGTAGTTACTATGAGCACTGTAGGCCCGGGTCTTGAAGTTGGCATAACCGGTGGCGTAGGTACTATGAGCACAGAAGGCCCGGGTCTACAAGTTGGCATAACCGGATGCGTAGTTACTATGAGCACTGTAGGCCCGGGTACAAGATGGCAAAACCGGATGCGTAGTTACTATGAGCACTGTAGGCCCGGGTCTACAAGTTGGCATAACCGGTGGCGTAGTTACTATGAGCACAGAAGGCCCGGGTCTACAAGTTGGCATAACCGGTGGCGTAGTTACTATGAGCAAAGTAGGCCAGGGTCAACAAGTTGGCATAACCGTTGGCGTAGTTAATATGAGCACTGTAGGCAGGGGTCTATAAGTTGGCATAACCGGTGGCGTAGTTACTATGAGCAAAGTAGGCCCGGGTCTACAAGTTGGCATAACCGGTGGCGTAGTTACTATAATCAAAATAGGTCCGGGTCTACAAGTTGGCATAATCGGTGACGTAGCTACTATGAGCACAGTAGGCCCGGGTCTACAAGTTGGCATAACCGGTGGCGTAGTTAATATTAGCACAGTAGGCCCGGGTCTACAAGTTGGCATAACCGGTGACTTAGCTACTATGAGCACAGTAGGCCCGGGTCTACAAGTTGGCATAACCGGTGGCGTAGTTAATATGAGCACTGTAGGCCCGGGTCTACAAGTTGGCATAACCGGTGGCGTAGTTACTATGAGCACAGTAGGCGCGGGTCTACAAGTTGGCATAACCAGTGGCGTAGTTACTAGGAGCACTGTAGGTCCGGGTCTACAAGTTGGCATAACCGTTGGCGTAGTTACTTTGAGACCTGTAGGCCCGGGTCTACAAGTTGGCATAACCGGTGACGTAGTCACTATGAGCTCAGTAGGCCCGGGTCTACAAGTTGGCATAACCGGTGGCGTAGTTACTATGAGCACAGTAGGCTCGTGTCTACAAGTTGGCATTACCGTTGGCGTAGTTACTATGAGCACTGTACGCCGGGTCTACATGTTGGCATAACCGGTGGCGTAGTTACTATGAGCACTGTAGGCCCGTGTCAACAAGTTGGCTTGTCCGGTGGCGTAGCTACTATGAGCACAGTAGGCCCAGGTCTACAAGTTGGCATGTCCGGTGGCGTAGTTACTATGAGCACTGTAGGCCCGGGTCTACAAGTTGGCATAACCGGTGGCGTAGTTAATATGAGCACTGTAGGCCCGGGTCTACAAGTTGGCATAACCGGTGGCGTAGGTACTATGAGCACTGTAGGCCCGGGTCTACAAGTTGGCATAGCCGGTGGCGTAGTTATTATGAGCACAATAGGCCCGGGTCTACAAGTTGGCATAACCGGATGCGTAGTTACTATGAGCACTGTAGGCCCGGGTACAAGATGGCATAACCGGATGCGTAGTTACTATGAGCACTGTAGGCCCGGGTCTACAAGTTGGCATAACCGCTGGCGTAGTTACTATAAGCACAGTAGGCCCGGGTCTGCAAGTTGGCATAACCGGTGGCGTAGTTACTATGAGCAAAGTAGGCCCGGGTCAACAAGTTAACATAACCGTTGGCGTAGTTAATGTGAGCACTGTAGGCCCGGGTCTACAAGTTGGCATAACCGGTGGCGTAGTTACTATGAGCAAAGTAGGCCCGGGTCTACAAGTAGGCATAACCGGTGGCGTAGTTACTATATTCAAAGTAGGTCCGGGTCTACAAGTTGGCATAATCGGTGATGTAGCTATAATTAGCACAGTAGGCCCGGGTCTACAAGTTGGCATAACCGGTGGCGTAGTTACTATGAGCACTGTAGGCCCGGGTCTACAAGTTGGCATAACCGGTGGCGTAGTTACTATGAGCACAGTAGGCCCGGGTCTACAAGTTGGCATAACCAGTGGCGTAGTTACTATGAGCACTGTAGGCCCGGGTCTACAAGTTGGCATAACCGTCGGCGTAGTTACTTTGAGACCTGTAGGCCCGGGTCTACAAGTTGGCATAACCGGTGGCGTAGTCACTATGAGCATAGTAGGCCCGGGTCTACAAGTTGGCATAACCGGTGGCGTAGTTACTATGAGCACAGTAGGCTCGTGTGTACAAGTTGGCATTACCGATGGCGTAGTTACTATGAGCACTGTAGGCCCGGGTCTACAAGTTGGCATAACCGGTGGCGTAGTTACTATGAGCACTGTACGCCGGGTCTACAAGTTGGCATAACCGGTGGCGTAGTTACTATGAGCACTTTAGGCCCGGGTCTACAAGTTGGCATAACCGGTGGCGTATTTACTATGAGCACAGTAGGCCCGGGTCTACAAGTTGGCATAACCGGTGGCCTAGTTACTCTGAGCACTGTAGGCCCGGGTCTACAAGTTGGCATAACCGGTGGCGTAGTTACTCTGAGCAATGTAGGCCCGGGTCTACAAGTTGGCATAACCGGTGGCGTAGTTACTTTTAGCACTGTAGGCCCAGGTCTACAAGTTGGCATAACCGGTGGCGTAGCTTCTATAAGCACTGTAGGCCCGGGTGTACAAGTTGGCATAACCGGTGGCGTAGTTACTATGAGTACAGTAGGCCCGGGTATACAAGTTGGCATAACCGGTGTCGTAGTAACTATGAGCACAGTAGGCCAGGGTCTACGAGTTGGCATAACCGGTGGCGTAGTTACTATGAGCACTGTAGGCCCGGGTCTACAAGTTGGCATAACCGGTGTCGTAGTTACTATGAGCACAGTAGGCCCGGGTCTACGAGTTGGCATAACCGGTGGCGTAGTTACTATGAGCACTGTAGGCCCGGGTCTACAAGTTGGCATATCCGGTGGCGTAATTACTATGAGCACTGTAGGCCCGGGTCTACACGGCATAACCGGTGGCGTAGTTACTATGAGCACTGTAGGCCCGGGTCTACAAGTTGGCATAACCGGTGGCGTAGTTACTACGAGCACAGTAGGCCCGGGTCTACAAGTTGGCATAACCGGTGGCGTAGTTACTATGAGCACAGTATGCCCGGGTCTACAAGTTGGCATTACCGGTGGCGTAGTTACTATGAGCACTGTAGGCCCGGGTCTTGAAGTTGGCATAACCGTTGGCGTAGTTACTATGAGCACAGTAGGCCCGGGTCTACAAGTTAGCATAACCGTTGGCGTAGTTACTATGAGCACAGTAGGCCCGGGTCTACAAGTTGGCATAACCGGCGGCGTAGTTAATATGAGCACTGTAGGCGCGGGTCTCAAGTTGGCATAACCGGTGGCGTAGTCACTATGAGCACTGTAGGCCCGGGTCTACAAGTTGGCGTAGCCGGTGGCGTAGTTACTTTGAGACCTGTATGCCCGGGTCTACAAGTTGGCATAACAGGTTGCGTAGTCACTATGAGCTCAGTAGGCCCGGGTCTACAAGTTGGCATAACCGGTGGCGTAGTTGCTATGACCACTGTAGGCCGGGTCTACAAGTTTGCATAACCAGTGGCGTAGTTACTATGAGCACTGTAGGCTCGTGTCTACACGGCATAACCGGTGGCGTAGTTACTATGAGCACTGTAGGCCCGGGTCTACAAGTTGGCATAACCGGTGGCGTAGTTACTACGAGCACAGTAGGCCCGGGTCTACAAGTTGGCATAACCGGTGGCGTAGTTACTATGAGCACAGTATGCCCGGGTCTACAAGTTGGCATTACCGGTGGCGTAGTTACTATGAGCACTGTAGGCCCGGGTCTTGAAGTTGGCATAACCGTTGGCGTAGTTACTATGAGCACAGTAGGCCCGGGTCTACAAGTTAGCATAACCGTTGGCGTAGTTACTATGAGCACAGTAGGCCCCGGTCTACAAGTTGGCATAACCGTCGGCGTAGTTACTTTGAGACCTGTAGGCCCGGGTCTACAAGTTGGCATAACCGGTGGCGTAGTCACTATGAGCACAGTAGGCCCGGGTCTACAAGTTGGCATAACCGGTGGCGTAGTTACTATGAGCACAGTAGGCTCGTGTGTACAAGTTGGCATTACCGATGGCGTAGTTACTATGAGCACTGTAGGCCCGGGTCTACAAGTTGGCATAACCGGTGGCGTAGTTACTATGAGCACTGTACGCCGGGTCTACAAGTTGGCATAACCGGTGGCGTAGTTACTATGAGCACTTTAGGCCCGGGTCTACAAGTTGGCATAACCGGTGGCGTATTTACTATGAGCACAGTAGGCCCGGGTCTACAAGTTGGCATAACCGGTGGCCTAGTTACTCTGAGCAATGTAGGCCCGGGTCTACAAGTTGGCATAACCGGTGGCGTAGTTACTCTGAGCAATGTAGGCCCGGGTCTACAAGTTGGCATAACCGGTGGCGTAGTTACTTTTAGCACTGTAGGCCCAGGTCTACAAGTTGGCATAACCGGTGGCGTAGCTTCTATGAGCACTGTAGGCCCGGGTGTACAAGTTGGCATAACCGGTGGCGTAGTTACTATGAGTACAGTAGGCCCGGGTATACAAGTTGGCATAACCGGTGTCGTAGTAACTATGAGCACAGTAGGCCAGGGTCTACGAGTTGGCATAACCGGTGGCGTAGTTACTATGAGCACTGTAGGCCCGGGTCTACAAGTTGGCATAACCGGTGTCGTAGTTACTATGAGCACAGTAGGCCCGGGTCTACGAGTTGGCATAACCGGTGGCGTAGTTACTATGAGCACTGTAGGCCCGGGTCTACAAGTTGGCATATCCGGTGGCGTAATTACTATGAGCACTGTAGGCCCGGGTCTACACGGCATAACCGGTGGCGTAGTTACTATGAGCACTGTAGGCCCGGGTCTACAAGTTGGCATAACCGATGGCGTAGTTACTACGAGCACAGTAGGCCCGGGTCTACAAGTTGGCATAACCGGTGGCGTAGTTACTATGAGCACAGTATGCCCGGGTCTACAAGTTGGCATTACCGGTGGCGTAGTTACTATGAGCACTGTAGGCCCGGGTCTTGAAGTTGGCATAACCGTTGGCGTAGTTACTATGAGCACAGTAGGCCCGGGTCTACAAGTTAGCATAACCGTTGGCGTAGTTACTATGAGCACAGTAGGCCCGGGTCTACAAGTTGGCATAACCGGCGGCGTAGTTAATATGAGCACTGTAGGCGCGGGTCTCAAGTTGGCATAACCGGTGGCGTAGTCACTATGAGCACTGTAGGCCCGGGTCTACAAGTTGGCGTAGCCGGTGGCGTAGTTACTTTGAGACCTGTATGCCCGGGTCTACAAGTTGGCATAACAGGTTGCGTAGTCACTATGAGCTCAGTAGGCCCGGGTCTACAAGTTGGCATAACCGGTGGCGTAGTTGCTATGACCACTGTAGGCCGGGTCTACAAGTTTGCATAACCAGTGGCGTAGTTACTATGAGCACTGTAGGCTCGTGTCTACAAGTTGGCATTACCGATGGCGTAGTTACTATGAGCACTGTTGGCCCGGGTCTACAAGTTGGCATAACCGGTGGCGTAGTTACTATGAGCACTGTACGCCGGGTCTACAAGTTGGCATAACCGGTGGCGTAGTTACTATGAGCACTGTTGGCCCGGGTCTACAAGTTTGCAAAACCGGTGGCGTACTTACTATGAGCACAGTAGGCCCGGGTCTACAAGTTGGCATAACCGGTGGCGTAATTACTATTAGCACTGTAGGCCCGGGTCTACAAGTTGGCATAACCGGTGGCGTAGTTACTTTGAGCACTGTAGGCTCGGGTCTACAAGTTGGCATAACCAGTGGCGTAGCTACTATGAGCAATGTAGGCCTGGGTCTACAAGTTGGCATAACCGGTGGCGTAGTTCTATGAGCACTGTAGGCCCTGGTCTACAAGTTGGCATAACCGTTGTCGTAGACACTACGAGCACAGTAGGCCCGGGTCTACAAGTTGGCATAACCGGTGGCGTAGTTACTACGAGCACTGTAGGCCCGGGTCTACAAGTTGGCATAACCGGTGGCGTAGTTACTATGAGCACTGTAGGCCGGGGTCTACAAGTTTCACCCATGGCTTATGCATGATTTATCGGCTCAGTAAAATTTTTATCGAATCAAATTCATATTTGTTTGTTTTGATAATTTTCATTGTCAAGTTGGCATTACCGGCGGCGTAGTTACTATTAGCACTGTTGGCCCGGGTCTACAAGTTGGCATAACCGGTGGCGTAGTTACTTTGAGCACTGTAGGCTCGGGTCTACAAGTTGGCATAACCAGTGGCGTAACTACTATGAGCACTGTAGGCCCGGGTCTACAAGTTGGCATAACCGGTGGCGTAGTTCTATGAGCACTGTAGGCCCTGGTCTACAAGTTGGCATAACCGTTGTCGTAGACACTACGAGCACAGTAGGCCCGGGTCTACAAGTTGGCATAACCGGTGGCGTAGTTACTACGAGCACTGTAGGCCCGGGTCTACAAGTTGGCATAACCGGTGGCGTAGTTACTACGAGCACTGTAGGCCCGGGTCTCCAAGTTGGCATAACCGGTGGCGTAGTTACTATGAGCACTGTAGGCCCGGGTCTACAAGTTGGCATAACCGGTGTCGTAGTTACTATGAGCACTGTAGGCCGGGGTCTGCAAGTTTCACCCATGGCTTATGCATGATTAATCGGCTCAGTAAAATTTTTATCGAATCAAATTCATATTTGTTTGTTTTGATAATTTTCATTGAAAATACTTTGGAACGCACATTTTGCTATTTTGAATCTCCACTGGTTTCCCCTAGACCCCCTTAACAAGAGGCAATCGCCTCTTGAAACCTCTTGTATGGGCCTGCAACTAGAAAAAAACTGGCAAAGCCCCTGAATTAACTGCCTCTTCGGTCTGTTTGTGGCTTGTTTTCAGGAATAACAGGTCAGGAAAGAAAACGAAAGCAATTTCATGTCTTTATCTTGTTTGATAGAGGCGGGACACCGTGGTTACGAAACCGCGTTTACAATATGGTCTCTAGGGGTAATACCACGTGGTTTCTGACGTCATTTTTTGGTATAACAACAAGAAAAAAAAACACCATCTTCGAAGCATTTTTATTAATTCACAATTTTTGACGAAATTTGGCGCATTCTCGGGGGAAAGAAACAGTACCCACGGTTGTCAATTCATTTGTCACTTTTTCAAACTTTTTTTCTGTTATTCGAGGCGAACACTTAAATAGAATAATAAAAAAATATCAGTATTTACCCCGAATCACAGTGGGTGGTGTTTAAATTTTCTCCTTGGAATGTTCCAAATTTCGTCGAAAATGATGAACTAATAAAATATTTACATGGCTTCGAAGATTTGAATCGATGTTTATTTTCTTGTCGTTATAACAAACCACGTGGCATCATGGCCACCTTCCGGCCGGATAAAGATCAGTTATATTGTCACAAGTAAGTTAACCCCCGATTTCCTCACAGGGGCTTTGAAGACGGACCCCGTTTTCTCCAAACTTTGTATAAACTGGCCGTCCCCTCCCCGTAGGTATTTGATAGTATATTCGATGAGGATGGACAGATAACGGTCCCAATCTATCATAACACAACAAAAACGATGTGTTTATCCAGTGTAGAACCTCATTTTTTTTTGAGGGCGGGGGGGGGGGGGCGGCCAGTATACATATTTTGTAGATATTCACACCAAAATATAAGGTTTAGTTGAAAGAAATCGTGATTAATATACATTGATTATTGGGAATTTAACATTGAACCCTATGGGAATGAATTTACTTTGTTACTGGACTACTTCACATACTGAACGAAATGCCTTTAACGCCGGTTACCAGTTAGCCTCGTTCTGGCATTTCAGAAATATGATAAGCAAAACCAGAAAAAAAAATAAGATTTTGGCTAACAGATTGAAAGTTTTGTAACTACCCCAAGAATATCCTTTACGAACCCCTTTTCTGGAAATCATGTATCTGGCCCCGGAAAAGAATCAATAGTGGCAGGCTATCGTCATTAAACTTTGCCACATAATGCAGGACGGAGGGGTGGGAATCGGGGGTGGGAACCGCGCGACAACCCGAGTAAACATTAACTAATACTTCTTCGTACGGTAATGCTGGCAGGGGTGACGCTCGTTATTTTAATATTGCGGTGTTTATTTTTTATAAATTATGCTAGAGACATGACATATTCTCAAAGACTAAATTTAAGAGAGGTCTCAGCTGTATACAGTGTATGTACAAAAACTGGAAAGTTAATTGGAGGTCTCAGAACTCAAACATTTGATTTTTTTCTGAGACTAGTATAAGTTTTCGGCAGTCAGATGCTTGAGAATTGAGTATGGTCTCTATTCTCTGTTTTATTGTCTTTGGCCCTGATCTTGACCAAACCAGTCTTTAACCCTTTCCTCTTCAAACTTGGTCAGAAATGTTTATCTAAATAATATCTAGGTCAAGGTCAAGTTCGTAACTGCGTCATGTGACCTTCAAAACTAGGTCACAAGGTCAAATTATAGAAAAAAACTTGTCCACACTCTATTCGCTTAATTTTGGTGCAATCTTTTTTAAACTTGGTCAGAATGTTTATCTCAATGATATCTAGGTCAATTTCGTAACTGGGTCATGTGACCCTTAAAACTAGGTCACTATGTCAAATTAAAGGAAAAGCTTGTCTGCACTCTAGCAATCACAATTTTGGTGGCATTTTCTTCAAACTTAGTCACAATAATTATCTCAATGACACTAAGCCAAGTTCAAAACTAGGTCATGTGACCTTGAAATCTAGGTCACAATGTCAAATTATACAAAAACTCGTCCGCACTCTAGCGGTCTTAATTTTGGTCCGATCTTTTTTTGAACTTGGTCAGAATGTTTATCTCAATGATATCTAGGTCTTGATCGTAACTGGGTCATGTGACCCAAAAACAAGGTTATTAGGTCAAAATAAAGGAAAAGCTCGTCTGCACTCAATCGGTCTTAATTTTGGTGGGATCTTCTTCAAACGTGGTCAGAGTGTTTCTCTCAATAATATCTAGGTCAAGTTTGAAACTGGGTCATGTAACCTTGAAATCTAGGTCAACAGGCCAAATTATATAAAAAGCTTGTCCACACTCTAGCGGCCTTAATTTTGGTCCGATCTTCTTCAAACTTGGTCAAAATGTTTATCTCAATGATTTCTAGGTCAAGTTTGAAAGTGGGTCATGTGACCTTGAAATCTAGGTCACTACGTCAAATTATATAAAAAGCTTGTCCGCACTCTAGCGGCCTTTATTTTGGTCTGATCTTCTTCAAACTTGGTCAAAATGTTTATCTCAATGATATCCAGGTCAAGTTCGAAAATGGTTCCTGTGACCTCGAGAACTAAGGTCAAATTATAGAAAAAGCTTGTCCGAACTCTTAAAGTCTTAATTTTAGTCCGATCTTATTCAAACTTGGTCAGAATGATATCTAGGTCATATTCGTAATTGGATCATGTGACCTTGAAAACTAGTTCACTAGGTCGAATTAATTAAACAGCTTATCTGCACTCCAGCATTCTTAGTTTTGGGCCGACCTTCTTCAAGCTTGGTCAGAATGTTTATCTCAATGATATCTAGGTCAAGGTCAAGTTCGTTACTGCGTCATGTGACCTTCAAAACTAGGTCACAAGGTCAAATTATAGAAAAAAACTTGTCCACACTCTATTCGCTTAATTTTGGTGCAATCTTCTTTAAACTTGGTCAGAATGTTTATCTCAATGATATCTAGGTCAATTTCGTAACTGGGTCATGTGACCCTTAAAACTAGGTCACTATGTCAAATTAAAGGAAAAGCTTGTCTGCACTCTAGCAATCACAATTTTGGTGGCATTTTCTTCAAACTTAGTCACAATAATTATCTCAATGATATCTAAGCCAAGTTCAAAACTAGGTCATGTGACCTTGAAATCTAGGTCACAATGTCAAATTATACAAAAACTCGTCCGCACTCTAGCGGTCTTAATTTTGGTCCGATCTTTTTTTGAACTTGGTCAGAATGTTTATCTCAATGATATCTAGGTCTTGATCGTAACTGGGTCATGTGACCCAAAAACAAGGTTATTAGGTCAAAATAAAGGAAAAGCTCGTCTGCACTCAATCGGTCTTAATTTTGGTGGGATCTTCTTCAAACGTGGTCAGAGTGTTTCTCTCAATAATATCTAGGTCAAGTTTGAAACTGGGTCATGTAACCTTGAAATCTAGGTCAACAGGCCAAATTATATAAAAAGCTTGTCCAAACTCTAGCGGCCTTAATTTTGGTCCGATCTTCTTCAAACTTGGCCAAAATGTTTATCTCAATGATTTCTAGGTCAAGTTTGAAAGTGGGTCATGTGACCTTGAAGTCTAGGTCACTACGTCAAATTATATAAAAAGCTTGTCCGCACTCTAGCGGCCTTTATTTTGGTCTGATCTTCTTCAAACTTGGTCAAAATGTTTATCTCAATGATATCCAGGTCAAGTTCGAAAATGGTTCCTGTGACCTCGAGAACGAAGGTCAAATTATAGAAAAAGCTTGTCCGAACTCTTAAAGTCTTAATTTTAGTCCGATCTTATTCAAACTTGGTCAGAATGATATCTAGGTCATATTCGTAATTGGATCATGTGACCTTGAAAACTAGTTCACTAGGTCGAATTAATTAAACAGCATATCTGCACTCCAGCATTCTTAGTTTTGGGCCGACCTTCTTCAAGCTTGGTCAGAATGTTTATCTCAATGATATCTAGGTCAAGTTCCTAACTGTGTCATGTGACCTTGAAAACTAGGTCATTAGGTCAAGTTATAATAAAAGCTTGTCTGCACAATAGTGGTCTTAATTTTCATTACCATAAGATCTCGTTTTCTTTCTTGAAATTGCCATATTGCATTTTGGTTTCCAGAGTTATGGCCCCTGAAAGTGTAAAATAACTTTTTAGACCTTGTCTGCACAATAGCAGCTTCATTTTTGATTTGAATTTAATAAGACTTGCATAATACTTGAGTTACTGTAAGATCTCGGTTCCTTTCTTTGAATCAGCTAGACACCATTATGGGTTCCAGAGTTATGGCCCTTAAAAGAGCCAAAGTAAGCTATTTTGACTTTTTTCTCTACAATAGCAGCTTTATTATTTTACTTGATTTTACTAAACTTGCACACAACTCTTGCAACCATTGAGGAGTTGTTGACAGGTAAGCGAGCAAAGGTCCTATGGACCCTCTTGTTTTTTTTAGTGTTTGAAAATTTTTATCTTTATAAATGATTAATATTTTGGTCAAAGTGAAATTGAAAGTGGCGCACAGCTGAGAGTGGTGGTATTCTAGTGCATGTCGCGAAAAATTTACTTGTTACGCTATAATTTTGTTGTGTTTTTTTTGATGTCTCTAGGTTAGATTTATTTGCAAAAGTCAGATTTAAGGGATTGACCCAATAGCTAATTCAGAATAGGAGATGAAGCTTAACTTGGAGTCTATGTGAAATTAATTACTGTATCTAACCTAAATGGTCAAATGAAAGTGCACTTTATGTTTTACAAGCTAGCAACAAAGAACTCAATTTACGCGTACCAATATCTTTTTACTATGTTATACATGTATATATTAACTTTTAGTTCGAATTTACCAAATTAAACGGATTCATATTTTATTTATCTAAAGACTGCTAGTCTGCTAACAATATTGCAGATTTACAATTTATCTGAAAGTATGCAGCTTAACACAGACACTATGTTTAATCGTCTGGAAATTTGGGTGGAAAGCTCGAGTGAAGAATAATATGATGTGCATCAAGAACAATATCGACACCAACTTTAAAAGAATTGGTCCAATTGTGATTAAATCGAACTTTCACGGACGAACTTTCATTTCATCACCCAAATATACAATGTCACATATGTGTTCCCCTTCAGATAAAGAAACTGCGCTGGGCCTTGCCTTTCATCAAAGCCGCAAAATAAACAATAATATAAATATAAAATTGCAAAGAATTAAATAACACAACAAGACACACATGTTTTTTTTATTTATTTGGTAAATTATTTCCCCAGTGTTTACATCATATTGCGAAACCTTAACAATTTGAAGAAAAAAGTAAATTAACCCATAATAAAATAATACTCCCAAATATGACCTAACAGGCGCGTGATGATCGAGGTACAAATCAACAGATGTAATCTAAAATCGGCATTTTTAAATGATTTAAATTATACTTAGTATACTGTTATCCCACACAGAACACTCATATACACTTAAAAGTATATAAATTAATTTGATAGAGTATTTTTATTTTTTTATTTAATGTTGATATCATATCATACATCAGAAAAATATTCCAATTGAATGATGTAATTAACAGAAAGTGACATGAAAAGCACAACAAAACATAGAATACAGTAATAGCTAAATGTGTCTCAGATGAAATACGTACATAAATGCCAAATACATATGATTATGAAAGACTTGTGAAAGTATAAAGCTAAGACTTATGAAATGAAATAATGAAAGATCCTGTTCTTTATACTAACAATAAACAATATAGTTAAAATGAACCCAGCAATCAAGTTTAAGCATATCATCGTTGTATATACGAGAGTTTCAATGTATCTTAATGCATCACCCGTCTGAGAGCGTAGTTTTTGTCGAAAAATCATCATCATTATCATCAACAACAGCAACAACAATAACACTATCAGGCGATGTTCAATTTTAAGATTTGATATGATATGGTAATTCTTTAATGATTGTTTAGAGCGGAAACGTTTTTGGCCCAACATTTTCACATGTAAACAGAATTTACTCTCAGAATCTCAGTAAAAATCAGACATAGTCTAACAAAACTAAACGCCAATCAGATTTTACTGCCCCCCACACACACACATTTCCAACAACGCTACAGTCATGTTTAATGTTTAATTATGAAAGATGAGCTTTGACAGCAACCGGACACGAGGCATATCAAAATTTTGCAGGCTTGGTTTGAAAAAGACTTAAGTTTGGTTTTTACTCCGATTTCCGTCGTACTCAACTAAGGTCGCGTAATATAGGAGTAGCCATAGATAATACATTATATGAACTATCAAATGGTATTCAGCGACAATGTGCACCGCTTATATATGTTTAGGATGTACATAGGCAATGTGCATCAGAAGTGTATTAAGAACGTAAATAGTAAATACTGTGCTTGTCTTACGTAAGAGAATGGTCATAGCAGTGAATGAAATCATGAATTATGAACCGCATGGATTACCATGACATGATGTGTCATTATGTTTGTAACAGAAATTAAGGCATGATAAAATAACAAGACTTATACAGGATTTTTTGATGATTCCCTTTATTTGACCGATGTACTAGTGCTTGATTATCTGAAAATATAAATAATATGAAATTTAAACTAAGACCGACAATGGACGCTCTCAAAACCACACAACACATTTATTCCAAAAACAACATATTCACTTTTACTGAGTTCGTTCAAGAGAGGGTTCCTTGCTCATTTGCACAATCCTTACCAAACGAAAGGTTTTCACTATTATATTGGTCAAGTAATCTATGCTGTAATTAATCGAAGTAAACTGGAACGTTCAACACTTGTGTCGCATAAACCATGGCTGAATTTGCACTCAGTTTTTTTATCACTTCTTCCATACTAAGCAACGTTTAGTGAATTACCAACTTTAATATATTACCTTACTTATTTCACTTTTCTAATGGGATTCTACCATAATGCACTGAATGAACACTGTATTTAATCCAAATATCAAGCCTTTTTAAAAGGCTTTCTATCACATAACACATGATGAATACTCTACTTACTTCAATGAATTATTCCTTTACCATGGGATTCTACTCATTTTCCACTTTACATAATCTCCACAGCAAAGCGCCAGTTTTGGCGTGTAAACGTATTCCCCACAACAGTAGCTCTCTTCACCATAAGTCCTCGGTTTAACACTGCCACCGCAACATATGTTGAGTTCTGGATCGTAACTCGTTTTTCCGCAACATTTCGTGCCTGCTCCGCCGCATTTACCTAAAAGGAAAATCAACATAACTTCAGACACTCTGGCAATTCATGTAAAAATAAACCTGAAAGATGAATCAAACGACATCAAAAGTTAAGCAAAACAAACTGACAGAGAAAAACAAAACAGTCACTAAATACGATAGGTTGGAAAAGAAACGAGAACAAACAAAAGACAAGAAAGAAGAAAATTTAATAATAAAATTCACACCGGCTGCCTATTTAACTACAAGTATAAATTAGACGGGCTCAACTTCATGCTTGTTCTAACCGATTTCTGTTTATAGAGCAAATTGTTATCTCTGAGAAAGCTTTCTCGCACAATATTATTTAATATAGTCAACTAATCCATTTTCTAATTATTCTATGTTAAACGTATCTGGGGCCACACTCGTCTGTTCATAGAACAGATTGTGCCATAGTCGCCGTCATGTGCAAAACATCGTTTGGTTTGAAATTAGCGTTTAATTTGACTTCTTACTTGTGCGGCCAACCCGGCGCTTTGCCACATGGAGAGTACCCTTTTCAATTTTCAATAACAGGCTGAGTTAAACCGAGCTTAGAAGCATTATTTTTTATCATTTTTGTAATGTTCCATTGGGTTCAAAGTTATGGTTTCATCGATTTCAGATTTAAAATAACATTTACTATGTATCAAATTTTATTACCTTGCACTTCACAGTTGCAGCAAACTTGTTTGGCACTGAAGTACGTCTTTCCACAGCAGCAACAGTCATCCCATGGCAGTGTTTTCTCAACAACGGTATTGTTACAGCAAATTCCTCTCTCGGGGTTGTAGCTTCGTTTACCGCAGCATCTTGTCTTTGTTCCCAGCCAAGCATGTTGAACAACGCCGTCACAGCACATATCCATTGACGAGTCATAACTTACACCTAAACAGCACATAGTACTTTTGCCCTTAATAGGCTGTGCCACGTCTTTCGGCTTGTTGGGGCAGCAGATTTCTGAGGATGGGTTGTACGTTCCGTCACCACAACACCAACTATCTCCGGGCTTGTCTACCTTGCGCAGTTTACCTCCACAACATACCATCTGAGTAATATCGTATGCCTGATCTTGACAGCACCGCGTGTTCTTTATTCCTCCAACCGCATCCTGCAACTTGCTTTCACAGCAGATCTGCTGTTCTATACTATAGGCTTTGTCTCCACAGCATTTAGCGTCTTTCACATTCTTCGTTGGTGCCTGTTTTGCAACTCCGACGCAGCACACTTCTGTTGCGGTATTATAAGTCATATTTCCACAACAACAATTGTCATCTTTACTGATCTTTTTCAGGATTCTTAAATCGTCACAGCACACCTCAGCACTTGGATTGATCGAACGCTTTCCACAACACATCGAATATGGTCCCGCCGTCCTGTCCTGAATTTCTTCCTGGCAGCAAATCTGTAGTTCCGGGTTGAGAGTTTTCTTACCGCAGCATGCATTGTCAGTGCTCTTTGATTTCTTAACAACTGCATTATCGCAACAAACACTGTCAGTTTCGTCGTAACTAACAGAACCGCAACATTTTGTATTTCCTTTGAACAGATCTTGTGGTTTTCCTGCACAACAAACCTGCCTTTTAGTGTTAAAGGTCGTTTTACCACATACCCAGTCATCCTCAGAGGTAACCTTTTTATACAGGTTGTTTTCGTAGCAAATAAACTTATCAGCGTCGTAACTAACAGTGCCACAACAGTTAGTATTATTTCCTTGTCTAGGCTGGGGAGTGTCATTGCAGCAAATTTCTTTTTCTGTGTTAAATGTCGAGTTGCCACAACAACAGTTGTCATCATTACTTTCTTTCTTTCTTACATCATTTTTGCAGCAGATTTCTGTGTCTGGATTAAAGCTTTTCTTGAGACAACACATCGTCAAATCTCCAGCAGTTCTAGTTTGAGGGGTGTCAACACAGCAAATCTGTTTCTGAGAATCGAACGTTACTTTGCCACAACAGCCGTCGTGACTTACATCATCCTTCTTCCTTACATCTTCGCCACAGCAAACTTCAATTTGAGTATTAAAACTCTTCTTCCAACAACATGATCCAAACTTGATGTCTGGTTTAGGCGAACTTGGAACACCATCACAACACATTTCTGTCGCTGTATTAAACGTGGTATTTCCACATCTACAATCATCGTCCGCACCTCTCTTGTTATAAAGTTGGTCATCAAAACATATCTGTTTTCTTGTATCGTAGCTCTGCTTGTTGCAACAGGCTGAATTAATACCCCCGACTACAGGCTGTGAAACACCATTACAACATAGTTCATTCGCTGTATTAAACGTTTGATCCTTTCCACAGCACCAATTGTCGTCCTTGCTGGTTTTAACGAAAATTTTATTATCAGTACAACATACTTGCTCTTTTGGATTAAAACTTTCTTTTCCGCAACACATAGTTTCTTCATATAACTTTACCGGATTTCCACTGCAACATATTTGAGTATTGGTGTTCATTGTTGTCTTGCCACAGAACATGTTGTCATCAGCATTGGCCTTCTTTCTTAGTTCAAAGTCTTGACATATGAATTTCGAAGAATCATACCCTATATCTCCACAGCATTTAGTAGATATGCCACCAACAAGATCTTGAGCGTTTCCATTACAGCAGATCTGAGTTACTGCACTAAAGGTCGATTTACCACAACAACAATCATCGTCTTTATTTTTTTTATTAGTAACCTGTCCTTCACAACAGAGAGATTTTCTAGTATCAAAACTTACATTATTGCAACAAGATGTATATTCTATACTACCAACGACTGGCTGTGGTGATTTACTGCAACATATTTCTGATTTCGAATCAATGGTGTTGTTACCACAACAACAGTCGTCATTTTTGTTCTTCTTTTCAACAAGTTTGCCATCACAACAGGCATGCTTGGTAGAATCAAAACTTTGTCCATTGCAGCAGATCGTATTTTTCCCATACGACGGCTGGGGATTCATTCCATCACAACAGACTTGAGAACGCGAATCAAACGTTGTTCTTCCACAGCACCAATCATCAGTTTTGTTTACTTTGTCTCTTACTTTTTCATCACAACAAATCTGACTTGAAGAATCGAAAGAACTTTGACCACAACATTGAGTATTAGCCCCGTATGATTTAGCAACAGACTGTCCAGCGCAACATACTTCGGAATTCGTGTCATAAGGTTTCATGTTACAACACCAGTTGTCGCTATCTTTTCTTTTTTTAATTACTTGTCCACTGCAGCATATTGCACTTGATGAATCGTAACTTGCTGACAAACAACATTTGGTAAGATTTTTGTTATTTCCTTGAAGCGGCTGAGGAACCCCACTGCAGCAAATCTGTTTGTTTGTATCAAAAGTGGTATTGCCACAGCAGCAGTTGTCAGATTTGTCTTTCTTATCCCTCGGTTTACCGTCACAGCATAATGCGTTTCTTGTGTCAAAACTCTTTTCTTTGCAGCAAGTCATATATTGGCCTCCTGGCTGAGTTGTAAGCTGACAGCAAATTTCTGTTGTTGTGGATATAGTGGAATTTCCACAACATCCATCGTCGTTAGGATTGGCTTTGTCTCTAACTTTGTTATCACAACAGACCTGAGTTTTGGAGTTGTAGCTGATGGTTGCGCAGCATTTAGTGTTTTCTCCGCCCTTCTTTTGTTGTGGTGATCCTAAACAGCAAATTTCCGTGTTAGTATTCATTGTTGTTACACCACAGTACCAATTGTCGCCTTCGTTTCTCTTTTTGATCAAAGAACCATTATTTATGTCTTTCATACAAAAGAATACATTTGTATCATAGCTTTCAGAGCCACAACACATAGTATCAGTACCAACGATTGCTTTTTGCGGGATTCCTACGCAACAAACTTCTGTTCGCGAATCCATAGTTGTTTGTCCACAGCACCTGTTACTCTCTTTGTTACGTTTTTCAACCAGTACACCATCACAACACACCAAACTTCTCGCATCGTAACTTTTATTACCACAACAATCGGTAAACTCATTTCCAACCCGTGGCTGTGCTTGACCTTCGCAGCAGATCTCTGACTGTCCATCCATTGTTGATTTTCCACAGCAGCAATCGTCCTGCTTTGCCTTTTTGTCTCGTACTTTTTCATCGCAACACACTTGTGTGTCCGTATTAAAACTCTGTCCGCCACAACAAGAAGTTTTCTCTCCAAACGAAGGTCTGGCATTTCCGTCACAACAAATTTGTTTTGCGAGATTTATTGTACCTTTTCCACAAACACCATCATCAGCCGGATCAATCTTTTTGATCAATTGTCCGTTGTCACATATTTCTTTGCTAGGATCATAACTCTTTCTATCGCAGCACTGTGTTTTAGCACCTGCTACAGCTGCCTGAGGGTACATTCCCTGACAACATACTTGTTTCTGTGTGTTAAACGTGTTGTTTTTACCACAGCAGCAATTATCATCAATGTTAGCTTTCTTTGTTATAATCATATCACAGCATATCTCTTTCCTCGAATCATAACTAGATGCACCGCAGCATCTTGTATCTGGGCCAAAAGATTTCTGTGGTTCTCCATTACAGCACACTTGTGTCTTGGTATTCATAGTTGTTTTACCGCAACAGCAGTCATCAAATTCGTTTACTTTCGGTATAAGCTTTCTTTCACAGCACATCTCTTTTCGTGGATCGTAACTTACTTTTCCACAACATCTTGTAAACAACCCCTGTTGCAACTGAGGCATGCCATCACAACATACTTCTTTGCTAGTGCTAAAAGTTGTCTTTCCACAGCAGGAATCATCATTATTCTCTCGTTTATCTCTTATACTCTTTTCACAGCATACCTGAGTTTCTCTATTATAACTTCGATCCTCGCAACAATCGGTCGTGACGCCGTATCTTGGTTGTGGTTTCTCCAGACAACAGACTTCAGTTTTCGTATTCATAGTAGTGTTCCCGCATGTACAATCGTCATTTTTATTTCTTTTGTCAACCAGTACGTTGACCTCACAGAATGCTGAATCTGGGTTGTAACTAACTGTTCCACAACATTTTGAATTTGAACCGCCTTTGCGCTCCTGTGGAACGCCATTACAGCATATTTGTGACTTCGTATTGAATGTAGATTTTCCGCAACAACAATTATCACCAGAATCACTTTTGTTTCTAGTACTGTCTCCATCACAGCAAATTTGCTTCGACGGATCAAGACTTTCTTTTCCACAGCACTGTGTTTCTTTGCCTGCAACTGCCTGAGCCGGGTTTCCGTTACAGCACACTTCTGTTCTTGTGTTAATTGTCGTATCCCCACAGCAGCAGTTGTCCCCCTCATTTCGTTTTGGTCTCATTTTCTTTTCGCAACACATGATCTTTCGTGTGTCATAGCTCTTTTCACCACAACAATCGGAATATTCTATGCCCCCTATCATTGGTTGAGGGTTTCCTTCACAACAAAGCTCTCCTTTAGCATTGATAGTCGATTTGCCGCAGCATCCGTCATCATTTTCATTCTTTTTGTCCCGAACCTTTTCATCACAACAAACTTGTTTTCTTGTGTCAAAACTAGTAGGACCACAACATGATGTAAATTCAGCAGCAATCAATCTCTGCACTACATCTTTGCAACAAATGTCTTTCTGAGAATTCATAGTGTGTTCACCACAACAACAGTCATCTGCTGGGTCGTCTTTTTTCATAAGTTTTCCTTCACAGCAAACATGTGTCTTGGGGTCGTAACTTTCATCGTTGCAACACAATGTCGCTTCTCCGCCTACTTTTTGTCTGGGCGACAAGCCTCGACAACAAACCTGCGTTTTAGAGTTAAGCGTAGTGTTGCCGCAGCACATGTTATCCGAGTTATCTGTCTTTTTGGTTATCTGTAATTTACAACACATGAACATTTGTGAATCGTAACTTCTCTTTCCACAACATCTTGCACGGTCTCCACCTGTAGCTTCTTGTGGAACAGATCCATCGCAACAAATCATTGTATTAGTATTGAATGTTAGTTTACCACAGCAACAGTTGTCTCCAGGGTTGCTTAATTTTCTTACACCATCTTCGCAGCAAATATGTGATTCAGGATTAAAACTTGTTTCCGCGCAACATCTCGTAGAAGGACCACCAACTGCATCCTGGGCCTTACCGTCACAACATACTTGTTTTACTGAGTTAAACGTTGATTTTCCACAAAACGCATCGTCATCTGGTTTGTTTTTCTTCCTTATTTCGCCATTGTAGCATATCTCATTATCTATTGAGTAACTTTGATTTCCACAGCAACCTGTCAATGAACCTTTAAGATTATTCGGTACTCCCTCACAACATATTTCCTTTGCAGTATTGAATGTTGTATCACTACATACACAGTTGTCGCTTTTGTCTCTTTTTCTCACCAAATTCTTGACGTCGCAAAAGAACAAATTCGGGTCATATGCCAAATTATGACAGCATTGTGTTCTATCACCGCCTGTCTTATTTTGAGCTATGCCTTCACAACAAATTTGATTGTCAGAATTAATAGTTGTTTTGTCGCAGCATAGATCATCCTTCTGTGTTGTTTTTTCTATAATGTCAGTGCCATTACAGCATTTAGCTTTAACAGGATCATAACTCTTTCTCATACAACATCTAGTTCCGATACCATATGAAGGTTGTGGTGTATCAATGCAGCATACCATGGTTTTTGTATTGTAGGTTATGTCGCCACAAGCCCAATCATCGTCTTCGTTGACTTTCTTTATTATTCTTCCATCATGGCAAATATGAGTTTTTGAGTTGTAGCTCTTTTTTCCACAACATTTAGCATATTTTCCCCCATCCGATTGCTGAGCTGTTCCGTCGCAACATATTTCCTTTGACGTGTCCAAAGTAGAATTTCCACAGCAGAAGTTGTCTGCTCTCTCTCTCTTTTGTCTGATATTTTCATCACAGCAAACCTCACTAACGAAAGAGTAACTTGTATTCATACAACATCCGTGAGTATAAACTGTACCTAATTGGGGAGTTTCCGCACAACAAATTTGTTTTTTAGAGTTAATTGTTGTTTTTCCACAACAACAATCATCATTGATATCTGTTTTTTCTATTAACTTACCGGTACAACACAGGTTTTTGCTTGGATCAAAACTTTCTTTTCCACAACACTGCGTGTCTGCTCCGTATTTCTTCTGAGGCATTACACCATCACAACACATTTCGGTTTCACTGTTGAAAGTTGTTTTGCCACAGCATAAATTATCGTTCTTTTCCCGCTTGTCTGTTATTTTCATATCACAACATAATTGTTTTGACGAATCATAACTTTTTCTTCCACAACACCTAGCATTTTCACCTCCGTAAGCTTGGTCAACATAACTGCCATCACAACATATTTGTTTGTTTGTGTTTATGGATGAGTTACCACAACAGCCATTGTCTTCGCTTTCGGCCTTGTCTAACACAACATTATTACAACAAATTGCCTTTTCTGAATTATAGCTGTCACGTAAACAACATCGTGTACCATCACCGTAAGATGTGCGGGGAGTATCTATGCAACATACTTCTTTTCCCGTAGTAAACGTTGTCTTTCCACAACAACAATTGTCGCTTACTGCTCTTTTTGTAGTTATCTTTAAATCACAGCATAAGAACTTATCTTCATCATAGCTATCACGGCCGCAACACTTCCATTGCCCGCTGCTTCCAGGTTGCGGATTTCCATCACAGCAAATTTCCTTTTTGGCATTGATCGTAGTATTTCCACAACACAAGTCATCCAGGGGATCTTTTTTAGTTTTCGTTTTTCCACCACAACATACTTCTTTTGTTAAATCGTATGATTTGTCGCCGCAACAGTCAAAATAGTTTAGAGTTCCTGTCCTTGGATTTCCAAGGCAACATATCTCTTTCCTTGTGTTAATTGTTGTCTCACCACATCGTCCGTCGTCGTTTTTATCCCTCTTTTTGTACAATTTTCCGTCGAAACATAGCTGTTCATCTGGATTGTAGCTTACAAGATCACAACACTGAGTGATTGGACCTTTCTTTGGTTGAGGAGTTATTCCTGCACAACAAATCTCAGTCTCCGTGTTAAAAGTTGTGTTTCCACAACAACAATTGTCATCCTTACCATCTTTAAATGTAATTATTTTATCGCAACATATGTCAGTTTCGGAATTGTAGCTTACTTGACCGCAACACCTGGCTTTATTTCCTCCTTTAGCAGGCTGGACGTATTTTCCATCACAGCAAATCTCATCATTTGTATTCATTGATGATTTTCCACAACACCAATTGTCTCTATTGTCAGTTTTTTGTATGACTTTATTTTCACAACAAAGTTGAGTGGTGGAATCAAAACTTATTTCTAAACAGCAGTCTGTTAGTTCCCCGTACGAAGGCTGTCTTTTACCGAGACAACATACCTCTGACTGTGCATTTATTGAAGACTCCCCACAGCAAACATCATCTTCCTTTTTAGCCTTATTTCTAACAATGCCGTCGCAACAAAGTTCTTTTTCCATATTATAACCAATTTTTCCACAGCATGACGTCATTTCTTCTCCACCGACAAGATTTTGTGGAGTTTCATTGCAACAGATTTGCTTTCTAGCATTTAGTGTTGTGTTGCCGCAGCAAACATCGTCCATTTTAGATTGTTTGGGAGTTACTTCCATACTTCCGTAAGGACAACATAAAAATTTATTTGAATCATAGCTTTCTTTATGGCAACATCGTGTATTTTCACCATAGCTTGGCTGTGGTATTCCTTCGCAACAAATCTCCTTTTCAGTGTTCATGGTAGTTTTACCACAACAGCAGTTGTCGTCTTTATTTCTTTTGCTCTCGAGGTAATCTCCGCTACAACAGATAAACAGATCACTGTCATAACTTTTGTTAGCACAACAACGTGTTTTCTTGCCGTACGATGGTTGAGGTAAACCGTTACAGCAGACTTCATTTGTTGTGTTCATTGATGTGTTGCCACAACACCAGTCATCAAGCTTGTTTTTCTTTTCATTTATCTTCATGTCGCAACATACTGCCTCATCGGTATTATATGCTCTTGTTCCACAACAGTTCCAATTGCCCTTCTTTGAAATTGACGATGGAACACCATCGCAGCAGATGTCTGTGTTTGCATTCATTGTAGTTTCTCCACAGCAACAATCGTCATCTTGTACTTTCTTCTTTCTTATCTTCCCATTACAACAAATTTCACTGACCATGTTGAAACTCTGTTCCTCACAGCAATCTGTTAATACACCACCTGTCCTCTTTAGCGGTTTTCCGTAACAACAGATTTCTAAATCCGTATCCATTGAGACTGCTCCACAAACTGCGTCATCTTTCGGGTTCTTTTTGTTAATAAGTTTGCCTTCATAACATATAAACTCGTCTGGATTATAGCTGCTTACGCCGCAACATTTTGTGTTGTTACCTTTCTTCGACTGAGGTGTTGAACCATCACAACATACTTCATTCTCAGGATTGAATGTCTTATCCTTACCACAGCAGCATGTATCATCGTTGCTGACCTTTTTTCGCACACCGGTGTTGCAACAAACTTCTGTTTCGGCATCATAACTTTCTTTCGCGCAGCATCTGGTGTTCTTTCCCTTCAACACAGCTGGGTTATCAATACAACATACTTCCGTTCTTGTGTTCATTGTAGTTTTTCCACAACTCCAATTATCATCAGGTTTTCTTTTTTTGACCAAAACTCCGCCGTCTGTACATATCATTTCGGCAGGATTATAACTTATTTCGCCGCAGCATTTTGTAAACTCTCCATATCGTGGTTGGGGATTGTAACCGTTGCAACATATACTGTTAACAGCATCAACTGTTGTGTTTCCACAGCAACAGTCATCTGATGACTTTTTCTTATCGATTACAACTCCGTTACAACACAGCTGTTTAACAGTGCTGAAACTTGATTTTCCGCAGCATGTTGTAAGTTGAGAATTCCCGATTATAGGTTGTGGATTACCATCACAGCATGTTTCTTTTGTTGCATCCATAGTAGTTTTGCCACAACAACAGTCATCCTTTACATCTCGTTTTTGTATTAGTTTTCCTTCACAGCACATGAACTGGTCCCCATCATAACTATCTTCGCCACAGCATAGTGTGCTGGGACCATAGTTTTTGCCAGGTTTACCTAAGCAGCAGAATTCCATTTCGGTGTTATATGTTGTCTTTCCACAACAGCAATTGTCATCTTTATTACGCTTCTGAACCAACATGTTACCATCACAGCATACATATTTAGTAGGGTCGTAACCTTTATTTCCACAGCAACGGGTATCTTTACCTGCAACAGTAGTCTGCGGATTTCCGTTACAACATGTTTCTTTTAAAGTATCCATTGTGGTTTCGCCACATATCCAGTTGTCATTCTTATTTCTCTTCTTTCTTACAATATTTTCGTAACATATTTCAGTTTCTGAATCGTAGCTGACAATCCCACAACACTTTGTTTTATCGCCATTCGTCAGAACTTGTGGTACATCATTGCAACACAACTCTGTTTTTATCTGTATAGTTGAGTTACCACAACAACAGTCATCATTAACATTTTTCTTCAGTCGTACTTGTCCACCACAACATATTTCCTTTGTGACATCAAAACTGCTCTTTTCACAGCAGTCAGAATTTGGACCACCAGACTGAGGAACACCTTCACAGCAAATTTCTTTCTGTGTATTAATTGTTGTTTTGCCACAACAGCAGTCGTCCTTGGGATCACGTTTCTTTACCAATTCACTATCACAGCATTGATGCAAATCAGAATTATAACTCTTTAACCCACAACATTTCGTGTTTGTGCCTTCCATCGGTTGAGGTGTGGTGCCCTGACAACATACCTCCTTGAAAGAGTCGAATGTTGTATTTCCACAACACCAGTTATCATTTTTATTACGTTTCGGTTGTGGGTTATCGGTAAAGCAGCAAACATGTGTATCAGGATTATAGCTAGTCTTCCCACAGCATCGATGAAATACTCCACCTGGAGCAGGTTGTGGGTTATCGAAGCAGCATACCTCAGATTCGGAGTTCATCGTTGTCTTTCCGCAGCAGCAGTCGTCATTTTTGTTTCTCATTTCACGAACACCATCATCACAGCACACTGCTGTCGAAGCGTCGTATGTCTTGTCAAAGCAGCACTTCGGCATTTTCCCTTGTTTAGAGCCTGGATTACCATCACAGCAAAGCTGGATAGCAGCATTAAATGTTGTTTTACCACAACAAGAATTATCGTCCTCTTTCGCTTTATCACGAATTTGGCGATCACAACAAACAGACTTCTTGGAGTCATAGCTCTTATCACCACAGCATGCTGTGCTTTTACCTCCAACCCTAGGCTGAAATTTACTTTCACAGCATATTTCTTCATTAGCACTTATTGACGAACCACCACAACACCCATCGTCCTTTGGATTTTTTTTCTTCACAACTTTTACGTCGCAACACACGAACTTGCTCATATCAAAACTTTCCTTGCCACAACAGTCAGTGCTGTCACCTCCATATTTAATTCCAGGCTTGCCATCACAGCACACTTCTTTCGCCATGTCTATAGTGGAATTTCCGCAAACCCAGTTGTCTTTCTGGTCACGTTTCTTTGTCAGCGTTGATCCATCAGCGCAAATATAATCGTCTGGATTGAAACTGACTTCACCGCAGCACTTTGTTTCAAGTCCTTTCTGAAGAGGTTGGGGTACACCATTGCAGCAAACTTGCTCAGCTGTATTGATCGAGGTTTTTCCACAACAACAGTTGTCTCCCTTCTTTACTTTCTTTCTGATTTCAGTGTCGCAACAAATCTCGGATTCAGAATCGTATGACACCTTTTCGCAACAAGCTGAAAATTGTCCATTCTTGATAGGCGTAGTCAGCCCTTCACAACACATATCTTTCTTTGAGTTTCCAGTCATTGCACCACAACAGAAATCATCATCTTTATTGGATTTCTTTCTGATTTCTTGGTTGTCACAGCAGACTTGTTCATTGGTATTATAACTTACCTTTCCACAACAATCTGTGCTTGAATACAATTTGTTTGGATACCCATCACAACAAATTTCAGTTTTGGAGCTGAGAGTTGTATTTCCGCAATATCGGTCATCTTCAGATGATCTCTTCTTTACTAGATTGCCATCTACGCACAAGAATTTGGTCGTGTCGTAGCTTACTTTTACACAGCACAATGTTGGTCCTTCAAACAGTGGCTGAGGGGTAGTACCCTGACAACATATTTCGTTTTCGGTGTTAAATGACGTTTGACCACAACAACAATCATCATCATTACTACCTTTCTTTGTTATTGCACCGTCGCAACACATTTCTGATTCCGGATTATAGCTAAGTTTTCCACAACACTTTGTTTTCTGAGGTCCAGCTGGTGCCGGTTGTACTGTATTATCGCAGCATATTTCCGTCTCTGTAGCCATCGGCTTTTCGCCACAGCAACAGTTATCAGTTTTATCAATTTTCTTTATAACTGATTTCCCATCACAGCAAAGTTCTATTTCAGGGTTATAACTTTGCTTCCCACAACATCGAGTTAGTGGTCCATATGATGGCATTGGTCCTCCTTCGCAGCAAATCATCGTTTTAGAATCCATTGTGGTGTTGCCACAGCAATTGTCGTCATTTTTGTTTTTTTTCTTGAAAACTTTTCCCTCACAACACACAGTTGAAAGTGGACTATAACTCTGATTACCGCAACATGCTGTTATATCGGCTAACACTGTGTTCGGTACACTGTCACAACATATTTCATTCCTGGAGTTAATTGTAAACTTACCGCAGCAGGTATCGTCCATTTTATCGTCCTTCTTCATTACAGTGTTCTCCGGGCAGCAAACCTGTTCATTTGCATCATAACTTAGATCGCCGCAACATTTCGTCGAGTTTTTGCCAAACAATGGTTGTGGTTTGCCTAAACAACATATTTGTGTTCTTGTATTGAAAGTCGATTTACCACAACAACAATTGTCATCCTTTCCTTCTTTCTTCACAACGGTTCCACCATCACAGCAAATTTCTTTGTTACCATCATAGCTCTGATCCTTGCAACATTTAGTGTCGATGCCTTTTTTAGGTCTTGCTATACCAATACAGCAAACTTCTGTTACAGTGTTGATTGTTGTTTCCCCACAAATCCAATTATCATCTTTATTTCTCTTCTTCCTGAGTTCATCATTGACACACAAATATTCTCTAGAGTCAAAACTCTTTTTTCCACAACATAACGTGTACTTTCCAGCTACAAGATCTTGTGGAATACCTTCACAACAAATCTGCTTGTTAGTATTCATAGTTGAGTTTCCGCAACAACAGTTATCATCTGTGTTGATTTTAGAAGTGGGTTTTCCGCTGCAACACATCTCTTTTCTGGAATCATATCCCAGATTTTCACAGCAACGTCCAAATTTAGGATCTGAGACTGCTCGCGGCGCACCTTCACAACAAATCTCCGTCTCTAAATCAACAGATGTTTTTCCGCAGCAAAAATCGTCCTTGGGATCCTTCTTGTTTTGAATCTGTCCATCCGCACAACATACCTGCTTTGTGATGTCATAACTGACATCACCACAACACGCTGTTTCTCCTTTGAAGAGTTCTTGTGCTTTACCGTTGCAACAAATTTGCTTGTTTGTATTCATAGTGGATTTTCCACAGCACCAATTATCATCACTTTTGGCTTTCTGAATAAGGGAGTTCCCACAACAAACCATTTGAGCAGGATCAAAGCTTACTTTTCCGCAGCACTGCGTCTGTTCACCTGCGACTCGTTTCAGTGCTTCTCCATCACAACAAATTTCCGTGACAGCGTTTAATGTGCCTTTTTCTCCACAGCAACAGTCATCGCCAGGTTTGCTGAGCTTTCTGATTTTATTATCACAACATATTTCTACTTGTGAGTTATATGGTATGTCTGCACAACATTGATCAGCCGCTTTCTTTCCATCAGAGCTAAACACCTTTCCTCCGCAACAAATTGAAGTTGTAACATCGTAAGATTCCGTTCCACAGAATCTAGTCCCCGCTCCATAGGATTTGCCGGGTACGCCCATATAGCAAACCTCTGTTTTTGAATCAAATGTTGTATTACCGCAACAACTGTCATCTGCACCATTTCGTTTTTTTACTACGCTGTTCTCGCAGCACATCTGAACTTTAGCATCAAAACTAGTCTGTCCACAACAGCGTGTTTCAAGCTTGCCAACAAGTTTTTGAACTTCGTTGTCGCAGCAAATGAAATTAGAAGAATCAAAGCTAGTTTTACCACAGCACTGTGTTCCTCTAACATATATGGTCTGTCTATTGCCATCACAGCAGATCATCTGAGAAGTGGTATAACTAGTGTTTCCACAACAACAAGTATCGGTCAGTTTGTCCCTGATTACAACAGAGTTATCATCGCAGCAGAGCTCCTTATTAGGATCAAAACTTCTCGTCCCACAGCAGGCGGTTGTCTTACCGGCTGTTAAAGCCTGAACTTTACCGTTGCAACAGATGGACTTCTTTGGATCGAAATTATCTGTTCCGCAACAGGTTGCTACTTCGCCGCCTAAACGTGTTATTATTTTGTTTCCGCAGCAGATTTGTTTATCGGAGTCGAACGTTTCTTTGCCACAGCAGCAGGTGCGATTTCCGTTAATAGCGTTGTACAACTGGCCTCCGCAACACACTTTCTTTGCTTCGTCAAATTTGGGAACTGCATAACCGTCTTTGCATTCGTAACAATTAGGGTGGTAATTTGGAGGGAAGAGCGTACCTGTTAATACAAACAGGGAAATATAATGCCACTACCAGCAAAGGCGGTCTTGTGTAATGCATTTTGACCCTATTTAACCACAACTTAAAATTAATTGATTTCGACTTAAACATTGCATATTTGTATCGAGTCGCATGTTAAGTAGTTATATCTGATAATAATATCCCGTGTAAAACTAAGATCATTTTGGCAAAAATAGAGTTTATATACCGTCACAGCAGAACCTCTCCGATGCGTTGTAACTCACGTTTCCGCAGCAGCCTGTGAACTCTCTGGCGAGCAAAGGTTGCACCTGCAGGTCATACAAAATCGGAATTGAACACAAACTCTAATCATACAATTTTATAAATACTGTTTTTTTGTAATGTGAATTGTATAGGTGAATGCCCATCATTTTGTTATTTCTGTAAATACTTTTCAATCTTCTAAAGCTGTCGATGAATTAATTCACCAACTCTGACTGTTAGGAAAAATGTTCATGAAAAACGAACAAAAATAATAAGTCTAACCATAGAGTCACAACAAATCGAATCCCTTGAATCATATGATTCATAGCAGCAGCATTTCGTCGCATTTCCGGCAAACCTTGGCTGTAGGGAGTCCTTACAACAAATGTACACGCTATCATCATAGGCGTTGTCCCCGCAACATTTGGTTCCTAGAGGGAAGACAGAAGTTCCACAGCAGACTTCTTTTTTCGGGTCATAAAAGAGCTTTCCACACGAAGGTTCTACAAAAAAGGACTTTAAGATTTTATAAATTCCAATATATCCATTTCAAAAAAGCGCTTGAACTCACACAGCATATCATAACATTTATTTATAATCTCTGAAAATGAAAATCCTTTTAAATTTACCTATTCACGGATTTGTTAGAGCTTACACACCCACGCGAGATAGTAACTACGCAAGTGATATACTTAACCGGTAGACTTTATTCTTTCTGAACTATGATTTGGAGAGGTTGAAGAAATAGTGTTATGAAATCTCCGCTTAAACTAAAGAAATTCACCTGGTCCACAATTTGAAAAATTTGCCAACCGCTACTGATCTTCAAAATTTTACAAAAATACTTTTTGGCACAAATAAAAACTAGCTTTCTGATAATTTGTCGGCGTTTTTCTGGGTCGGTCGCGTTCGGTCAGACATGAATTTTTTTTATCTTAAGATGTTTCTTTATAGCGGTAAAGATTTTCTTTGTTCAATTATGAAGAAAAGACGATACTTACTCTCAGGGCGGGGTACTGGAGAACCTGAAAAAAGGATTATTCTTAAATGTTAGTTACTCCTAATGCTTCTTATGTATTTTCATCTACATTAACGATCATAAAGACAGAGTCGTTAACCAAACAACTTCCGCCTTTGATAAAGCGTTTCTCGTTATAAACTTTTATTTTCTTAATCTTGTTTTGCTAATAAAAGATGATGTCTAACAGGACGCGACTGCCAATGGAAAAGGGGTTCATGTTTTGCTAGCGTGGAATCAATCATGCGTTTTAAGGAGAAACAGGAATATAATGTGTGTCACTTTAATACAGAATTTTGATTACTTAACCTTATTCAATTTAGATTACTTAACCTTATTCAAGGTAGGAAGAATACATGACGTCAAATGTATTTGAGTGGCATTTAAATCAAATGGAAGCCCTATAAGTATTCATAAGCACGTTGAACAACGATTAATGTTTGTGCCATTTCCTTTAAACAACAACAACAACATATTTTTACCAGCGATTTTACGGAGTTCTGCTGGCTGATTAAGATTTCAGGAATATGAGCATATATTGTTTGCAAGTGTCAAAAAGTTATCCTTAAGGTTTGACATGTTCTTCTGTAAAACTACTTGCGCTAAGAATAATAAAAAAATCTTTCATACTGTAAATCTCGCGAACTTACGTGAACTAATATCCAAAACACACTTATAACTTTTATCACAACTAAATCAAGAATACCAATACTTACCAGAACACGTGTTCTTGAAGATCGTACCAGCAATTGTCGAGAGACCAGCATCGAAGTCCGTGGCGAAGAAAAGATTCTGGTCCTTCGGGTCAGAAGCCACCAGCTGGAGCTCCGTCTTGTTGACTCCGTCTCCTATGCCGACCACTATTATCCTAAAATACGTAATAACATAGATGAAAAGGGAACTCTGAAAGCCACCGAACACAACAAATATGAAAATAGGCTCGGCTTGATTGAGCCTGGTCATGGGCAGTAATGGAAATGCATATTACTTCTAAAGATTATATCTGCCCATTAAAATTTACATCCACGACAACAGTCGTTCAATGACAAACACTGCTGAGCTAACGTATTTAGCCACTTTACGGCAAATCTATGCCTGAATTGACATTGCGCGTAGGAGTTAATAGGGTTTGAAATACCAAGATTAAATATACGTTTATTAATTGATGAGCGTCGAAACAACACAAAAATAACTCTGGAAATTTTAAGTCTATGTACATAGCCATTTTGGAAAACTCAAGCATTTGTCATTGCCGGAAGGCTTTTAAGAAATATGCTGTAACAGTGTGTAAATACTGAGTCACGCTCAACCTTATGCTATTAAAATAAACTGACGTGAGATTACAGAATGTTTACCGTATATTTGCAGCTCTTGCAAGTTGAGCCTCCCTCGCTGTAGCAACTGGGTCGTCAGAACCACCATCCGTCATTACAATCATAGTGTTTGGTACATCAGGCCGGTCTCCTTTCTTTTCAACGAACACCTCTTCTCGGGCCCGCTTAATTCCCGAGGCGGTGTCTGTACTTCCACGGATATAAGGGATCTTGGTTATAGCCGCAATCAAATCTTGTGGCTGTAAATAGCCATATATATGATACAGACATGGACCAGGAAGCGAAAATGCACTACTTATGCCACAGATCGTAGTAACAAATATTTTAGCAGGTAAGCAATCGTGCCACGGCCCATTCTCTACCTCACCCCTTCACCACAAACAAAATAATGCGGATAAATGATTTCATCTTTAATAACAGCTTGTTTAATACCATTTGCAGTGGCAACGTTTTACTGGTGATTATGCTTGTCCAAATACTTCAGACTTCATGCTTGCCATTTTATATTTTGCCCTTTACTATTAAGCATGTAGTCTAAACGTTCCTGTTTTAAATCATGTGTTCTAAATCATGTAGCATTTGTAAACTAGACAATAAGAATCAGTAAATGCACCAGAACAATGGTCACCCTTTAAGTTAATCACACTGTACCAATAGTACATGCAAACAAAGAATAATCTCAGCATTAACTGGTTTAATGTGTGTGCATCCTCTTACTGTTTACCAAAGTCAGCCATAAGTGTTATGTTCGGAAATTTAGACGATATTTTATTATTACTAGTCTACTGCAGGTCTAAATGTACTTCTTGTTAAATGATATAAATCATAAAACATATATATTATTTGTAAACAAATATGTCAAAAATGTCAAAAACAAATACAGGTGAAATAAAGATATTTATCCCAAAACACCATGTCCTATAATATTTCGTGCATAAACAGTTTTTTAATGTTGTTCTATCAACCACACTGAGAACACATTTGATACTCCCGATTACAGTTGAAAGCTGTTCCCTGCAAAATTTGTTGTCAAGAAATTACATTAAAATTCTTCTATGACAATTAAATGTGGTGTTGTGTTTCAAAATCTAGGGAGTATTGAATTGATATTCGTTGTTTTCTGTGAGATATATCAAGATTTGTTTGATTAAATGACCATTTTTATCAGCGACAATATTGTGTCGCTGTTTGCTATAGCAAACTGACGTAAAACGGCAAGACCTGACATAACATGAAAATGAAAGAAAAAGATAAGTATTATAGGCCTAGTGATAATGCTAGTTAACCAGTCAACTTAAAAATATAAATTACCGTTTTCTATATCATATTCCAGCAGTCAATCAAACAAAAGCGCCTATGAAATAGAACGACAGTTGGTAAATCAGATAGGTCTGTCTAAAAAAAAACAGCAAAAATACACAAAAACAACAACAAAAAAAGCAATCGCTGAAAACAATAATATCAGTATGTCAAGGAATTGTAGTATATCCTACTGCAAATTTGATAAGGGCCACTTTTGTAGTCTGTAAATGTTCCCACTAAGATAATTGTACACTCATGTTTTAGTTCAATAATTCAACTCAGATAACTAAATAATTAGTTTTATGAAATACACACAAAACTTTATGTATTATAACTGTTCAAAATGTTGACATAAACAATTACCGCCTACAAAAGTGATCCTTATCAAATTTTGGGTAGTATATGTGCTTTTTA
This sequence comes from Corbicula japonica, assembly GCA_038501625.1. Lineage (NCBI taxonomy): Eukaryota > Metazoa > Mollusca > Bivalvia > Venerida > Cyrenidae > Corbicula > Corbicula japonica. The sequence continues at coordinate 396,216 of JAZAYU010000014.1, read as the reverse complement.
TTAAGCTGCAGTGATTAAAATTCGAAGCTGCTAATTAAGTATTGTTAAATTATCTAATCACTTACTGTTTTATATTGATCCAGGTAATAGTTGATGTAAGTAAAGTGGTTGTACGTGACACTTCCCAAGCGGATTGTATCCTTGTTGTCCGTCTGAGACGCTACTTTCTTCATGAAGTCCTTCATTCTTTCGAACTTTTCTACGCTAAGGCTCTCCGAGGAGTCAGTGACGAACACTATGTCCGACTTAGCAAAACCACACTCTGCAATAAAACATGATTTACCAAATGAAAAACTATTCTTTATTCGATAGACTGTGCGGGTATACACTAATCAGGCGTTTAAAGTTTCATCAATCATTAGCGCTTACTTTCACTTTTCGGTATAGTGTCATGTGCAATATCAATATTACATATACAAATGTGTCGAAAGTTAAAGTATGTAAATAAGGTTCAAAACTTCAAACGCCTGTGCACTAATGCTGTATAAATATTTGACAACTGACCTGTATTGCTTAGAGTACTCCTTCATGTCGACAACATGTTATGTTTGATATTTTAGCTTTGTTGGATAAACAGAATTATCAAGCAGATTAAATATCAAACAAGGGCTATGGGGGACACCAGTATCCCTTTAAATGGTAAATGCCTAAGTCTCTTAAATGCTAACAAACTCATTGTTGCCGATCGCTTTAAATTACATGCAGTGTTATCAACGGGCTTAACTGCACAGCTGACCAAGATTTACCAGCAAAAATGGGGGAAAAGTAGCAACTATGACTTCTACCCAAAGCTGACGAACCCCGCCAAAACAGCAGGTTATCCTGAGCTTCGCTGCAGGTATAGGCAAAATGTACTTCAGAGTTCGATTCCCTTCTGCGTCTTGGTGGCAGTAACCAATATCGAATCAAGTTAATCTGGTGAAACGAAAACTTAGATAAATACTACGTAACAAACTCTTAAACAAATGAAGAAAACCGTATCAGGAAACATTAAAAACAGCATCACCACACAGTCAAAACTGGCAATTGTTTAAAATATACAAAATGTAAAACAACATCACAAACAACAAGAATGAGAACCTTGGGGTTACCACAATGGTAAATTGTCATAAAGTTCACCTACGACAACATTTGATGTCTGTGATTTCCTTCGGCCTTGGAACGATTTTCCCCTCACAGCAGATCAAACTCTTTGGGTTAAACGAGCCGGCGAAACCACAACAACAAGTGTCTTCCCCAGTGCGGTTGAAAATTTTACCCTCACAACAAACTTGCGTTTGTGGGTCTTGGCCACACGCTTAAACAACAGAGAAATACATGAGTATAAGTGCATAAGTTTTCCAACCTACCTCTATAGCTGAAAAAAATCGTTTTGCATTAGGCCCTCGGATTGAAAAAAGGTTAAGGTAAACGCAGTCTAAGTTTCTCGAAATGATTACGGCTCGCACACGGATGGTCGGATATACGGTAAGAATGTACTAAGAAAACAGCAATAAGAACCAATTAAGCCGTGTGAACGGAAGTTCGTGGTTCTTGCTTTCTTAATTGACTATTCCAATGACGAAGAAAACCAGGGTGGGAATTCCCATTTTCAATTCCTCAATATAATTGGTTCATTAAACAGCAGCTAATCATAATCGTTGTTTCAAAAGTAAAAACCGGATGCTTCCTTGGTATTGGTCATCTATAAGCTCTCTGTACCTGGCTAAAGAACAGAGTTTGAACGTTACCTTGGATATTCGTCCCTAGAAAATTTCGACCTCACTTTCCATCGTTACAGCGGAATTTCTAATTATACTAGACTTTAAAACAATTGCTATTTCTGTTTTTTATCATGATTATTTTTAATGTGTATGTGTATTTGTATTTTTTTTTCAAGTTTTCAGTTTAAATGCAAAAGTATTGTAGAAAAACTTTTAAAAAATTTCTATTTTGTATCAATAAAGGGACAGTGAATATTTAAAAACAGATCTTTTTTTACAATTTTAAATCAAAATGTTTCAGTCATTGGCTTTCTTTAGTTGACAACGTCACAACAACTGTCATAACACACATCACATTATATTTTTGTTTAAAACATTCTATTTTAGTCTACTACGTAACTTTCCTCCTGATCTCTTATTGTTCAATTTGTACGGAACTGCAAATTATGTTGGCCAACGTTTAATTATTTTCCATGAAAAAAATATTGTTAACATATAGTCTCGTCGAATTCAATACAATATGCTATAGTAGCCGTCTCACAGCGTTTTAAAAAGCTATCTTTGATAGTTTAATAAAGTTAAATATATGGCATCTGTGAAACATAAAATATGTTTATCTATAACGTGCATGAATATAAGTTTTAGATAAAGTTGTATCATCTAATGTTAAGACCAAAATCACACAAAATCCCAAGTAAGCAGCAAAACGCCAACGGAAATACATGCATTGATAAAGATACATTCCCTCAATGCGTTCTCTTTGTCTTAGTTAGTGATCACCACAATTTTACCTTACATCTATCAGAAAGGACGTCATAATGTCACGAATTTCAGTACTTAGCAGACACTAAATAATTAAGTGGTTGAAGCGTGTATTTTTAACAGATAAGAGGCGCGGAATATTTGAAATACTGACTCAGTGATTGGATGTAAAATTGTGGTGAACACTAAAATAACTGTTTTGTGATATACTTTCTTCCTAGCCATTAGCTAACAGTACTTTCAACTACGAAAAAAATAAGTTACACTTTTTTATGGCAAGCGGTTTGCACAATTAATCCAAAGTCCATGGTTATCTACCAATAACTATAGATATCGGCCCGATAACCATAGTTATTGACAATAACTAGGGTAAACGTCCGATAACCAAAGTTATTGGTGAAAACCCTGTATATCGGTCGATAACAATAAGTATTGTCAATAACTTATGTTAATGTCAATATTTATCGACCAATATCTATGGATATCGGTCTGATTACCATATTAATGGTCGATAGCCATGGATATCGGATAAATTGTGCAATCCGCTTGCCATACTTTTTAAGCAGGAAATGGTTGCTAAAGAAAAACTAAGATCTGAATAAGCAAGGATGATTATCCGGGTAAATACAGTAAAAACTTACTTTCATATTCTATTTTTGACTGAGCTGAAAAGAAATAAAATATTAAACAATATATTTGATCGGTTACACATCTCTAGGCGTATGACGCGGTGATGCAGATTTAGATAAAAATAGGCTTGTTACAAGCGCATTTTTAAATAAAGTGGTCCCGCTATATATATTAGAGACTGAACGCGTGTTTGGTGAGAGCAATAACAGGTTACACCATGGGATTAGTTGAAAGCGGGAAATGAAATAGGTACGAAATTAAGGGCTTACAACACTTCTCCCCAGCACGTTCATCGATAAAAAGAAAATTATCAAAATCTCATTAACGGCAAAATGCCGTTCAATGAAGCTTTGCACAAATTAATGTTACTAATGTATCTTTATTTTTCCATATGGTAAGATACGTTAAAACAGTAATGAAAAATAGCGAGATCTAAAAATTCCCTAAACGTCTATTTTCATAAATTCACAAAAACTAAGCAATAGAAAATATATTCTTAAATTCCCACGCGAGTGTAATGATACTGACAAGAAAATGTTCTGTTCTTTGTAAAGAACTTTCAACTACTAAAAGAGAAATCGATAATTGTCATCCGTTTACGCGACCAGGAAATTGAAGGTCAAACACATTTTTACTACTATCTCATAAAGTTTACATTTGTAAGTCACGAGCACACAAGACAGTGTTTTCAGTATCATATTACTCATATGAGCATTTAAAATGATGTTTCGTGTTGTTTAGTTTTTGTGATTTTATAAGTTTAGGGAATTTTTTATATATCGCTATTTTTCTTTACTGTTCTAACTTGTCTTACCATATGCAAAATAAAGATACATTAGTATCACTCAATTGTGCAAAGTTTAATTGAACGGCATTTTGCCGTTATTAGATTTTGATAATTTTCTTTTTATCACCTTTTATGCTGGGGAGGAGTGTGGTACATGTAAGTCCTAAGCGATATTATTATTATTTTCTAATCTTATTACCCGATTTCATTTAAAAATTTAAAAACTGTGTGAAACAAAAAAACCATATTTGCTATGAAAGTATTTATGAAAAGAAGACATCGGTGAACGTCTTTAGGTTTAATGTCCTTGCACAAAACTCGATTAAGAACTAAAGGCCTACAACACAACACTGGGTACCTCCCTTGTAAAACTAACCAGAATACGAAATTGTTTTTCCGCTACTGAATTTAGTCAGAATTTTCTTTATTAAAAACAAATCAAAATCAATGATGCTGATAAAACCACGTCGTTTTACATTAAACAGGTATGAGCTTTAACGGTTAAATATTTAAATATGCCAGTAAGAACTTCACCGCACAACCGTCACCGCTGGTGAAGCGAGAAAATTGTTTTGCAAATGTCCGGTGACGGTACTGTCGATTTTTATTTTGACCCGGAGAGAAAGGTAGTCAGCTTTGACTCGTTCTTTATTAAAATATCAAGCAATTCTTTAAAAAAAACGGGGATCGTGATTCGATGCGTATTGGATTTATCTACATGCTGATATGAGACCAATATACCCATAGGCCTACGTCGTTGAGTTATGTCGATCAATGCGCGAAATTCAATGTAATAAGGTGAAGCTTTTTTCTGCAGTATTTATTTGATTTTTCGTCCCTATCACTGCAGGAACAAAGTATTCATTCCGTTGTTTATTCCCTAAAACTGGTTTAAATCTGTATTCTGTTTTAAGGAAAATACTGGCTAACATTTTACGGTAGCGATTGCGCTACTGGTGTAAAGCATCGAATCACGTTACCCGTTGTTGTTTTTTTTTTAAAGAATTGCTTGATATTTTAATAAAAACGACTCAAAGCTGACCATGACCACCAACCTTAATGGTAAAAATAAACATCGACAGAACCGTCACCGGACGTTTGTAGAACGATTTTCTCGCTTCACCAGCGCGATCCCCCTTCCCCGTGTTATGTATAAAATACTATTTTGAAAGAGTGTGTCTGTTTACAAAAATTATGAAAAAGACCGTGAAGTTTACCTGAAGGTTAGTAGGAACATTTATTTACTGTATGTTATGGTTTTGATTTCAAAGCAAACAAAATTGCACGTACCTGCGACCCATACAGCAGCTGAAAAAAAAATTCAGCGATGTCAATTTTTGGAGGAAATCATATCACAAACTATACGTATATCTGCAAAGATTGCAAAGTATGTAAAAAAATGTTATGAACTTAGTCTATAACTATTTATATATACCCGACATATATATAATATCTTAAATCACGCGAATACAAAAAAGAACAAAACAATATTTGGTGAATGCACTTTGTAAGAATTTTTAGTTGATTTGTTTCAACACAAACTCACCAGCTCGAAAGGATATTAAAACTATAACACCGTAGAACAGGCTCGGTCGTAGCGTCATTTTGACCGGTTGATGTACCAAGTTTTGCTTTATTTACCCGATTTCAGATATTGTTATGCTAAAGCCGGGCAAATAAAAAGTTAATTCCAAGTCCGGATATGTCCAGACCTTTACAACGTTCTGCAACCAGACTGAGTGTGTTGCTGTTTGTTGCGAAATTAATTGCGCTCTACTGATACTTTGTAGGGCTTCTGTAACCTGTGTTTTGATTGGGTGGCATTACAAAGTAATAAAAATGGCATCTTACGCATGAAATCATAAAATTATATGTACACGTTTATCTTTCGCAGCTGTTGACATCCACGTAGCCGGAATAAAGGAACAATCCTATTATGGTAATGCAGATTTATTAATTCTCAGTGTAATAAAAGTGCAGAAAATTTAATAAAAATTGTAGCCCAATATTTTTAGTCAGATATAGGTGAGTTGCAGTGTATCGATAAGGCAAGTAAGTGAATGAACTCGTGGAGTATGTCTTCAGATCCTTCATCCATATTTTTCTGGCGTTTTCAGTATAGACAAATTACAGTTTGTTCAGCTTTGTTTTCTTGTTAGGGAAATCCTTCTTCTATCCTGGGATCATAAGCTGCTGAATATGAATTGTTTTATTATAAACATACCGCACTGAAGATTCCACTTCCACATCGTTTTGAATGGATAAAAATGTGTAATGTTTATTTGTGTAGAATTTGTGCTGCGCTTAATCCGGGTCTAGATAACTTGGACAATAATATGCATTTCCTTTACTGCCAATTAAACAAGCTCCACCAAACCGAGCATACCATATTTTATGTTTGTTCTGTTCGATTGCATTCAAAGTTACCTTTTCATCCAATAAAATATTATTGTTATCGGAATGCCACAACAATATATATTTCATAGAGACCACTTGATCTAGATTTATAAACGATCTAAACACGTATATGTTGGAGTTATTTGCTATTTGTCAGACGGAGGTTTCAAGGTTAAAAAATAATTAAAACTACTGAAAAGCAATTAAACATCTAAAAATAATGTTGAGAAATACTACAACATTGAAATGTCGAGTAAGCTAAGTAGTGATAGACTGCTTCATCGAAGATAACTAAGTGCTCTTGAAAATGTCAAGCGCCTTATAAATGTCTTCTTTCTTAGAAGCTAAGTACCCTTGAAAATGTAAAGCACCCTTGAAAATATCTTTCTGTTAAGACAGCTAAGCGCCATTGAAACAAGAAGCGTCTATGCACATTATCTTTCATTCTGAATATACCTAGCTAAGTGCCCTTGGATATATCAAACGTTATGTACAAGCCCACATATTCATTTCTTTTATACCGGATAAGTGTTTCCGCATTTACCAGGGAATAAATATAAGTTTCTTGCATGAATGTGAGGTTAAGATGGAAAAATCTGTGTCAGAGGGTTAAGGGGTCTAATTCATGTTCTAATTACCAAGCACATACTAAAACAAAAGAAAACCCGTTTGCATGAAAACATCAAAATGTGACTTCAAACTGAAAGTAGAACCCGAAAATCCTAACATTATTTTGACGAATTGGCACTAAACACTTATTTCAGGTATGAGTTGCTTTGGTATATTGATCATACATTTCAGAGTTCTCATGCAAACGGTTTTTCTTTTGTTTTAGTATGTGCTTGGTAATTAGAACACGAATTAGACTAAATTGAGCTAGCAAACATTCACTACAAACTTAGCTAAATACATTTCTTTTCTAAAATCTAGGTGGCAATAAGATATCCCCCAAAATTCATTTTTGAAATTTTAGCCAGTTTTCTCCATTTGCAATGTTAGCGACCTCCTAACTGTTTTTGCGAAAACGAGGCTCTGCCGAGTTCCCACCAAAACAGTTCACCCGAAGTGACTGACTTTTTTTCAATCTTTACCGAATGTCTCATGCAAGATACTTTTTCTTGCATACCCTTTACTGTTTACTATCAAGAGAAAACGGCTGTTATCAAAAATCACCAAACTATGACCTGCAGAGAAGTGTCACCAGGGAGGGTAATCGACCTGCACTTTATCAGAGAATGGTCACCAGGGATGTTAATCGACCTGCAATTTATCGGAGAATGGTCACCAGGGTGGTTAATCGACCTGCACTTTATCAGAGAATGGTCACTATGGAGGGTAATCGACCTGCACTTTATCAGAGAATGGTCATCAGGGCGGGTAATCGACCTGCACGTAATCAGAGAATGGTCACCAGGGAGGCTAATCGAAATGCACTTTATCAAAGAATGGTCATCAAGGCGGGTAATCGACCTGCACGTAATCAGAAAATGGTCACCCGGGAGGGTAATCGACCTGCACTTTATCAGAGAATGGTCACCAGGGAGGGTAATCGACCTGCACTTTATCAGAGAATGGTCACCAGGGATGGTAATCGACCTGCATTTTATCAGAGAATGTCACAAGCGAGGTAATCGTCCTGCACTTTATCAGAGAATGGTCACCAGGGAGGGTAATCGACCTGCACTTTATCAGAGAATGGTCACCAGGGAGGTTAATCGACCTGCAATTTATCAGAGAATGGTCACCAGGGAGGGTAATCGACCTGCACTTTATCAGAGAATGGTCACCAAGGAGGGTAATCGACCTGCACTTAATCAGAGAATGGTCATCAGGGCGGGTAATCGTCCTGCACGTAATCAGAGAATGGTCACCAGGGAGGTTAATCGAAATGCAATTTATCAGAGAATGGTCATCAAGGCGGGTAATCGACCTGCACGTAATCAGAGAATGTCACCAGGGAGGGTAATCGACCTGCACTTTATCAGAGAATGGTCACCAGGGAGGGTAATCGACCTGCACTTTATCAGAGAAAGGCACCAGGGAGGTTAATCGACCAGCAATTTATCAGAGAATGGTCATAAAGGCGGGTAATCGACCTGCACGTAATCAGAGAATGGTCATCACGGAGGGTAATCGACCTGCACTTTATCAGAGAATGGTCATCACGGAGGGTAATCGACCTGCACTTTATCAGAGAATGGTCATCAGGGCAGGTAATCGACCTGCACGTAATCAGAGAATAGTCACCAGGGAGGTAAATCGACCTGCACTTTATCAGAGAATGGTCATCAGGGCGGGTAATCAGCCTGCACGTAATCAGAGAATGGTCACCAGGGAGGTTAATCGACCTGCACTTTATCAGAGAATGGTCATCAGGGAGGGTAATCGACCTGCACTTTATCAGAGAATGGTCACCAGGGAGGGTAATCGACCTACACTTAATCAGAGAATGGTCATCAGGGAGGGTTATCGACCTGCACTTTATCAGAGAATGGTCATCAGGGAGGGTAATCGACCTGCACTTTATCAGAGAATGGTCACCAGGGAGGGTAATCGATTCCTTATTGTGTGTTTTCCAAGAAAGGTTGTTTTTTGTTTGTAAAATCACCAGAAATTTAATTTCATTTCAGTATAACCCAGAATAAACCTAACGACTTAAATGCGCGAAGTTGCATAGTTCAGGCAACACTTCGGAAACTGTTCCAGACCCCATCCAGAGCAGATATAACACTGTATGTTGATCTTCGTAAATCGGTCAAATGATAACAAACAACGATATTTATTGTTTGTGGTATATGTAGTATCCTTTGTTCTTGCTTACCAGATCAGGTCATCCGGTGTTTTCACCCGAGTAGGAAATTTCGATCCTACACCACCCATGTAGAATGAGTCACGTGAGTGACGTCACGTCTTCAATATCTGACGTAATATATTCAAGTTAGTGACGTCATTTATAAAAAAGATTGCTTTAACGTCAATATTTCAGCATAATGAAAATAAATAAGTTTGTATACTTACACAAAAATGTTATAACTAATAAAAGGTATGCAAGAAAAAGTATCTTGCATGAGAAATTCGGTAAAGATAGAAAAATCTGTCACCTCGGGTTAACTGTTTTGGCGGGAACTCGGCAGAGCCTCGTTCCCGCAAAATAGTTAACCCTCGGTGACAGATTTTTCCATCTTCACCTCACACTCATGCATGATACTTATATTAATTTTCTACCTGGATCAAAGTGTCTCGTGTGTGGATTTCGAAGTAGACAGGCCTAATTATTTCACTTATGATCATATGGACTAAACAATTTGGTAAACATGCTAAAAACAACAGATAAATAAGTTTTTTTTTGTTTTCTATTTCTAGTATTTTATTATAAAGCTTTAACATAAAAGTTTTAACAATAACAAAACCATGTTCATCCCTTTTACAAGCAAATGATGAAATCTAAACAGAGAATCACAACATAATTTTTTTACTAAACAGTGCATGAAAAATTCAGAACAGCCCGAGTTTTAAAGTGGTATAAAGATAGAATATTTATTTGGTTGGAAACTGTAAAAAAAAGGAAATTATTGTATAATCAAAGCGCTGAAAGCCTGTCGCGCCGGAGTATTACATTACCTACGCAGCAGAATGTCAACTCTTTCTTACATAGTTTAATATGTGCACATGCTAGAAAATGCACTGTCAACTTAAGGTAATAATATGGAAATAAGCAGTATAAGCTATTTACCAAGTTTCATGTCAGTAAGATGAACCGAACTCAAGTTAAGCGCCGGAAACAAATTTCTAGTTTTAGTAACGGTGACTTTGACCTTTCACGGACCGACCCCAAAAGCAATTCCAAGCGAGCTCTCCACCTGTTCTTTCTACACTGTAAAAATTTACCGTAATTTTAATTATATTTTACGGCGTATTTGTAACGGGCCATACCCGTACCTAAACGTTACGCGTAATAACCGTTTCTCTGGTGCATTTGTTACCGGACAGTAATTGAAGTTTACGGTCAGACCCCTGTTTTTCGAACAGAATAATATCTTTGCACGTATACGATACCTTTATAAAACATTTACCCAGTTTTTTTATTTCTATTAATTAAAATGGTAACTGTACTAGTGGGAAAATGTGGTATTTCAGGTAATTAAAGTGGATGTTCGGTAATTGTTCGCAGTTCGGTTATCTTATGTCCCCGCGTTGCATGCTGGGTAGAATATTTTGGCGAACCTCGTGTTTTTTTCTTGAAAAATTATTCATCATTAATATAGCATCAAACAAGTAATAATACAGGTAAATAACCTTACCCAAGGATAAAAACATAACAATGAAATGATCTGTCGAAACATTAATCTTCAATAACGTTAGAAAATGCTTCCGCGAATAGATTAATTACCCCACCCACCAAGTTTTGCCGGTTTGAGCTGAGTTTTGCCAATTTTTCTTTTGCATTGTGTTTTATCTGTAATGTTGGCACAATTATGTTTTCAGGTGTGTGTTGATGTTTATATCAGTTATGTTTTTGCGTGTTTTTCTGTGCATTATTGTACTGATAGGGCTAGGTGAGGCAAGTCCACTCGGAGAACGACAACTGGGCATCACTTTTCCTGTGTTGAAAGCAGAATATGTCAATATGTCAGATACGACAGTCATCTGTAACATTTGTACATTTAAGACTGATAGTGTTTCGAAACTTTTGTCCCACTATAAATTTCACCAGAGTGTTCCAAATGTGATGTTTGACTGTCCTCTTAAAATATGTCCACAGAAATTTGCAAATTTAACTTCTTTGAAAGTGCATGTAACACGGAACCATTCATATCAGCACCAGAATAATATTGCAATTGATATTGATCAAATTAATATTTTAAGCTTTTGTTCAAGACCAGAGTGTGTGCATAAGTCATTTAGTGCATTTGTTGATCTGAAAAAGCACTTGAAACAACATTTACTGAAACATGAAGAAATCACTTGTCCGATCAATGACTGTGTCTCTAAATTTACTGTCAAGTCTTCATTCACTGCCCATTTATCAAGAAGACATGCAGGCATCAGCAATTTTTCATTTAATTTTACAGACCAAGTTAATTTACTGACACATATGCCAAATGTACTACAATCAGTGGATCCTTCCTTGGGTTTAGAAGTTGATCAGATTCAAAATTCAGAAGATATTTTGGGTGATATAGATGAGTACAGTTTTGATGCTACTGCAGAAAATGAAAAACATTTTTTGGACAAAATGGCACTTTTTTATCTAAAACTGCAAGGGAAGTATCTTTTACCATCATCAACTATACAGAGCATTATTGAAGAGTTTGAAGAATGTCATGAAATAAGTCAAGATTTATTGGCAAATAAATTGTGTTTAAAATTAGACTCGCTTGGAGTGGCAGCAGAAATCATTTCTGAAGTGAAAAATGAGTTTTTAGTCAATGATGCATTTGCTAACTGTAATAAGGGACCCTTTAAAACACCAGCAAAGCGCTTTTCATTTTTTCATAAAAATTTTGCATTTTGTGATCCAGTTGAAGGTTTTTAGGCTTTGATGGTGATCAGAAGAGAAAAACTTACCAGTATGTACCAATTTGTCAATCGATAGCAAGTTTGTATCAGCATTATCCAAGTCATTTTAAGTTTTGGAACACTGCAAACAACATGGCCTGTAAAACTGTTCTTCATGATATAAATGATGGAAATGTCTTTGCATCTAATAAATTATTCATTGATACCAAGTCAGTTGCTATAATTTTGTATCAAGATGCATTTGAAGTTGTTAATCCATTAGGGTCTGCAAAGAAAAAACATAAAATGGTTGCTGTTTATTATACATTGGCCAATTTTGAGGTTGAAAAAAGATCCAACATAGATCACATGCAGCTTGTCTTATTATGCCAAGAAAGGAACTTGAAAACCTTTTCTGCCAGGAAAGTGTTTGAAAGGCTTGTTCAAGATTTAAAAGTTTTGGAAGAAACTGGGATTGAAGTTAATGGTGAAATTATCAAAGGAAGCCTTGTGTGTATCTGTGGTGATAACTTAGGTTCTCATACAGTTGGGGGCTATGTTGAGAGTTTCTCTTCAAACTTTTTTTGCAGGTATTGTGAAATTGACCGAAGAGAAACACAGTTACTTACAAGATCATGTCTCAGAACTGTTAACAACTACAACCAGTCTCTTGATTTACTTCAAACTGGTAACAGTGACTCTGTGAAGGGTATTAAAGAAGACAGTTGTTTTAATAGTATGATGTTTTACCATGTAGCATCTCCTGGGTTACCTCCATGTTTGGGACATGATTTGTTTGAAGGAGTAGTGTCGTATGACATGATGCTTGTTATAAAGTATTTAATAAGAATAAAATGGTTCACTTGTGATCAGTTAAATCACAGGATTCAGTCATGGTCATACACTGGTACAGATAAACTGGATACACCAGCTCCTATCTCAGTTAGTTCAGACAAACTTGGAGGACATGCAATTCAGAACTGGGTTTTTGTAAGGTTGTTTTCCTTATTAATTGTTAACTTTGTCAGAGATCCATGTGATAAAGTCTGGCAAATGTACCTAAACTTAAAATGTATTGTTGAAATACTTACAGCCAAGTCAATAACCCATGGGCAGATCGCCTATGTCAATGTTTGTATTGAAGAATATCTGTCTGATAGAAGCCATCTCTTTCCAGATAATCCTTTGAAACCTAAGCATCATTTTTTAATGCATTATCCTGAACTTACAATTTCATTTGGACCTCTCATACATTTGTGGACAATGCGATTCGAAAGCAAGCACACATATTTTAAAACATGTGCCAGGCATCTTCATAATTTCAAACATTTGGCCAAAACACTGGCCAGCAGGCATCAACTTCTTCAGACATATTACACTGCCGGTTCCCTTTTTAAACCAAATCTTGTGTGTGAGAAGGTCAGCAGTTTAAATTCAGCTATGTACAGTGAAAATGTGCAATCACTTTTTAATGTACATGGCATGTCAGACAGTGATACTGAGGTGTGTAGTAGTGTAATTTTCAGAAATATAGAGTACAAAGTTGGATATCAGGTAATAATTTCTGGCGAAGAACACAATGAGCTTCTTATTGGCAAAATTCAGCTCATCTTGGTGAAAGATGGTGGGTTATTTCTTATTGTTATTGAATCTCCATACCGTTTTGTGTCTGAAATAGGTGTTTACCAGCAAATATCAAGCCAAAATAAATACAGTTGTGTAAATGTGTTATCATTAAAATGTTTTCAGCCTGTGTCAGTGTATGAGATTAACAGTAGACATTACGTGTCCCTTAAAAGTCTTCAAAACTGATAATGACTACTCCAGACGACCAGTCATGCGTGCCTCATAGTGAATTAAAACATTTTGTTGATCAAATGTTCAAAGATTCTGATGTGAACCATGAAGCAGTGTTCCTAAAACTGCAGGACCTGGGTGTAAATTCTGTTAATGACCTAACATTCCTGGAAGAACCAGACTTAAAAGATTTTTTGAAGCCCATACAGATAAGAAAATTTCTGAAAAATGTGAAAGAACAGAAAAAAGAAGAAACAGGTACGTTATTGTTATTTGATATAACATAATTTCATAAAATAGGGCATAACACATGTTTTTTACACTGTTATTTTTTCATTATTGTATGTTATTTTGTGTATTTGTATCAGTATCCGAAATAAGCAGTAGCAAGAAGCAGTTTTTGCTGCTACTGAAAGTAGTGCATGTTACCTGATTTAAACTCAAGTAGCAAGTACTGCTACTTAGCCCTCAGTCAAGACATTTTGAAAATTATTATTTCTTCAAAATCAGAAATTCAGACATGTTTTGCAAACAAAATAAATAAATTAACATCGTAACCTAATCATTTTATGTCACAGTATTTTCTGATTATTAATGATTAGTTCCTTCAAAGGTAATTTTAAAGAAACTTGGAAACGGTTTGAAGTTATTTTTTTTCTGTATGAAAATGACTGCTACTTGGTGATGAGAGTTTGCTGCCTAGATTTACATCAGGTAGAAAGTACTGGCTACAAGCTTTGTTAATTTCTAACATTAATATTATCATGTACTCAAGCCATGGTGTTTCGATTGGTGTTTAAAATTTTTGTTTGACCCCACATTACAACTTACTTGAAGTTTACATGTATTCAGATTTTATGAGATTTGTATAAAATTCCAATTTTAGGTAAATATTTCACCAAGCCCAGCTTTAATAGTCTATACCTGTCCGTTGAAAAAAAAACAACAGTAAAAAGAAGTCTGTTTTGTGTTTTAAAGATGATTAAACAGAGGAATTAATAAACTACCAATTGGATTCAATATGTATAACCTAGTGTCGCCAATGAGCACATTCTTGGTTTGTGTTTAATTTGAGATTTTTAATGATCAAACACATACAGTTTTGGCAGACAAATTTTAAATTTAACTGTTTAAGTGAACAGTAGGAGTATTTAAGCCTCTTATGTTTTATTGCTGTCTGTTGGTAAAGAATTATAGATGTATTTATTTCAGCATGCAAGCCTACATGTAGTTCCGGTACATCAGAACAGGGCATCAATTCCAAGAGTGCATCTAGTCCTCACCCACAGTTTAATGTGAATCTGTTCAGTCGTGACAGTGCTTCAGCAAATGCCCGAACTCAATGAGACACTACAAAATGGAAACAGACTACCAGCGGAGATGAGAAGAAATTTTGTCAGAGAAGTGGTAAATTCTGTAAGACAGATCACCCATCATTGTCCTAAAAAGGGGTTCGAAGTTATTGCCCACATGGTTGTTAAGAAATATCCCAGTTCCTTTGAAGACTGCATTGATAAGCTCAGAATTGGAACGGGCTATGATTCATTGCTCAAACAATTTGTATCCAGAAATGAGAATCTGAATCGCCCATACACTCAACAGAAAGCAGTGTCCAGTGGGTGTGAAACAAAGGAAAACAATGGGACAAAATCAGCAAAGAGAAAAGCTGAACAAGACAGTTATGGATGTATGAATTGGGGACCTTCCCTCTCCCCAGAAGAAGAAGAAGAGCAAGAACAATTAAGAAAGGAATTAGTAAAAAGCTATGAAGCTGTTGAACCAGACTTGGAACTTGTAATGAGTAACATGCAAAAGACATATTCTCTGCTCAGAAAACACATTAACAGTGAAGTTGCAGTACTTAAACTTCTAGAAGATTGGCCTTTCTTAATAGAAAAAAACATTCTGTTGGCACATTGTCAGCAACTTCTTGATGTTGACCTTGAAAAAGCATCTAATAACTTCTTCCTGGATAAAGGAGTGAGGATGCTTCGCTTCTTCAAGTCGCGGATTCCTGAAGTTCGACCTTATATCTTGGCTGCCGAGAAGGAGAAGGAGGAAGACAATCTGACTGCAATATTGCCGTTGATCATATTATGTCTACAAACAAGTCTGGGAGAAAAGGAGGAAGGACTATTTGCTGTGATAGATGTAAGTATGAAACAAAAAATCAACTTTAGGAGAAATAGATTGCTAGGTTGTCGGTCACCTGATTTATCGAAATCGACTGGGAATTACCGAAATCGGCTTTATAAATTCATTTTTCCCAGTTATTAAAAATTATTTTGATACTAATTGTGACTATATAATGAATGTTCATTAAAAAAAATGATTCAATTCAGAAGTTTGATTTGAACTTGTAAAAATGACCGTAGATATGCGTACTAACATACATTGTATAACGTTGTATTCCACAAACCGAAATCGGCTAGTAAACTTCCTATTTATATCTAAAATATGGAGTAAATCTTAAATAAATTGTTTTAAATCAAAAATATGTTCATACTGACCTCTTTATACATTTTTATTTATTTAATTTTTCGCAAAACTTGCTCAAAAAGTAAGGGAGCAAATATCCAAAAGTGGGTCGCAAAGTGATACAGAACTTAAATTCATTTTCCCATGTTATTTGTTCCTTTTTTATTAATTGAGATTATAAAACGAATGTTCATTAAAAAGATGATTAAATTAAGAAATTTCATTTGAAATTGCAAAGAATTTTTCTTGTTTATTTATTTGCAGTCTGTTAAGCTCACCAAGTGTTTATGACGAGATTTTGTTGTTGCCTTTCGTCTGTTGGAGTGCATTTGTTTGTAAACAACATCTCCTAAACCTCTTGGTGGATTTTAACCAAACTTCACACAAATGGTCCTTAGGCGACACTCAAAGTTGACTTATTATGTTACTTTCCAATTCAGTAAACACAGTTTTAAATCATTGCATGTTACGGTGACGTGATACTGTCTTATTTCAGGAGATGTCCTCAGACGAGGAAATCAGACAGCAATGTGTGGAAAAATCATGGCCGCCATGGCCCAGACTTGTCATGCTGGGTAATTTTATGTTTTCATTTAATTTCGACAAGTTTTAATAGAGCCAGGTCATGTTCGTAGGCCAGTATTCATAAAGGTTTTTAGGGAAATATTGTGGCGAAAGAAAAGTTTGGAACTTCAGTAAAAAATTTCTGTTCAAATTATCTTTCAGTAAATAAATTAAAAATGTCAAATATTGTAATAACTGAACATGGTGCTTTGCAATGTGCTATGTTATAGGTAAAAAATTTACAACACTGTCAGTTCCAAGAAAGTAAGTTAAGGAATTTTTTCCAGCGGCAACATTTCTGCAAAAGGAGCTATGGATACTGTCCCAGGGGTCAAAATTTTGCCCTGGCCCAGGGACCATATTTTTTGCATAGAAATATTAAGAAAAAAAATCAAAATCTTGTCAGCTCAGGTAAACCATAATGGCCATCATCACTTCATATTTAATTAATTAATTACCATGTGCACCATATATATTGCAATTATAATTCTTAAAAATATATAAAAAACAGGTATGTAAATAAAGAACACCTCTTTACTTAGTATCATTACTGTCTGTATTGTGTTGTTGTAAATTATTTAAATGCACTTTCCGTACAGCTGATTATTCATTCTTTTTTAAAATTCAATTTAATAATATACCAAGTTGTTGACAAGCATCTGATTTTTATATCTCAGGAAATAGTGTTCTGGCTGCCAACGAATCCATTCTGGTGGTAGACGGGCAGATCCTAGGACGCTTCAGCAGCTTCCTGTCAGCACTTGCACTACTTTTCGGGAGTTATTACATATTTAACATCCAGTATCCTAAGGAGTCGGCGGGAACTTTGGAGTTCATTCAGAGGTATAACCATATTTTTGTTTAAGTACCTTTAAAGTGACTCGATTCTAATTTCAAAACAAGTGACCACACTTACAACCTACACATGTACAACACAATTTTTCTTATCATGAGCTGATCAGTGTGGCACATAAGAATCGGGCCTGTACTGTATGTGTACTTATATTATTTTTGTGTTAATAGTGATTTGGGCGCTAAAACAAGTGCGCTTATTCATGTCCATGCATTCATTTGTACACTTGAAAAGGGGAAAAGTTGGTATGACCTGAACATCTATGCCTACATTTAATGTAATAATGTCAATGTTTGTTAATAAAGAAATAATAACATTATAATTTTTCCCTCTGATCTGTAAATTTGTAAATAAAAGTCATTAGTACAGTTAATGCACATTATTTTGATTACATTTGTAATTTTGAGTGAAAATCCCAGGTTGTTAGCTTTTTTCTACAAGAGAACTCGCAAATTGTTCAATAATTGGTAGAAGGCTGCGAATGTTTTGAACAACCACTATAAACACATGATAATAAAAAAAATAGATTATTGAATATATGAATGTGTTAAACACTTAACTGGGGGTAAATATTGGACATTTTTTTGTTTTGCATGTGTATTAACCCGAGCTCAGGCAGGAATGGGAAAAATGGGAAGAAAAAGAAAACATCGGATGTAAATCCCAAAGTGCTGAGGCTTATTAATGATTTGGCGGACTTCGAGTGGAAAGACGATCGGAAATAGATCATTTAAACAGGACCTATAATGTCAATTCCATGGACTAATTTTGTTTTGTTCCAGATCTGTTGTTGATTTTGTTCATTTGTTTATAATTATGATATTGTACTTGACTGAAATGTTTTTGACCGGTTTTGTCGGACGACACTCGCAAATGTTGCAAGACATTTTGTTCTAAAACAAACATATATGTAAAGTTATTATTCTTTCTATATGTCAGTTTATGTCTTCCCACAAAAATGGATGTTAAGCATAGCTATTAATCTTGTCTCCAGATATTTTTGAGCACAGCTGTGCCCCTTGAAAGTTTTGTTGAAACATGTTCATCTTTGAATGCCAAGTTAGCTTTTAATTTTTATTATTTTGTAATGAAAATTTTTATTTCCTAAATGTTTTGTTCATTTTGTGGTACATTAATTATTTTTAATTAAGTTCACCTTTCAAGAAACAACTTAACCCATAGGGACAAATATATTGATACTTTGTGACATTATCTAGTTGTCTTCAGCAACCACTGTTCGAGTGAATTTTTTCCTATCCCTAGGGTCACATGTTTTATATTTTTGATTATATCCATATTATTACAGTTAAATAATAACTTATCAGCCTCTGTAAGAAACGGCACAGTTTAAAAAATTAATGTTTAATTCAGTTATAAAGTAATTGAGGCTGTGCTCCATCAGTCAGTTACTCTTGCCATTGCTGTCAACTCAGCAGGTAAGCAGCTCGGGGCCATGTTATCATCTTTTTGAAGACTGTGTGAACAGGTAGTTCTTGTACAAATTACCCTCTTTTTTAAATTTACATTTGTTATTTTTTGTGATGTTTTTGTATTTTTATTTTTTAAGCTCCCGAATGCAATTCGGGAAAGCTTCTAGTCATCTAAAAATAGAACATTATTGTTAACAGTTCAGAGGCCACATTTATTGTTTAATCTTAATGAAACTTTGTCATGTTTTTTTTCCCATAAAATAACAGGAGTTCACATCTGGGTTATGTAAGGTATAAATTGGTCACTAGGTACTTTTGCTTCTTTGCCTTAAAATGACCCCCAGGAACCTTTTGTTAGTAATTTTGCATAATTGTAGTAATAATTTCAGAATTGTAGTAATTATAGAGAGACATACTATTCAAATAATTATGTGATGCAAGTGAAATGAAACATATGTGAGTTAAAATAGTTGTTTTTATAAATTGTATACAAGACCTTCACACTATCATTGAATGGGTTGCAGCGGGTTATCAGTTTTAAGAAGTATTATTCATAAAGTGCTGATTTTTTTGTTAGTAAAACTACATTAGGTGTTTTTTGAAATAACATAGTGCTGTTCCTTTGAGAACATTGTTTGAAATACATGTATTTAGCCTAACGTTCGTGAACAATTTTGAGGAAAAAAAATTCTAAAGTCTTAGAAATAATTTATAGAAGCAAACACCTAAAATTATACTTTTCTTGTTCAAATGCAAATAAATGTTTTGGTGGCATTGTTCTTTACTTTTACTCTTTTTATGTTAATATTTATAAGCATATATTAAACAAGAATCCTTGGCTGAAACAGCAGTCATCACATGGTAATATAATTTATCATTTGCACAATGGTAGCTTTGATATAGCAAAACATGTCTTTAAATGCAAGTGTTACTTGTATTGGATAAATTTATGGTTATTTGACATTAACAGCCAAGAATACAATTTTACGGTATTTTAATACAATTTTACGGTACTTCAAAATTCACGGGAAAAGTCCCGGCAGCTGGTTTCCAGGACAGTTCCGTAAAGTTACTGATTCCCCGTAACAGTGTTGTCCCGTAAAAATACGGTCATTTAGTAAAGATACGGGAAAACACAGTTACGGGGAACCAGTAACTTTACGGAACTGTCCTGGAAACCAGCTGCCGGGACTTTTCCCGTAAAATGTAACAGTAACTTTTTACAGTGTATACACCAAGTTTCAGTTTAATACCATGAACCGAACTCAGGTTAGTCGCCGGAAACCAATTCTCTATATTTAGTAACGTTGACTTTGACCTTTGACGGACCGACCCGAAAAGCAATCCCAAGCGAGCCCTCCACCTGTTCTAACTAAACACCAAGTTTCATGTCAATACCATGAACCAAACTCAAGTTAATCGCCGGAAACCAAATTTATATTTTTAGTAACGGTGATCTTGACCTTTGACGGACCGACCCTAAAAGCAATCCCAAGCGAGCCCTCTATCTGTTCTAACTATACACCAAGTTTCATGTCAATATCATGAACCGAACTCAAGTTAATCGCCGGAAACCAAATTTGTATTTTTAGCAACGGTGACCGTGACCTGCGACGGACCGACCCCAAAAGCAATTCCAAGCGAGCTCTCCACCTGTTCTTACTATACACCAAGTTTCATGTCAATTCGACAAACGGAACTCAAGTTATTCGCCAGTTTGACGCCCCCACCCCCCAACGACAAACACTATTCTAATAACCTGTTGTTTTTTTTAAACCTGGTTAAAAACAAATTAAAACAGTTTTGGCAAGATATTTTACAGTGGTGAAATAGGAATCCTCAAAACACAGCAAAGTATTAAACAATAATGTCTTCAACAAGTTTTGCAAACTATAATATTAAACTTGCTAAAGGATTTCAAATGCTCATTCACTAATTTCTTTTTTCAACCAACCATAACCAGTATTTTAGATTTGGAATTACACATGAAGAATGTAAAGCAATCTTTAGTACATGTATGGTGTTTTAAAAAACCTTTAAATGTTCAACATGTGAGATCTGCATTACGGAAAGCTAACGACGAAAAATACCTGAAAATTTGTATTCAGTATGCAAAAAATCCTGTTTCATATTAACATCAAGTATATATCCTTACTGTTAAAATAACATTAATAAAATCAAGAGCTGTCACTTGAAATTGACATATGCCCCCGAAATGCAGCTTTGAAATCAAATTGGCATACATATATAATAAAAATATGTCCGTGGAAGAGATGAAGCATACTGCATGCATATATTGTGAAAGATGGAAAGGATCCTTTGTTTAAAGTCTGTAGTAAATATCTTGAGTAATAAACAAATTTTAAGATTTAAGGGGAGATAATCCTGGAAATATTATTAGTATTAGAGTTATGGACCTTTCCACATATGATGAAAAGGAAATACGTGAGTGATGATAATGAACATATATTTGAACGTTCAAGTAAATCCCTCACTACGTATAGAATTTATGCAAACAAAATGAGTAAGGGTCCATAACTTTGCTAAAAGTAATCCAAGCGGAAAATCCTGAAGATATGCACAAGTAGACTAGGGGACAAACATTCCTGTGAAATTTCAATGAAACCATACAAAGCGTTTTGGAGATGGAGTGTGGACAATGTTTTAATAAAGAAGTTAGAGTACAAATGACTTAAAGAGACCATAATTTGGCCAAAAATAATTCAAGCGCAAAATCCTGATGTTATGCACAACTAGGCTTGGTGACATGAATTCCTGTGACATTAAAATGAAATCTGCCATAAGGCTCTTTAGTTAAAGTGTGTATAAGATTTTTATATAAAAGTTATAGTAGAAAATTACTAAGGGCCCATAACTCTGGCAAACATAATTCGATCTGAAACTCCTGATGATATGCACAACAAGGCTTGGTTATAAACATTCCTGTGAAGTGTCAATGGAATACCCCAAACGGTTTTTGAGATTAGGTATGGACAAGATTATAATATAAAAATTATATAGAAAAGACTAAGGGTCCATAACTCTGGCAAAAATAATCCGAACGGAAACTCCTGATGACATGCACAACTAGGCTTGGTGACAAACACTCCTGTGAAGTTTCAATGAAATCCCCCCAATGGTTTTGAAGATAAAGTCTGGACAAGATTTTTATATATAAGTGAGGGTTAGGGTTACTTAAAAAATGACAAAAGGGCCCATAAATCGGCAAAAAAAAAATCAAGCAGAAATTCCTGACCACATACACAATTAGGCTGGTGACAAACACTGCTGTGAAGTTTCAATGAAATCCCTCTGGCGGTTTTGGAGAAGAAGCAAGGACAAGATTTAGGGTTAGGGTTAGTTAAAAAATGACAAAAGACCCATAACTCTGGCAAAAATTATCCGAACGGAAACTCCTGATGACACAATACTGCTTGCTTGCAAACACTCCTGTGTAGTTTCAATGAAATCCCCCAACGGTTTTGAAGATAAAGCCTGGACAAGATTTTTATATACAAGTTAGGGTTAGGGTTACTTAAAAAAGACAAAGGGCCCACAACTCGGCAAAAATAATTCCAGCAGAAATTCCTGACGACATGCACAACTAGGCTTAGTGTCGGCCAAACACTCCTGTGAAGTTTCAATAAAATCCCTCCAGCGGTTTTAGAGAAGCGAGGACAAGATTTAGAGTTAGGGTAAGGGTAAGGGTTAGTTAAAAATGACAAAGGGCCCATAACTCGGCAAAACGTAATACGAGCAAACATTTCTGATGATATGCACTAGGCTTAGTGACAAACACTCCTATGAAGTTTCAATGAAATCCCTCAAGCGGTGTCAGAGAAGAAGCGAAGACAATATTAAGGGTTAGGGTTAGTTAAACAAGGCTTCGTGACAAACACTCCTGTGACGTTTCAAACATATCCCTCAAGCAGTTTTGAAGATAGAGCACGGACAAGATTTTAATATATAAGTTAGGTTTAGGGTTAGGGTTTAGGGTTAGGGTTAGTTAAAGACCTTAGGGTGAGGTTTCTTCAGTGTGAGTGAAGAAATGAAGAACACTGAAGAACCGAGAAGGCGAAACGGGTTTGTTATATGTGCTTTACTTATTAAATAGCATAAATGCATGTGAAGTCTTTTTGAACTTTACACATATTTATCAATCTTGTACCGAGGATTTCCTCATCTTCGGTGTGTGTATATCAATTCAAAGATGTAGACACGAAGTCGGAGGTTCAAACCTCCTTAAAATATGTTCGTTTTTTATTATTTTAATTTTAAAATCATTTAATTTGTTTCTAATATGCGAGTATGTGTAGTATTTTTTAATAAATGTATATTTATCGTTTATGTTTTAATGCGAATTGCATTTATGGCCAATGTGATAACTTAATGTCACATATATAATTGAAAAGTATAACACAGACGTGTTATATGTGGTCGACATTTAATGGAAGTTTGAGTTCATGCAGGTGATGGATTGTTTGGTAAACAAACAAAGAATTAATTGAAAATATATTGTTGTTTTGGCAAAGGGTATTGAAAGTTGAAAGATGTGCGTGTGTATAAGTTGTGTAACGCGTTGTATACAAGGAAGGGAGAACTTTGAAATGAAATATGCCAGAAATGTTATGGCCTGGGGTTTATGTTTAAATTTCTTTTCTGAACATTTACAAGTTTGCAGTAAATGCAGTGAATGATTTAAAAACAAACGAATTGAACAATTTTCCTTTTTAATGTAATTATAATTAGCTGGAAAATAGTGGAAGAGATGGTTGCTATAGCAACATGCAATATGATGAAGAATTGCCAGAACTATATGTATAACTATTGATATATATTCATTTTAGGATAAAAAGTAATTTCTCTCATTTTCAGGATTTACTACACTCCTCCTTGCACCAATTATCGATAAAACAGAAAATTTAAATTTCAATAACATCAAATGACTTTCAATGAATCTTTGCACAAATGATTGTTACTAATATTTGTGTTTAGTTTTTTTGAATTTATGTAAAACGAAATGTTTAGGCCTCGTTATATGTCTTTACTGTTCTTACGTGTCTTATATTCAAAATAAAGATACATAATTTATGTTCATTATTGCAGTTTCATTGAACGGCATTTTGTCGTTATCTAGATTTTGATAATTTTCCTTTTTATCGATGATCGAACAAGGAGGAGTTCAGTGGATCCTTAAGAGCACTCAAAATTTCGTAAATGTAACTGACTTTTTCATTATTGTTGTAGATTTTCATAAGTAGATACACTACTGAGAGCTATGTAAGCCATTTTTCCTTTGAATATCGTTTAACCAATATTAACAGCTGCTGAAGATAATTTTAGACCTTGAACTTTGTGAACTGTTAAACCATAATTTAATTTTCATAAAGGAGTTGCTAGGAAGTCGGAAATTATCACAGCACTAACCACAAAACAATGAATTTGCTCAACAGTACCTATCACAATTTTCGTAAGAAGTAGATGGGATTTTTTGGTACTTTCAGGATGAAAATCTATAACTATCTGTATTCAGACACAACATGTTAATCCCGTAAACGAGGTGGGGGAGGGGGTTTAGTCACACTGCAATACCATCTCAAACCAAATTATTCTGAACAACAGAAAAAGACTTAAAATGGGGTATACAACCATTATTTACTTTGTAGACACGAAATAACATTCACCTTGTTAAACAAAAAACCATGAGAACCCTAAATTTAAACTTCAGATACATTTGAAAACATGTAAACAAAGAACGATGATATATAGGTCACATTCACGCGCCAAAATCAAGTCGCATGATCGTCAATATTTGTTAACAAAACCAAACCTTCAATAATAATTATCTGAACAATGTCTCTTACTACATGTGCAGTCTTTCTATAACTGCTTACCACAATAAACTTTCAATTCGCATATATTTTGATTAAAAGAAAAAACAAACTCATCGATCTCATTTATAACCCGGCGCACAATCCCGATCAACAGTGATCTGGAAAACGAAACTATAAATAAAGGTCTTTGCAGATAAATCTAATGCAAATAACTTCAAATATTACAAAAAGTTACCGCAAACAATCCTATAATATATCCACGCGCAGTATGTTTACAATACTTAATCACACATGCTTTGCGTGTTGAACGCCATCTTGGATAACCAGCGGGGTAAGTTATCACGCGAAATCACTACGATGAATTATCAGACTAAACATGCATGGAATTGCATATTGGCCATGTTAATATTTTGTTTATATATAAAGATAAACTTTTAGAATACATCTTCTATGACATAAATCATAAGTCCACATACTCAAGTTACATAAAAAATACGTTGAAATCTTCCCTCTTGAGCTTGGTTCTTAACGTTCGCTAAAAAAATTTATATTAAGTCGGGCCACATGGTACTTAACATTCACTGTAAACGTCTATTTGAAGCCGGGCCCATTATTCTTTTGTGTCGGAATAGATGTACGTTGTAAAGGTCATCAAGTAATTAAGTTAAATAGTACTAATAAGTTATGACCCATAATTCGTCCAGAAAAAAACCTATTTAAAATGTATTTTAAAACGAGATGACGTAAAAAGATTTCAAATTAATTCTTACAAAAAAGTGAAATATCACAAAGCGGTGTTTAGCAAGTTTGTTCAAACCGGAGACCTTCAATTTGGTAGTCAGGTATCTTAACAAATACACCACACCTCACTGGCGTGTAAAATGTATGAATATATCGATGTATTCGCTGGTTGATTCTCATGTTTATCCGATGACCTTTACGAAAGTTAATGAAGTGCCAGGTCAATATTGATGGAAAATACGAGGCTCATACATTAGTGACAAGTGCACTCAGTGTATTTAATTTGACACTTCGTAATCACATAAGAATGGCCATACAATGCAAATGCGTTAATTGCATAACTTGTGGGGATTAATGTATCGCACACATTGTGCCTACTCCAAGATGACCTTTCAAAAAGTAGGAAGAAAAAGGAACATTTTTGACAAAAAAGTAGGAATAAGTAGGAACGTTTTCCTCAAAAGTAGGAAAATGTAACAGTCTGACCAGAGTTTTGACTTCATAATTTTTCATACACACTATATCTACTATCTGCCAACTCAGAGAGATGTTTATGTGCAGTCAGTATGGGTATATGTGGCCTCATCTTGATGAATGCATAAACAGCAAAACAGGAGCAGTTGGAATAGTTTGCATGCTTGACCATTCAGAAGTCAGAAATAAAGAAAGCAGACATATAAAACACATTTTAAATGGGACATCATTTGAACTGGGCATTGAATCAGGAGTTTGATCTGACTTTTCCTTACCCCCCCACCACTATCAAAAAAGAGAAATATTGAAATACAGCGCCTAGCCGTGCAATTCCGACAACGCTACCGACTGAGCTAGCCAGTACAGTTTACTGATGTGAAATAAAACAAACAAACATAAGAAGCAGTTTCCTTCAGGTGTTAAAATGAGTACAAATTTTCTTAGCTGCTGCTGTCGGTAATTAAAACTAGAGCTATCACTGAAGGTGATTAATACCCCCGCAATACTGCTTTGTCAGAGTATACAGAAATGATGTTTGCATCTTTCATGGGTGAAAGTTGAAAAATAATTGAAATCCTGAAAATTTGCTGCAAAAGTTGTGTTTAAAAATAGCGACTTGGGTTTTCACCGTATGTAAACAAAACTGTAAAAGTAGTTGACGTCACAAGGTTTTGTTGAATCGTGCTCCCCTTCTAAAAAATAATGGACTGATCCAAATGAAAAAAATATGTCATGCAAATCTAATCACCAACGTATGTTAAAAGTTTGAAAACTGGAGAAGTAGTTTGTGTCATAAGATTTCGCTAAATTATGCTCCCCTCAAACCAAATATGTCACTAACATGCGCACTTCATGCAGAGCATATGATTTCAGTTTCAAGTCGATTATATTGAAAACTATAGAAGTTTTCATAACACCATTTTGTGAAATCATGTCCCCTGCAAAAACGAATGGACTGATCCACACAAAAAATATGTCACGCACATCTACACTTCATGCTGAACATATGTTTAAAGTTTAAAGTTAATATCTTAAAAACTGTAGAAGTAGTTTGTGTCACAAGATCTTGTTGAATCTTGTTCCCCTGCTAAAGAATAAAGGACTGATCCACATGAAACAAAGTATGTCATGGAAATCTACTCACAAACGTATGTTTAAAGTTTGGAAACTGGAGAAGTAGTTTGCATCATAAGATTTTAAATAAAAGATTTTGTTAAATAATGCTCACCTGCAAAAACTAATGGACTGATCCACAAAAAATATGTCGCTGACATACACACTTCATGCAGAACATACAATTTTGGTTTCAAGTCGATATCTTGAAAACTGTAGAAGTTTGCATAACACGATTTTGTTAAATCATGTCCCCTGCAAAAAATAATGTTCTGATCAACACGAAAAATATGTCACACACATCTACACTTCAGGCCGAACATATGTTTAAAGTTTCATATCAATATCTTAAAAACTGTAGAAGTAGTTCGTGTCACAAGAGTTTGTTGAATCATACTCCCCTGCTAAAAAATAATGGACTGATCCACATGAAACAAAGTATGTCATGGAAATCTATTCACAAACTTATGTTTAAAGTTTGAAAACTGGAGAAGTAGTTCGCGTCAAAAGATTTTAAATAAAAGATTTTGTTAAATAATGCTCCCCTCCAAAAAATAATGGAATGATCCACAAAAAAATATGTCGCTTACATGCGCACTTCAGGCAGAACATACAATTTTAGTTTAAAGTCTTATATCTTAAAAACTGTAGAAGTTTGCATAACACAATTTTGTTAAATCATGTCCCCTGCAAAAAATAATGGACTGATCCACACGAAAAATATGTCACGCACATCTACACTTCATGCCGAACATATGTATAAAGTTTCAAGTCAATATCTTAAAAACTGTAGAAGTAGTTCGCGTCACAAGATTTTGTTAAATCGTGCTCCCCTCCGAAAAATAATGGACTGATCTACATGGAGAAAAAAAATTGCGCAAAATGTACTCAGGAACATATGTTTCAAGTTTCAAGTCGATATCTTGAAAACTGTCATCGTAGTAAGTGTAGAAGTTTGCATAACAGGATTTTGTTTAATCATGTCCCCTGCAAAAAATAATGGACTGATCCAAACGAAAAATATGTCACGCACATCTACACTTCATGCCGAACATATGTATCAAGTTTCAAGTCAATATCTTAAAAACTGTAGAAGTAGTTCGTGTCACAAGATTTTGTTAAATCGTGCTCCCCTCCGAAAAATAATGGACTGATCTACATGAGAGAAAACAAAATTTTCGCAAATGTACTCACGAACATTTGTTTAAAGTTTCAAGTTGATATCTTGAAAACTGTTGACATAGTAAGTGTAGAAGTTTGCATAACATGATTTTGTTAAATCATGTCCCCTGCAAAAAATAATGGACTGATCCACACGAAAAATAT
This sequence comes from Corbicula japonica, assembly GCA_038501625.1. Taxonomy (NCBI): domain Eukaryota; kingdom Metazoa; phylum Mollusca; class Bivalvia; order Venerida; family Cyrenidae; genus Corbicula; species Corbicula japonica. The sequence goes on along the minus strand of JAZAYU010000014.1, from coordinate 367,828 downwards.
GTCACGCACATCTACACTTCATGCTGAACATATGTATCAAGTTTCAAGTCAATATCTTAAAAACTGTAGAAGTAGTTCGTGTCACAAGATTTTGTTGAATCATGCTCCCCTGCTAAAATATAATGGACTGATCCACATGAAACAAGGTATGTCATGGAAATCTACTCACAAACGTATGTTTAAAGTTTGAAAACTGGAGAAGTAGTTTGCATCAAAAGATTTTAAATAAAAGATTTTGTTAAATAATGCTCACCTGCAAAAAATAATGGACTGATCCACAAAAAATATGTCGCTGACATACACACTTCATGCAGAACATACAATTTTAGGTAAAAGTCTTATATCTTAAAAACTGTAGAAGTTTCCATAACAGGATTTTATTAAATCATGTCCCCTGCAAAAAATAATGGACTAATCCACACGAAAAATATGTCACGCACATCTACACTTCATGCCTAACATATGTACCAAGTTTCATGTCAATATCTTAAAAACTGTAGAAGTAGTTCGCGTCACAAGATTTTATTAAATTGTGCTCCCCTCCGAAAAATAATGGACTGATCCAGATGAGAAAAAAAAATTGCGCAAATGTTCTCACGAACATATGTTTAAAGTATCAAGTCGATATCTTGAAAACTGTTGACGTAGTTAGTGTAGAAGTTTGCATAACACTATTTTGTTAAATCACGTCCATGCAAAAATAATGGACTGATCCACACGAAAAATATGTCACGCACATCTACACTTCATGCCGAACACATATTTCAAGTTTCAAGTCAATACCTTAAAAACTGAAGAAGTAGTTCGCGTCACAAGATTTAGAAGTTTGCATAACACAATTTTGTTTAATCATGTCCCCTGCAAAAAATAATGGACTAATCCACACGAAAAATATGTCACGCACATCTAGACTTCATGCCGAACATGTGTATCAAGTTTCAAGTCAATATCTTAAAAACTGTAGAAGTAGTTCGCGTCACAAGATTTTGTTAAATCGTGCTCCCCTCCGAAAAATAATGGACTGATCCACATGAGAAAAAAAATAGTTCGCGCAAATGTACTCACGAACATATGTTTAAAGTTTCAAGTCGATATCTTGAAAACTGTTGACGCTGTAAGTGCCACAGACAGACCGCCCAGCGAACCAACGAACCAACCGGATGATGACTCCTATATACCCCCTATACTTCGTATGCGGGGGTATAATGAGGATGATTTACACTGCTAATAATGACAAATACTTTCATGCTGCAAGGCTTTCGCTTATCTCAAGCTCAGTTGACACTTTCTATTACTTCTTCCAATCTAGGAGGAGCCCTAGAATCAGTGATATAATGTACGTGAAATTTCATCAAGTCACTTACACAATTCTGACAATCGAGATTATTCGTAAATATACAGATAAAAACTAAAACATGTGAACATCCTGCTAATATCATGTGTGACAGATAAAATACCAAAATATGCTAAAATATGTATCATAATTTCAGATTACAACCCAAAACTAATTTAACATAAAATATTAAATGAACTAGCATTTTAATCATATCAGCAGCTACAAACTGCATCAAAACACAAAACAGTACAAAACAATAAGCTTTCAGATGGTAACCCTATCCATGCAGTGTAAATCTAAACCTGCACTGCACTGCATCTGGATAGATTAACTCAAAATACTTGTTCTTTGATTGTAAATAAATATGCCAGTCTATTACAGATGAGGTTAAAGCAACATCTTTCAGGATTAGGAACGAAAAATCAGCACACTATTTGGCATTAATGGTTACAACCTGTAAGTTATTGCACGTGAACAACATTTAAACAGGGACGAGATTACAATAGTTTCAGAATAGTAACTGTATTTATTCATAAGTATCCTTAAAACAAGTTTTCAGGCAATAAGTATAACGCGTAGTGGCAGTATCAGTATGTGTAAAATGCTTAACATAAAATTATGCAAATCAAAAGATAGGCCTTATTGTGAGCCAATTTACGTACAGGAAAGCATCGAGTGCAGATGGTTTTGACAACTTAAGTCCTTTAATCTTGACACACGTCTTCTGTATAAGCATTGCCATGTATATTGCCACATAAACGTAAGTTATAATGAACACAGGGAAAAATCAATTCTGAAGGAAAAATACAAAGTAGAAACAAATCACTCTTATTGTTTACAATTATTTCAAGATCGGTCCTATGCTAGTTTAATGGATGAACTCACCGGCCTGAAATCTACAGGTCATCGAAATTTACTAGTTTCTGGAATATTTGTTCACATGCTCTAATAACTATAAAGTAAAAATAAAATCTCTACCTTAAAAGTATAACAGTGTAAAAAAGACATAAAAATATGGTTAAATTATGTATGATTAACAACCAAAAATGAATGTAGCTTACTTCTAAAAAAACTATTAGAAATAACAGTAGAAATGAAATTATCATTACATTACAAACTGGACAAGAGTGGATACAAATACATTTTATTCTGTCCATCAGCTGTCGCTTAATGGAGCAAAGCTGTCTCTCACTTTTCGATATATTACCCATAAAAGCAAATCTGGAACTATAACAACAAGGCAGTCTGAAGGGCAGCAATATCCCGTGCTGCACGAGTTACTCTTGAAATATGCCAGCACTTGTTTGGCTTGCTGCTCAGTGTTGCCGAATCTTTTGAGCTCCACTTGTGACCTTGACCAAGCGCCAGCACAGTTGAAACATATGAGGTGAACATATGAACCAATTTTTTAAGAAATTCCTTCAAAGGGATTTAAAGTTATGGACCGGACAGGAAATACTTGGCTCAAACATTTGACCCCCACTTGTGACCTTGGCCTTAAACCAGCATATTTTGAAACATAGGTTCCGCACATCATCTCACTGAGGTTTACGTTTGATCCAAGTTTCATAAAATTCCTTTAAGGAGTTTTATAAGTTATGAGAGGCAATATCATTTATAAGTTATGAAACAGTTATGTAAGAACGTTACTGTTCTATTTTTTTTCTATTATTTCATATTATATGTATTTAGCGTCAAATAAAACGTGACGGCAGGGCGCAAATAAGACGTCTGATGTCGTTTCCGCTCTGTCGACATCCGCTTGTTTACATGAATGGGAACTTGGGATCAGATAAAAGTCGAGAATCGGAATTATTACGGCATTTTTACGGCATGTAACGAAGAAAAATAAAGTCAGCAGCATATCACATGAATCTGCTTATTTATACCCGAGTTCCTTACAATGCATTATGAGAGTCAATATCATTTATAAGTTATAAAACAGACACGCAATACATGACTGAAAACTTGACCACTGCTTGTGACGTTGACCTTGATCCAGCATGGTTGAAACATAGTTTCTGTTCATTGTCTGTATGAGGTATACATTTGACCAGTTTCGTGATTTTTTTCTAGGGGTTAAGAAGTGATGGAGTGGAACGAAAATCAGGGTTGGGCGGTAAATACCACCCCCGGTATTTACCAGTGGTATTTACCGGTATTTGCCGCCCCGGAAAATACTCCTTAAGTGGCAAATACCGGCAAATACTTTTAAGCTGAATATTTTGCCTGAAATACTGCATACAGATCTATCTTAACTTTAATAATTTGAAATAATGTTTAATTCTTATAATAACTAAATTATCTTAACTTTAATAATTTGAAATAATGTTTAATTCTTATAATAACTAAATTACTTTGATTGTTTAATTAATTTTCATAGAAGGTTCTTGCTATAAGCAAATAACTCACATCTAGAATATTTTAAGCATGTTGAAACTGCCAAAAAATGAGTTCAACTCCAAGCCTATAACTTAAAAAACAAATACATTAAGTAAAAAATTAATAGATTAACTAGTCATTAATCATAACCAATAAGCTGCTTTAGAAATTAGAATTAAATGCTAATCCACCCAGGAAACTGGCCATTGACAATTAACAAAAAGGTGAAATATGCATATCATGGATCGCCACATTCAGAAAAAACAGCCTCCCCACACAGTCAAAAAGAAGAGAGAGGGAGAGAGCATGGTTAATAAAATGATCAGTTTTTTTTTAAAAAGACACCACAAACAATTAACAAAAATGAGAACCCGAGGGGTTACCGCCTTGGAACGGTCAGTGGCAAATCAAATTGCCACTGGGGGTTTAAACCAGGTTCTAGGGTGCACCAACCTCACACTTGCCCCAACAGGTTCTCATATCACAAAACAAGTACAAGTTGTCTTGGTGAAAAAACTCCAACCCACTTATCGGCTCAACAATGTTGCATGCAAAAGCACACAAACATATAAAACATAAGAAGCTAATAGCATTGCAAAGCCAAAGGGCGGGTACTCAATGATCTTACCGAGACCAGAGCTCCTGGAATTAAATCAGCAAGAACACGATGACAGGGATAAAAGAAACAAATCGAGCAACCAAAGAGGTAAGCATAATGATCAACTGTAGAAGGGTTAATCACCAGGCCTGCACAGCGCTGTAAAATATCATGTTGGTAACCTTTCCTTTTAAATTTACAGATGGTTTTTACGAACCACCGGGAGAAATTAACATTCCCTTTTATCTTCTTGAGTTTATAAATTAAATCTTCATAAAAAACTGGCTGTGAAATACCTTGTTGCAAAAGTGATTTTAACTGCACCTGTATTTATGAATTTAATCTGGGTATCGGCGATAAAACTTGCAACATAGGGAAGAAGTTTCCAGAAGATGTTTATACAAGGGTGTTGTAAACGCAATGGCAACAGTAAATTGCCAGAAATGTAATGTAGACAGTTTGTTTGGGTGCATGTATAAACTTCAGTAAAAATATCAATATGTAAAATGACCAGTAAATTTGAAACTAAACCTTCAAATTCTTACTATAGGTTTTTGTTTGAATTCCAGGGTGGTCAATTCAATCGGCAAGTATTTGCCAGTTCTTAATTTTAAATTATTCATATTTTATGTTTTTTTCAATAAACTATTTATTGAATGAGTTGATATAAATAATAGAAATATAATGTCAATTAATGAGTAAACCTGTCTTTATGAATGCTGACCATATGGCAATTTTATACATTCCAGGGTGGCCAATTCAATCGACCACTATTTGCCAGCTTTTGCCAGTAAATGCCGTAATTTACCGGTAAATATCGCTGACATGGAAAATACTCATATTTGCCGGCATTTTGCCAAACCTGCCGGAAAATCATGGTTGAAACTTGTGAACTTGACCTTGAGCCAACAAGGTTTGAACATGGGTTCTGCATATCATCTTAATGGGGTGAACATTTAACTAAAGTTTCATGAAATTGCTTCCAGGGGTTGAGAAGTTATTGACCGGTCACAAAATACATTGTTCAAATCTATCTTTAAACAACAATGCTGACCTTTACCTTGAACCGACCAGGTTGGAATGGTTCTGCACATCGTCTTGATCGGGTGAACATTTTACTAAAGTTAATAAAATTCCTGAGAAGTTACGGAATGGACAAGAAATCTGCAAGCACCCATGGACGAAAGGACGAACGGACGAAGACCATTCCTATATCCCGTTACCGCTATGCGATGGGGTATAGAAATATATTCAAAGTGGTATCCTGCCATAATTTTTTCATATATTATGGACAAAAGTCTTGACAGGTAACATTTTCCATAATATCATTTAAACACGTTTAATTCATGAAATGCCATTACTCCACCGGAATAAATTTGGTATCGATGGAAAGAGGGCATTGCACTTAGAGTAATGAGTTGAAAATTGGCATGCAAAAAGATCCAATCTTCCTATCAGACAAGACTTTTGTCCATTAGCATACTTTCTTGGGTATAATAAAAAATTCTTTAAAAACCTTATATTTGAATTCAAACATTTCGAATAGCAAGATAAAGAAATTAGAAACGCAACTTCTTTTAACATGAATTATGAAGTTGCGTTTTTAAATTTCTAACAAACGCACTTTCTTTAGACATGATATTTATATCGTGTTTAAAGAAGTTGCGTTTCTAATTTCTTAAAGTATATGTGGTTTGTAAAACTCCTTTTTAATCAGTCAGCTCAAAATATTTTGTCAGAGTTTTCCGAAATCACTGATGTTTGGTTGTCTGCGACCAAATCATGTTTGCACCTCCTAGAAATTCAAATCTCTTTTACTTTACAGCTCATACAATGATACTGTTGTCAGATTTGTAATTAGAAATGTAAAATTATTTGTTCAAGTAAAACAAGTGTGCTATTTTTTATTTTTTGTTTTTATAAATATAAAACCAGTTAACGTAGACATATGATGCAATGGAAAAGCCTTACAATTTAAGAATGTGAATGCAATGTGAAAAGTAGTAAGGATACTTGAAAGTTGCCAACCAATTATAAAAACTTTGATGGAAATGTACATTGAAGATGAGCTTTCTCAAAAATAACTATAAACTAAACGCTATAAAAATTATGCTCCAAATTAACAACTTCTTATAACACACACACACAGGAAACTAAACATATAAATATATGTTTATGCAAAAATAGGTAAGTAATCAAATATACAAACCATATTCAAATATACAAATATACAAACCATATTTTATTTTTGTTTAAGTCCTGAAAATTCAAACTTGGCAGCGATACAAAATACATGCATAGCATATAGAATTAACTAATGGCATTCAAAGATTAAATGGCCGCATATCAAAGTTTACTAAAACATAAATGTAGTATAAGAAAATATGTTAAGGATAGCTACTAGCTGTGGTAAAACACAAACAATACACACAATAGGAAACATTTTATCATTTAATTATTTTGCAATTATTTTGGTATATTCCACCTAAACATGTGCTCCAATACACAACAGTTATAAAGAATAAAAAATTTCTTATTTGAACAATAAAATACAAAATCTGTGGATTGTGAAATTTGAATGAAACTAGAATTATCACTGAAATAAACTAAATACCCCCACATGTGTGCTTGTTACTTGAACTGGGAATTCTTAGAATCAATGGCATATTAAATGTAACTTACACTAGATGCATGGACACATGTAGTAGTGACCTTAACCTTGACCCCTCACACAACTTCTTTCAATCCCAAGCAGTCTTCAAAGAAGCAAAGAACCTACAAACTAAGTGTCATCACAATATCTCATTCCTCACAAGTAATCCAAAGTGTTGTCTTCAAAGTAGCCACATTTACAGCAAGTTCATCACAGTATCTCATTCCTTCTAAATTAATTGAGCAGAAATGGTTTGAATATGTTAATAACAGTTACCTTTACTTAACTTTTATCTAACAACTGTTTACTAAAAAATATTAAAATATGTGAAGCCTTTCATTAGAAATCATCCAGAAACCAAAATTTTTTCTATTTCTAGTAACAGTGACCTTGACACCACCAGGCCCATTTTCAGTACAAAGTTTCGTTTTCACAGTAACTACCTTTATAGCAATTTTAATCACAATATCTCATTCTGAACAACAGGTATTGAGCAAATACAGTTTTTTTTATTTTTAGTAACAGTGACCTTGACCCCACAGGCCTTACTTTTACTTCCAAAAGTCGTCTTCACAGAAACCACCAACACACCTAATTTCATTCAAGAATTTCATTCCAAGCTATAGTTACTGAGTGGAAATGAAGTGTTGAAATTAAATAACAGTGACCTTGACCTTGAACCCACAGGCCCCAAAGTCAAACCTAACATGTATCTTGTAATGTTACATCTGTGTCCCCAAAATAATTAAATCTATTAAGTATTTCATGAGTTATCGTCCAGAAACAGTTTTTCTATTTTAAGTAACAATGACCTTGACATTGACCCCACAGGCCCCAAAGTCGAACTCAACCTATATCTTCTGATGTTATATCTATGTCCCAAAAATAATGTAAATCGGTCAAGCCTTTCATGAGTTATCATTCGTAAACGAAGATTCCGACCGACCGACAAGCTCAAACTTCGTTTGTGGGGGTATAACTGGAATGTATCCTAAGACACTGATGCACCCACTGCTGCAAAAACATTTGTAATAACAAAGGGTCATAACTCTGGTTAAAATGGTCGCAGGAAAAATACTTTCTTTACGATCATCTACACATCGCGCTTGATCATGTGTGCAAGTGTTATAGAAATCTGCCAGATAGTTTAGTAGGAGTCGATGCCACAAAATCTTGGGTATGGACGGACTGATGTACGTACGGACGAGTGCAACTCTGAATGCTCCCACTTTGTGGGGGCATAACAAAATTTAGATATTAATATTTGACTTTTTATCAATGTAGTGCACCATTGCATTTTTTGCAGTAAGTGTCATGGCATACATCTTTGTTCTTTGTGAAACCTTTGGACATAAAACCTAAACATAATGTCTTGCAATACAGACCAGTTCTATCCGAAAGAAAACAATTTCATATTCTGTGAAGTTCTACAATCACTATGCATTTTATTTTACAAAAATATAAACAAATAGTGTACCTGAAATAAATATGGAATGAACAAACGGGTCAGCACTTCCTATTATTGTCAAAAACCTGTTGTTGAATTAAAAAAAAATCAAAGTGCATGTGAAAGGCCTATTTTCTATATTTTATATATGTTTGTTATTAATATATAAAATCATGTATTTTAAGGGATGGCAATTTTCGCCTTTTTTACCATTCGAATGTTCGAATCAGTTTGCATTTGAACATTTGAATTATTCACAAAAATAATATTAACCATGAAACCTGTCTATATAACTAGACCTCCGACAGTATTTCGATATAATAAAATTGTCATTCAAATAGATTCTGCCGATAATGTCCGAGTGTACCAAAAATTTAATAGGGGGTTAATTTACCTGAGCATAAGACCGTCTAGTGTCTACTGATCTACCTCTAGAAATATATTAGTTGTCTACTTGATGATTTCCTGTGTCACTAGCATTCTGTCTCCAAATGTGTTACTCTAACCTATTTTAATGACTTGTTAAACACTTAAGTCCTAACATTGTCAATCGACTTGCACCCCTAATCGTTATGTTTCACATGTCAAAAATTTCAGAGTAATTGATATATAACAATACTATAATCCAACATTAATATTATTTTTGAACAATTTTCTGTACGTTAAATTTTGTAAATTGTTGTTTAATTTTTCAACAATCACGTATATAGTCATTCCTGTAGATTTTTTTTAGTTTTTATCAAAACATATCCTAACAATTGTGAAGGTAAGGATAATACAAAATTGTAGCTCTGCTTGTGGATTTAAAGCACTGCTTTGAGGTTTTTATTTTTTATAATATTGTAAAATGTAGTGTTTGAGGAAACTTTATATTGTGTCTGTAAATTTCAAACGGTTTTGATAAAAAGCTGAGCCTTTAATTTGGCTTTGCATGCTCTTTATCATTAAAGTTAAATGAGAACAAAGATGCAGTTGGCTTTGCAAGTGAGAATGAAAAAGGACTTGTAGGCTTAAACTGGCTGTTCTCTCGCAAGTTTGACAGATTCAAGCTCTCAGATGACCGCGACCTTTGAGTGGATGACTGTGGAATGCGACTGTGTGAATGTGATGAGAACGTTGATCTACGATGATGACTAGTATTATGACTTCCTGTTAAAGTATTCAGCACACTTGTTTTGCCAATGGATGAAAATGTATTAAGAAGAGGGATTGATAATCCAAGCACTGGAGAACTGATTTCCAATTTGGGCACTTTTGCTTGAATATCACTGTACTGTCTATCAACTGGTTCATGATTGATTGGTATCTGGATGTGATCGGTGTGAGAGAGACAGTTATCTGATAAGCTACGTCTCTTGAATGCAGTGTTACTGCTGATGATACTTTTGTTGTTACTCCATGATATATTGGAAAACTGTAAATTCCCATCAGTTGAATTTCTGGAATAAAAAACAACAAAAACTTTTTGTATATACCGGTGAGCATCCTATTATATCATCCTGGGAAGTTTTAAATATGCATGTCAGGAAAAAAAAACCTTCATAGCTTGCACATACTTTTTAAGAGAGGTTAAAAAAGAGCAAGTTTGTAAAACTAGAAATGTGTCCATAGGAAATGGATGCCCCCCGCTATGCGTTGTTATGAGACACTTAACTGCACTGATGGGAGTAATAGCATTCAAAAGACAGTGATTTGCAAGTAGTTATAAGAATATGAATAAATTTGAAGATCAAGTAAATTATTTGTATTTGCGCCACTGTTGTCTGCTCATAACGGAAAGAAGCTGATGGTAATGCGATGAAAATATTTAAAAAGAGGCTCCATAGGACTCTGGGTCGCTTGCCTGTCAACAACTGCTGAAAGGTTGCAATTGTAAGTGGAAAAAAATGACACTTTAATAGGCCATAACTCTGGAACCCATAATGCAATATGGCAATTTCAAGAAAGGAAACAAGATCTTATGGTAATGAAAGCGAAGATCAGACCAAAATTAAGACCAATAAAGTTCAGACAAGCTTTTATTACAACTTGATCTAGTGACCTAGTTTTCAAGGTCACATGAACCAGTTTCAAACTTGATTCAAAAAGATTGAGGAAGATCGGACCCAAATTAAGACCGCTAGAATGTGAACAAGCTTTTTATATAATTTGACCTAGTGACCTAGTTTTAAGATCATGACCCAGTAACAAACTTGACCTAGATATCACTGAGATAAACATTCTGACCAAGTTTGATGAAGATCGGATAAAAATTAAGATTGCGCGAGTGCGGACAACAATTATGAACGGACCACGGACAAACGGGGATCACAAAACCCTGTCACTATGTGACAGATGAGCTAAAATTACATATATATTTTGCAAAGCTTTTATTTCCCCTTAAAAACAGTTATAGCCCGTACAAGACAATTCTAATTTTAGTAACAGTGACCTTGACCTCTGACCTACAGGCATGGGTATTGTACGCAAATCACTGACTTATCATGGCGAACATTTGTGCCTAGTTATTTTGAAATCACTCCATTCAGAACGATGTTACAGCCCGGACAACGAATTTCTGCCGAAGGTAATCGCTGGTACACGAAATATATAGAAGGGACCTACAAACATTCAGGATTTGATCATATTGACGGAATTCCAACATAATAAATATAATAAAGAACAAAATGGCTAAAATGGCTAAACTGGCAAAGGTCGTTTCTTACTTGATAACATACTTTGCTAAATTAAACTTCATTTCAGTTGATGAAATTTCTACAAAAATCTAGATTAAAAACACAAAGTGTACAGTGTCTTATGATAACAAATTTGATAATTAAAATTTTTGAAAAAAAAACAACCAAACAATAAAGGAAGTATATATTTGTTAATATGTTTTATATACAAGTAACGCGTACAAAGAATAAATAAAAAGTAAGGGATAGGGTTAGTTAAAATATGACAAAGGGCTCATAATGATAACTCGGCCAAAAATAATCTGAGCAGAAAATCCTGAAGATATGCACAACTAGGCTTGGTGACAAACACTCCTGTGAAGTTTCAATGAAATTCCTCAAGCAGTTTTGAAGATGAAGCATGAACAAGATTTTGCCGGACATTTCAGACGAACAGACAGACGGAGGGATGGACGGACGGTGCGATTACTATATGTCTCCCTTCGGGGGCATAAAAATAAAAAGGGCAATAACTCTGTGAAAAATCACCAAACTGGAGCATTGCAATGGTATGCTAACCACCTTATATTAGTTAATATTCTCACAAAGAATTACTGATTTCAAGCCGGAAGTTGCTTAGACAAAGCCAAGACAAGAATGTCTTACATCATATATTAAGGTTTTAGAACTGAAATATTTCCGCCAAACATCTACTTAAGTGCCACTATTCGCGTTTTCGAAATGTCGATTTGACTGTTTCTGGCTGATAATATTTTTCGTAAATGGAGTGTTTTCTGAGATAATGACATCATAAATTAATAAATAATTATAAATGTGAATATGAAATGGATGAAATGTAAAGATTTCATAAAAATGATGAAAAAAGGAATGAACACGAACCACACAAAGCAATGAAAACAAGTAATATAAAAATTGAAAATAACGTTATGTCATGCAGAGAACCGGAAACTAACATTCTGACGAACGCGGTTCAATCCTCAACAGAGATTTTTTGTTATTTTTTAAATATTGTTTTATATTATTATGAAAAAATGGTATAATCAATATTTGTTCCCCCATTTATGTAATTATTCTTCATTTTCATTTTGTAGCCGTGGAAACTAAAATATAAAATTATATAATTACAAAATACTGACTTTTATAGCAGCAAAATAACAATCTATTTTACTAAAGTTGGATCACGTCGGATTTATGTTTAAGTAAAAACATTTATTGTGCATTGAAAAATGTATAATGAACGATTGGTTTCATTTAGAACAGACTAAATAGAATATATATTCATTGGTTGCCATAATACTTAAAACTATTGACTGCAGAGGTGAGCCATATTTGAATGAATGTTATTATCTTTTATTTAAGATATTACTCCATTCGTCACGTCACTGCTACGGTATGCCATAGACAAAACAGAAAAATATAAAAATCTCTCAAACAGCACAGTGCAGTTCCATTCAACTTTGGACATTAATAAACGCTATAAGTGTATGATTATTTTAAATACGTTAAGAAAAGTTGGATTAGTAGTGAAAAATAGTTAGACCTAAAAGATCCCTAAAATTCTATTTGCAATTTATCACAAAACGGAAGCAACACTAAACAAAGATTCAAATGCAAAGTTGAGTGAAATGATACTGAAAACAATATCTAAGGTCCTTGAAAAGAACGTTCAATTATGAAAAGAAAAATAAACATTTTTATGTCATCTATTTTCGCGACCAGGAAGTTGAAGGCCAAACACACTTTTACAAATAACTCACATTATATACATTTATTAGATCAAAGGAATTAGGTACCGTTGTCAGTAACTCATTACTCATCAAGACGTTTAAATTAATGTTTATTGTTGCTTTTTGTGATAAATTGCAAACAGAATTTTAGGGATTGTTTTGGTCTAACTTTTTTTCTTAACCGTTCTAACGTTTCTAAGTGTACGTAAATTAAATATATATTACGTTTGTGCAAAGTTTGATGGAACTGCAATGTGCCGTTTGAGAGATTTTTGTATTTTTCTTTTTTGTCTATGACATAGCGATGACAAACGTAGCAATACATTAAGAAAGAAGTATTTGCTTAAGTTAACTATTTTATTTGTTCTTTCACATGAACATTGTTTTTTGTGTTAATTTTCTTGAAGTTTCTATGGAAACGAAATTAACATGCTTGTTGGATATGTACTTTCAATTAAGAAAAATGTTGTTATTTTATTGTTATTTTATGAAAACAGTATTTTTGTGATAATGGTCTTAAAAAAGTAATTTCATGTGTTTGAAAGATGATTTTTCCCTATAAAAGAATGCTTTTGTTGCTATGATTAATGGTTGCCATTACTTTTAATTTTAAGTTAAATTTTAATCCAGCATAGCTAATTGCTTGCATATGGCATGTATTTTGCAGGTCAATAAAATGAAAATGGGACGGTGAAGTGCTTTGTTTTTATAATATTTGATTCTATACACATTGCAGATATTTTTATGTATAACATAATTATATGACTGCATTAAACATGCCAATAAAACACAGATGGAAACTTGCCTTATTTTTGCAACTCGGAAAAATGTGTATTTCCGAAGCAGGGAACACTTAAAACAAAAGGGCCAAATGGCCCAATCGCTAACCAGACAGTGTAGATCCAGATCAGCAGGTACATCTGTACCATCTGGATAGGATCTACACGGTTTGCTTTTTTATTCGTTAGGTTGTATCTGACCAATGCAACCAGTGCAAATCCTGATCAGACAGCACAAATGTGCCAGCTGATCTAGATCTACACTGTTCCCATTGCGTAAAAATGTGTATATATGGAGGAACGGGTCAGACTGATTTAGTCAAGATCAGGACCAAAGACAATATAACTGAGACCATACTCAATTCACTGCCAAAAAATGAGACTAGTCTAAGAAAAAAAAACAACAATCAAACACTTAAGTTCTGAGACCTCCAATTAACTTGCCAGTTTATGTGCATACACTGTATACAGATGAGACAGCTCTGTAATATAGTCTGAACATTATGAGAATCTGCTACATTTTTTTAAACAAATTGTGAATAATATTTGAGAAAAGCCTGATTTTCAAGTGCTATAAAGAAAGAATGTTTATTTCGTTAGTATTTGTAGAAAATTTACCCTATATAATTCTGGAAGCTTTACTGCTAAAGATGACAAAATGCACCTGTGGTTTTCTAAATGTGATGTAAACAGTGAACTCTATGAACTCTGAGTGACCTGGAGATACAACTCCAATAATATGCATCTAAAAATAGCTGAAGACCGGTAGAAATATTTGAATTTTGACGCTTGAAATGTTCACTCAGCTACTAAAACTTTTGTTCCAAATTTTATCACCGAACAATTGTTCAAGAAAGATTGAATTTTAAGATGGTATAAAGTTTGTGTCAAAATCTGGTTGATAACTGTAGAAAATCAAAGGTTAAAAACAGAATTTAAAAGAAAACTAGAAATGTGTCCATAGGACACGGATGCCCCCGCTATGCATGCTTGTCATGGTGAACATTTATACCAAGTTATTTTAAAATCCAATAAGTAATAACAAACTCACAGCCCAGAGAAGAAAATTTTGGTTTTAGTAATAGTGACCTTGACCTTGGACCTACAGGCATGGGAATTGTACAAACACAACGCCTTGTCATAGTGAACATTTGTGCCAAATTATTTTGAAATCACTCTGTTAATAATGAAGTAATAGCCAGTACAAAATTTCAATTTTTTGTAACAGTGACCTTGACCTTGGATCTACAGGCATGGGTATAGTACACAACACATCGTCTTGATATAATGAACATTTATACCAAGTTATTTTAAAATCCAATAAGAAATAACAAAGTAACAGAGCAGACAAGATTTTTATAACAAAATTCTATTTTAAGTAACAGTGACCTTGACCTCTGACCTTTAGGCATGGGTGTTGTACATGACACACCGCCTTATCATGGTGAACATTTGTGCCAAGTTATTTTGAAATCCCTCCATTCATAAGGAAGTTTCAGCCCGGACAAGAACATTCTATTTTTAGTAACAGTGACCTTGACCTTGGACCTCCAGGCATGGGTATTGTACGCGACACACCGTCTTGATATGGTGAACATTTATACCAAGTTATTTTAAAATCCAATAAGAAATAACAAAGTTACAGAGCGGACAAGATTTTTCCAACAAAATTCTATTTTTAGTAACAGTGACCTTGACCTTGGACCTACAGGCATGGGTGTTATACGCGACACACCGCCTTATCATGGTGAACATTTGTGCTAAGTTTTTTTGAAATCCCTCCATTAATAAGGAAGTTTCAGCCCGGACAAGAAAATTCTATTTTTAGTAACAGTGACCTTGACCTTGGACCTACAGGCATGGGTATTGTACGCGACACACCGTCTTGATATGGTGAACATTTATACAAAGTTATTTTAAAATCCAATAAGAAATAACAAAGTAACAGAGCGGACAAGATCTTTCCAACAAAATTCTATTTTTAGTAACTGTGACCTTGACCTTGGACCTACAGGCATGGGTGTTGTACGCGACACACCGCCTTATCATGGTGAACATTTGTGCCAAGTTATTTTGAAATCCCTCCATTCATAAGGAAGTTACAGCCCGGACAAGAAAATTCTATTTTTAGTAACAGTGACCTTGACCTTGGACCTACAGGCATGGGTTTTGTACGCGACACACCGCCTTGATATGGTGAACATTCATACCAAGTTATTTTAAAATCCAATAAAAAATAACAAAGTTACAGAGCGGACACGATTTTCGAACATACACACACACTGACACACACACAGCCAGGGTGAACACTATATGCCCTTCCGCCATTACATGGCGGGGGCATAAAAAACAGGGCAGGGCCCCTGGGCAATTCAAGATCATGATTTTAACAATTTGAGTAGAGATCATCAATATCAATATTCAAACCAAATTTGATGACAATCGGATAAAAAATGTGACCTCTATTGCATTTAAAAATTTTTTGCTTTAATCTGACCTAGTTTTTGACCCAAGATGACCCAGTTTCGAAAGGGATCGACACTCCACCAAGAGAAACATTCTGACCAAGTTTGATGACAATGGGTTAAAATGTGTGGCCTCTATCACGTTAACGAACAAAAACATTGACGGACAATAGACATCTGGTCCTCCTCTGATCACAATAGCTCATTCAGAGCCCTTGGCTCTGGTGAGCTAAAATGTCAGTTACCAAGTGTTAGAATAATTCCAAACAAAATGCATGTTTTTTTCCTGTTCAGGTATGATGTCCTTTAACAAAAAGCCTCTATGTTACACCATTTTACAAACTTCTAGTATGTTTGATTTTACAGAGGGTCCACTTCTATGATACCGAAATGCTTGAGTTTGGACTGTAAATGTTTTTCAAAACTCTTCTTTAGATGTGGAAATGGATGTACTTGGAAATGAAAACAACAAAATCCCAATCAGCAAAGGTGAATTTTACAGTTCTAAAACCTTAAATGTATTTCAAAGGGCATTGAAATCATTCAGATGGAATATGCTTACAATTCAGACATCTATTCTTGTTGAATTAATAGCTTTGTACAAAACTGATTCTGTATCAAGCTAGATAAAAATTAAAAGGGCAACTGTATGAAATATCATTCTGGGCTGTTTAAAAAAAAATGGCTAGAAAAGTGAAAAAATAGTGAAAAATTAAAGTTCATAAATATTCCAAACTTGTTATTCTGTATTTTTTGCTTTCTGAAACTGAGTAAAGAACTGAAAAGATTTTTGAAATTGGTCAACTGGTTGCTAAGATATTGTCATTTGAAAAATGGCAAGTGAAGTGAAAAAAATGTTAAGAATTTAATTTCATAAAAAGTCCAAACTGGTTGGTCCATATGTTTTTACAGTCATAACAGTGATCAAAATCAATCAAGTTATACTCGTATGTGGCAGAATAAAAATTTCTATGGAGCTTTATTGACCAATATTAAATAAATCAAATAATTTTAATTTATGTGCTTAAAATACAAGTATTACTGTTTCTTATTATTTAAATGTGTTTTTCTGTTAAAATACATGTTGAAGCATCAAATATAAGTGCTTTAGAACTTGTGGTATCGCATAAAGATAAAAAATTCATATTGTTAAGAAAGTGTGTCACACTTCTGACACCCACATAAGTGCAGTGCACTCAAAAATGTTTCACTAAGGCCATTCCTGTTTGTCACAATTTAACAAAACATGACATAGACTTCTAGGAAAAAACATGCCCTTGTTTTCATGTAAAGGATATGTTGACAGAATATTGCAATATGTGCATAATGTCACACTCCTGACAAATTTAGCTGACATTTTCTGAAGGGAGCTGCAGACAAATATAATTTCAATAGAGGTGATAATATTATAATTATTGCATCTAGAAACATATAACTTTATGATTCACAAAACATTTCTTATGTACTATTAATCTTTAAAGTCCTATAAATTTATAAAGCAAAGATGTATTGATTTTCTTGAGGTATTTTCTAATCTACCATGCTTGACTCAATAATAACTAGAGCTTTCACTGAAGGTGATTGATACCCCCGTAATACTGCTTTGTCAGGGTATACAGAAATGATGTTTGCATCTTTCATGTGTGAAAGTTGAAAAATAATTGAAATCCTGAAAATTTGCTGCAAAAGTTGTGTTTAAAAATAGCAACTTGGGTTTTCACCGGATGTAAACAAAACTGTAAAAGTAGTTGACGTCAGAAGGTTTTGTTGAATCGTGCTCCCCTTCTAAAAAATAATGGACTGATCCAAATAAAAAAAATATGTCATGCAAATCTAATCAAGAACGTATGTTAAAAGTTTGAAAACTGGAGAAGTAGTTTGTGTCATAAGATTTTGTTAAATAATGCCCCCCTCAAACCAAAAATGGACTGATCCATAAGAAATATGTCACTAACATGCGCACTTCATGCAGAACATATGATTTCAGTCGATATTTTGAAAACTGTAGAAGTTTGCATAACACGATTTTGTTAAATCATGTCCCCTGCAAAAAATAATGGACTGATCCAAACGAAAAATATGTCACGCACATCTACACTTCATGCCGAACATATGTATCAAGTTTCAAGTCAATATCATTAGAACTGTAGAAGTAGTTCGCGTCACAAGATTTTGTTAAATCGTGCTCCTCTCAGAAAAATAATGGACTGATCTACATGAGAGAAAAAAAATTTGCGCAAATGTACCAAGAACATATGTTTAAAGTTTCAAGTCGATATCTTGAAAACTGTTGACGTAGTAAGTGTAGAAGTTTGCATAACACGATTTTGTTAAATCATGTCCCCTGCTAAAAATAATGGACTGATCCACACGAAAAATATGTCATGCACATCTACACTTCATGCCGAACACATGTATCAAGTTTCAAGTCAATATCTTAAAAACTGTAGAAGTAGTTCTTGTTACAAGATTTTGTTGAATCATGCTCCCTTCCAAAAATAATGGACTGATCCACATGAGAAAAAAAAATTTGCGCAAATCTACTCACCAACATATGTTTAAAGTTTCAAGTCGATATCTTGAAAACTGTTGACATAGTAAGTGTAGAAGTTTGCATAACACGATTTTGTTAAATCATGTCCCCTGCAAAAAATAATGGACTGATCCACACGAAAAATATGTCACACACATCTACACTTCATAAAAAACATATGTATCAAGTTTCAAGTCAATATCTTAAAAACTGTAAAAGTAGTTCGCGTCACAAGATTTTGTTAAATCGGGCTCCCCTCCGAAAAATAATGGACTGATCCACATGAGACGAAAAGAAAATTTGCGCAAATGTACTCACGAACATATGTAGAAAGTTTCAAGTCGATATCTTGAAAACTGTTGACGTAGTAAGTGTAGAAATTTGCATAACAAGATTTTGTTCAATCATGTCCCCTGCAAAAAATAATGGACTAATCCACATGAAAAATATGTCACGCACATCTACACTTCATGCCGAACATGTGTATCAAGTTTCAAGTTAATATCTTAAAAACTGTAGAAGTAGTTCGTGTCATAAGGTTTTGTTGAATCATACTCCCCTGCTAAAAAATAATGGACTGATCCACATGAAACAAAGTATGTCATGGAAATCTACTCACAAACGTATGTTTAAAGTTTGAAAACTGGAGAAGTAGTTTGCGTATAAGATTCGATATCTTGAAAACTGTTGACGTAGTAAGTGTAGAAATTTGCATAACAAGATTTTGTTCAATCATGTCCCCTGCAAAAAATAATGGACTGATCCACACGAAAAATATGTCACACACATGTACACTTCATGCCGAACATATGTATCAAGTTTCAAGTCAATATCTTAAAAACTGTAGAAGTAGTTCACGTCACAAGATTTTGTTAAATCGTGCTCCCCTCTGAAAAATAATGGACTGATCCACATGAGAATAAAAAATGTACTCACGAACATATGGTTAAAGTATCAAGTCTATATCTTGAAAACTGTTGACGTAGTAAGTGTAGAAGTTTGCATAACAGGATTTTGTTAAATCATGTCCCCTGCAAAAAATAATAGACTAATCCAGATGAAAAAATGTCACGCACATCTACACTTCATGCCGAACATGTGTATCAAGTTTCAAGTCAATATCTTTAAAACTGTAGTAGTAGTTTGCGTCACAAGATTTTGTTAAATCGTGCTCCCCTGCAAAAAATAATGGACTAATCCAGATGAAAAATATGTCACGCACATCTACACTTCATGCCGAACATGTGTATCAAGTTTCAAGTCAATATCTTAAAAACTGTAGAAGTAGTTAGCGTCACAAGATTTTCGTGAATCATGCTCCCCTCCGAAAAATAATGGACTGATCCACACGAAAAATATGTCACGCACATCTACACTTCATGCCGAACATATGTATCAAGTTTCAAGTCAATATCTTAAAAACTGTAGAAGTAGTTCGCATCACAAAATTTAGAAGTTTGCATAACACGATTTTGTTAAATCATGTCCCCTGCAAAAAATAATGGACTAATCCACACGAAAAATATGTCACGCACATCTACACTTCATGCCGAACATGTGTATCAAGTTTCAAGTCAATATCTTAAAAACTGTAGAAGTAGTTCGCGTCACAAGATTTTGTTAAATCGGGCTCCCCTCCGAAAAATAATGAACTGATCCACATGAGAAAAAAATAGTTCGCGCAAATGTCCTCACGAACATATGGTTAAAGTTTCAAGTCGATATCTTGAAAACTGTTGACGCTGTAAGTGCCACAGACAGACCGCCCAACCAACCAACCAACCAACCAACCGACCGGATGATGACTCCTATATACCCCCTATACTTCGTATACGGGGGTATAAAATTTTTGATTACTTTAAGTATAATATGCTTAATTTTATCATTATTTGATGCCTAATAAATGCACCTTTTACTAAAACAACACTAAAACTTGTCTTTACTCAAGCTTTTTGTAAAATAATGGTCTGAACAAATGTGATTTTGAAAAGTGTCACACTTTTTTGTCACACTCCTGACATTTTTAGCCCATTATTTTAGAATATTTTTTTTAACGGATGGTGCTATTTTGATGAAACTTCACAAATCTTTAGGGGGCATGATAAGACACCTCTGCAAAGTAGGAAAATGGAAGTAACTGTATGTTGTACATTTTTATAACAGGAAAACCCAAACCAGCCATTTTTTTTTAATCAGCCCATCTGTGAAAATACTGTTAACATGTGCACCTCTGTTAGTATCAGTAAATTCCGGCAGACCAATAGCCAAGATATGAATGTTCCTGTAGTCAACTTTGTAGAAATGACAATAACTCTGTGAAAAAGCATTTAACCAATATTATGCAAATCTCAAAGTGTAGCTTCCCATTCAGTTCCATTCACAAAAATTCCAGTTCCATTTCATCTTCACAAAAACCACCAATACACCAAATTTCATTTAAGAATCTCATTCCAAGCTTTAGTTACTGAGTGGAAACAAAGTTTTGAAGTTTAAATAACAGTGACCTTGACCTTGAACCCACAGGCCCCAAAGTCAAACCTAACCTATGTTTTGTTATGTTACATCTGCGACCCAAAAAATAATTAAATCTATGAAGTATTTCATGAGTTATAGTCCAGAAACAAATTTTCTTTTTTTAGTTACAGTGACCTTGACATTGACCCAACAGGCCCCAAAGTCGAACTCGACCTGTATCTTGTGATATTACATCTATATACCCAAAAAGTATTTAATCTGTGAAGTGTTTCATGAGTTATCATCCAGAAACCATTTTTCTATTTTTAGTAATACTGACCTTGACATTGACCCCACCAGCCCCAAAGTCGAACTTGACCTGTATCTTGTGATGTTACATCTATTTACCAAACAAGGATTAAATCTGTGAAGTGTTTCATGAGTTATCATCCGGAAACCATTTTTCTAGTTTTAGTAACAGTGACCTTGACACTGACCCCACCAGCCCCAAAATCGAACTTGACCTGTATCTTATGACGATATACATGTGTACCAAAAATTATTTAATTCTGTCAAGCCTTTCATGAGTTATCATCCGGAAACGAAGAATCCGACCGACCGACCGACAAGCTCACTCCTATATACCCCCTCAAACTTCGTTTGTGGGGGTATAAAAACAGAAAGAAGAAAATGGAGAATTTAAGATCAATAGATTCAGTATAAGCTATTAACAAAAAGAAAAACAATCAGTTAAACAAACCTTTGCCTTGACCTTGTATGGTTGAGCTCTTCACTGTTTCTTTGGTTGCCACTGTTGAGTGA
The DNA here is from genome assembly GCA_038501625.1 of Corbicula japonica. Taxonomy (NCBI): domain Eukaryota; kingdom Metazoa; phylum Mollusca; class Bivalvia; order Venerida; family Cyrenidae; genus Corbicula; species Corbicula japonica. The sequence goes on along the minus strand of JAZAYU010000014.1, from coordinate 345,957 downwards.
TCTTCTTTGCCCAACTGTGTTTGATGTGGTCGATACCATGCTGTGTTTATCTGATTTAAGTGGAACATCCAGTTCGTTACTGGCAGTGAATGTTGACAAATATTCATCTTTTTCTGAATAAAAAAGAACAATTTGATCATGTGAATTGTCTACAGGAAAATGAGATTAGTACATGTACATCATTTTACTTTCTATCATTAAAATATGTGCCGATTTTTGAGAGAATTTGATAAAAACGTTTTCAGTTATACTTTTTTAAATAAAACTTTAACACAAATGGTAGAAGATGCCTGCCCGAAAGGCCACTGTTGGTCATCCCGCCCAACCAGCTGCCCATTTGTTGCCAATCTGTAAGCTAAGTTATTGAAAAACCCAGCTAAAATTTGATTAAGTGACATATAGGTCAAATTATGATAAATTCGTGTATATCACAAGCACAATCTACTGTGATGAAAGGGTTTTGAGTTTGTATTGTCTAAATGCAAATGTCACACAATTTTATCACACATTTAATGATATTATGATAAGATTGCTCACTTGCTGAACATGCTTACCCTGACCATTAAGTGGGCATCCCGGCACTATTGCTCTCTGCATGAGAACATATAAAGCAGTATTTGCCACTTTTTGCTGACCATCCACTGCAACCTCCTTTCCTGTGCCTTTTAAAACAGCACACTTTACTGCTGGAGCAATTGTCTCATTCCATAACTTCCTCAGCCAGCTGAAACAAGAATAACAACAGAATCTATGAATGCTCCTATAATAGGTGTTTGTATGCAAAGGGCAGAAAATTTCACGGAGGTCTTTCATTATAATATACAGTTTGATAAATTGAAACGCGATAACTCAAAATGACGGTTTAACTCCATGTCGGCCACCGGTCCCGTCAATTTTCCTTAAATATTTAACTTGAAAAAGTATTGATAACTCAAAACGCAATAACTCGAACATATTACTAAGTCCCTTGAATAAGAAATAAGCACAACTTGATTGGATTGTGAATTCACACATTTTTCACACTTCCCTGGAGAATGTTTGGAGTCTTTTATTGATTGCCAACATGTCAAAAAAGTTGTTAGTGGCACATCATTGTAATAGTATGAGTGGGGAGCAAACAATGTAATTTGTCTCAAATAAGTGTCAAATTAAAATTAAGATTTTTTGATATCTGCATTCAACAGCTTGTATCAATTAGCAAACAAAAGTAAGCATACGGCTTAACAAAATAATAAATTGATTATTATCACTCTTTTCAAGTAATCCAAATGAAAAGCCCGAGAATATCTGATGTTTTTCCTCATAATTTAATGTGAATATATCTGCATGTATGACATTATGCTCTTTGGTGTGTAATTGGAATATGATGAGCTGTATACATATGTTTCCTGTTGGGACAATGATATTTGTTAAAATGTTGTTTCTTCATCGATCTATATTTACAAAATCATGCAAATGAAACTGATTATTTATTTTAACAAATAATTAACTTGTTTTATTATGCAAACTTTACCAAAAAATGTGTTACTTACATACAATATGGTGCCGTAATAAGTGCACATCGTTACTATCTAAAACTCAAATGGTGATATGGAAAAGTCAGTCACAATTAACTCAAAGTTCACCATAACTCGAAGTAAATCGTGGGTCCTTTGGGACTTCGAGTTATTGTAAAGGACTGTATTTATAGAAGATATAATGGGCCTTAACTTTTGGGAGACACGCTAAAATGTGAACTCATATGTTTACTTATCCATAGTTTTAACTAATGGTGTAAAGATTTATACAAAGGATGTGATAGAATATAAGAATATCTGAATAGTAATAGATTGGTGTTTGAACACTTGTGGTGTCTTCAGGTACCTTGTCAGGATAAAAAAAAATATGACATAAATGTAGACGTTGCCAAGAAGGTAAGCATTTTTACTTGCAGGGACTGCAGCACTAATTTTATTTATGGTAAGAAGTAAAGGTAAATGGCATAGGACCACGTATCAATAACTAACAGTATAGCTAGTGTCCCAGCCTTACAGACCACATACCTCTGACGATAAGACCTGAGAATCACTGTTACTTGCTTTTATGGTGACCAGAAACTAAAAGCATTGGAATGAGTCTAAGAAGATTCTATTTTCTATCAGGGAAAAATGTGAATCCTTCAATTGTCTATTATATTTATTTTGGTAAAATCCTACAAAAAAAGAAATCATAAAAACTGAATTATAGAAACCTCGTGTAGCGGCCATATTTACTTGTAGTTAAATACAATTTTAGACCAAATCCATGATGAATTTATCATATAATTTGATATCAGGCTGATATTAATATTTATATACATTTAAGTTAATTATTTTTGTTTTCATATCTTAGTAGCTCACAACAAACTTTTGTGTAATGATATTAATGAGAAGTTCAATGGCAATCATGTCAGTAGGCCAATTTGAATTAAATTGGATGTATGCATTTTCAAAGCCTCCATATCCAGTTTTGTCTGCATTTGTCAAAATATCATTCGTGCAAAGTTTCATGATATAATCTCAACGTCTAGTATTTCACCATTTTTGCTGTTAGCTACCAATGTATATTATTGGTCAATCAATGTCAATGAAAACATCTTTGTTGTCAGAAATAGGCTTATTTATGCCGATGATGTATTCCAAGTAATGTCCCAATAGGTTTAGCCTATTTCCTGTTACAAGTAACATTACGTTTCAGGTTGAAGCCACATGAGAGCTTATCAGGGTTACCACTCCAATTGTCAGAGATAGCTGATATAGTCACAAACATAGTGCACTTAACCCTTCCGGAACCAACCGCACTCCAACCCGTGGCGAACAATTATTAAGATCTTTTTGTATTGGCGACCCTTTATCTGTCAGCAATTAAAAACTGTAAATTAAGCTGACATATTTCTTCTAGAAGTTCAATATACTGAACACTTAGCAAAATGACCTGTAACTCATAATGCACTATTTCCAATTCCTTCAGCAATGTTATTGCTTCCCTTTATTCATTATCTGGTACTAACAAAATCATTTTGATTGTCAAAACAATGACTTTTATAGAATTTTTGTTACCTATAAATGTTGACAGACTACATAATAATGTCCTCATTTGAGGCAGGAGCAAACACACAAAACATCAGTGAACATATGTATACCATTTAGCGATATGGTAGAAGGACAACCTTCCTTTTTATACAATTATAATTTAATGGACACAAGCAAAACACAATAAAAAAAACTGCGGAATAAATATTCATGTTGTCATGTTGTAACTTTATACATATTCTGTAGATCAGATCTCAAAATCATTCATTGATTCATTCCAATAGTGCTATTTGTGCAGTTTTAGGGCCATTAAAAGTCTCCCCATACATATAGTCAGTACTTAAAATAATCCATTACTGATGTCATGCAGTGATGATAACACTTATCAGGGTTATTCGATCAACCCTTTTTTCTGGAGGATGTTCTGGCTAGCGAGGTCGGTAGCATTGTTGGAATTGCATGGCTAGGAGCTGTCGCTGTGACGGTACGCTGTTTGCTCCCCAGTAGGGACAATATCATTTGAAGTTAACAGTAGCGCTATTAAAGCAGTATGGCGGCCATAAAAAGTCTCCCCATACATAGAGCCAGTACTGTCATCAGTAAAATAATCCGTTACTGATGTCATGCAGTGATGATAACGTTTATCAGGGTTTTCCAGTCAATCTTTTTTAGGGTTTTCCCAGCTAGCTCAGTTGGTAGTGATGTCGATATTGCACGGCTAGGTGCTGACGCCATGACAATGCTATTGTTTCCATTCAGATTTGATATGTGAAAATTTGATGAAAACTTGAAATTAAAAAATGTCCAATTTATCATATGAAATTAATAATGGTAGAGAAATCCAAGGTATTTTTATAATGGCTCAAAAGAATCTTTGACATGATAAAGCTGTTTTGTTTAACTAATTCTGTACATCACTATATACATGTAGTAACAAAAACTACAGTGCTTCACAACCATTTACATCGTTCGCTGGTGTTGTTTGATACCCGTAGTCATGTGCCTTCACAGGAATGATATCTATCAAAACCAATATCTGAATTATAAGGAATATAATGAATTTTCATTTGATACCAAATTCCATTATTTCCTTTAAAATATATTTTTACAGATTAACTAAATTTCCGAAAAGACACAAGTATTTAACTTCGAATGAAATTACATACAGGGGTAAGATTAATTGCTATTGAGCAACCTGATGAGCGTTCAGCCGGAATAAATATGCAATGAGCCTAACTCCATCCTGACCTGAAGAACTTGACATCATCATGAGCAATATAATTTGAAAGTTTGAATCAGAAAATATTGAGAAATGGCGAAGTTATAGCCAATGTTAAGTTTTCATGTAAAAATCTTACTATAAAAAGGGGCCTAACTCCGACAAATGTGACCTTGAACTAAAGAATTTTGCAGCCTCATGAGCATGTTGTCATAAGCAATATAATTTGAAAGTTAAATGAAGAAATATTGGGTTATGGAAAAGGTTATAGCCAATATAAAGATCCTCATGTCAAAATCCAAGTACAAACAAGGCAGTCAGAACGACAGCAATATCCCACGCCGCATGCAGGAATGTTGGAAAGGTTATGGATGCTAAATTGCAAATTAACCAATATATCTCCAGTAGTTTGGAAGTTATGGAGCAAATATGAAAGACATGGTTAAATATGAACCTTCAAAGACAACTAGTGACCTTTACCTTCAGCGGGCCAGGTTTGAACATGGGTTCTGCATATGATCTTGATGGAATGAACATTTGACTAAAATTTGATAAAATTCATTGCAGGGGTTCAGAAGATATTAACCGGACACAAAATACATAGTTCAAACCTTCAATGACCTTGACCTTGAGCGAGCCGGGTTGGAACATGGGTTCTGCACATCATCTCGATGGACTGAAGATTTGATAAAAGTTTCATGATATTCATTCTAGGGGTTCTAAAGATATGAACCAGACACAAAATACTAGTTCAAACATCACTGGGGAACTTGACCTTGAGCTGGCCAGGTGGGAACATGGGTTCTGAACATCGTCTTCATGGGCTGAGCATTTGACTAAAGTTTCATGGAATTCCTTCTAGAAGTTCAGAAGATATGAACCGGACATGAAGTACATGGTTCAAATCTTAAAACACCAATGGTGACCTTGACTTTGAGCCGGCCATGTTGGAACGTGGGTTCTACAAATTGTCTTCATAGGCTGAGCATTTGACTAAAGTTTCATGCAACTCCTTCCAGGGGTTAAGAAGATATGAACCGGACACGAAATACATGGTTCATATCTTCAAAAACCACTGGTGTCCTTGACCTTGAGCCGGCCAGGTTGGAACATGGGTTCTGCACATCGTCTTCATGGGGAAAACATTTGACTAAAGTTTCATATAATACCTTCTAGGGGTTCAGAAGATATGAACCGGACATAAAATACATGGTTCAAATCTTCAAACACCACTGGTGATTTTGACCTTGAGCTTGCCATGTAACATTGTTGGAACATGGGTTCTGAACGTCGTCCCATGTTCCCACCTGGCCAGCTCAAGGTCAAGGTCACCAGTGATGTTTTAAGATTTGAATTATGTACTTTTTTGTGTCTGGTTAATATCTTTTGAACCCCTTCAATGAATATCATGAAACTTTTATCAAATGTTCAGCCTATCAAGATCATGTGCAGAACCCATGTTCCAACCATTGCTGGCTCAAGGTCAAGGTCGTTTGAAGATTTAAACTGTGTATTTTGTGTCCGGTTCATATCTTCTGAACCCCTGCAATGAATTTTACCAAACTTTAGTCAAATGTTTTTGTCACCAAGATGATGTGCAGAACCCAACCTGGCAGGCTGAAGGTCAAGGTCACTAGTTGTCGTTGAAGGTTCATAATTAACCATGTCTTTGATAATTCCTCCATAACTTCCAAACTGCTGGAGATATATTTGTTAATTTGCAATTAAGCGTCCATAACCTTTCCAACATTCCTGCATTCGGCGTGGGATATTGCTGTCATTCCGACTGCCTTGTATATCTAAATTTCTTCTTTGTCTTTTGTGATAAACACATTATTTTGTCATATAGTACGCAACCTGGCCCAGGAAAATTTCACTTTCGTTGCACCCCAGGGGGGGGGGGGGGGGGCAAAGGTTGTGTGGTACCGTTGTAAAGCTTAGGATGTCTACAATCAGAATTTACTTGTTAGACCTTCATAAAGTGGTGCATGAAGAAGTCTAACAAGGATAACGGACACTACCCAGTTTACATGAGCCCAAAAATTTTATAATTGTTCTGTAGGCATTGCTTCAACCCAAGACCAGTTATCTTTTAAAAGACTATTTTCTTCAGTACAATGTTACTTAATATGAATACAGCTAGTGTTAGGTAATGTGCTTTTATCAAAATTTGGTGCGATTTTGCCCTTTTCTGAGTAATTTACGTAACCATTTAAAATACAATACGTTACATTAAATGCAATGATACGAATTTGATTTTTCTAAATAGTTTATTTCAAAATACCACATCATCATATATTTTGTATGGTTAAATGTTATTTCTGAGCTAGCTAACACAGGTTTTACATACGTTTTTTCTCAATTTAGTTATGCAGTTACATATTACTAATATTTTCAAACATTAAAACAGTACAATTTCAACCACATTCCAGTAACACCATTTAACAATGAATCTTTATTAGACCTTGAGCTGCCAATAGACCCCCTCCCCCCCACCCCTTGGGGAATTTTGAAGGCTATGTTTTTCTGAAAGCCTATACCATTCTACGCATTTTGCAATTTGTTTGCACTCTGGCGAGTGGGGCGTTTTTCCGTAACGCCTGTTTGAATATGTTACCTTTGAAAAACGTTTGTGTAAGAATGAAATATTTGACAATTATAAAAGTTCTAAAATAAACCTATTTGTCTACACCAGGAAGCTCTTATCTACATTGCTAATGCAATAAAACATCGGTATTGGTCTAAAATAGTGATTAAGTTATGTCACTTAACATAAAAACCTAGTAAAATAAAAGTATGAAACATTTCTTACATGCAGTAGCAAGTAATTTGTTCTTAAAAGTAAAATATAGGACGATAAATGAGAATTCAGGATAAATGTAATACAGTGACATACATTGGGACATGAGCCCGTAACGCTATATTGAGATATGTTGCTTTCTGGCGAGTGGGGCGTTTTACCGTAACGCCTATTTGAATATGTGACCTTTGAGAAAATTTTACGCTATGAAGAAATAATTGGCAATTATAAAAGTTCTGAAATAAACCTATTTTTTCTACACCAGGAAGATGATTTTTAAAATTTTTAATGCAACAAAACATCTGCAACCTTAGGTATAGGTCTATAAATAGTTATTAAGATATGTTACTTAACATCAAAACCTAGTTTAAAAAGTTGTATGAAACATTTCTTACTTGCATTAGCAAGTAATTTCTGTTTTATTTGTTTAATTTATTAATATAAATAAGTTCCTAAGGAGTTATATAAATAAGAATGCAGTATTTAAATTTAATAAAGTCACATTTAGACACACTTCTTGTTTAATGTATGTAAATAAATACATATATTTGGAAATTCCAAAAACCAAAATCTCTGAAAAAATGCAAAAAAACAACATCTCAAAGATAGCAAAGAAATTATCTATAAATAAAATAAATTATAAAGAAATAAACTCTGAAAGACATATTGTGTGATTAAAAGGTAAACTCTGTTAAACATATTGTTAATAATATCCATAACTTTAGTTATATGTGACTTAAGTATTATATCATATACTTATGCCTATGGTTAATAAATTTGAAGTTTTGGTGTAATTGTTTTTGTTTAAATACACCTCTTCATGAGTTTTAATTATTAGTTAGCATTATATCATAATAAAAGTTAATACCATATCATAAATCACCATTTTTAAATATGTTACCCAAAAGAACGTATTAACCAATTTTAGTTACTGCACAATAGCGATATAAATTACATACCTTCTTTCATGATAAATTGCGACAATAATGTATTTTAAGAACCAACACACATCAGCCTGCACTTAGTTAGTAAAGGAGACATTTTAAGATGAATTTCTGTTTTAAGTTACAATGATATCCATAAGAAATAGTGATTCTAGTGATAAATTTAATCAATTGTTCTCAAAGAAAGGTGACTTAGGAATTATGAAATTCAAGTTAGTAATAAAAATGAAATAATTAATTATTTGCGTTTGATAAGCTACAGGTGTATTATCAAGAATATTATGAGTAAAAATGTTTTTTATTCATGATATCATTTGATTTTTTTTTATTATTTTTTTTTCAAGGACAAGCAATACACGTCTCCATTAAAATTACCTGTAATTGATGCGTAGCCACTGCTATAACCATAACTAAGATGAGGTAATATGACTGTTGCTGTGATAAAACAGTAAACAAATCAGTGCCAGTTTTGTTTCAATAAACCAGTATCTTTTTCCAGTATATAGGTTAACAACCTTCCTGCACTTTATGTATCTTGTAATAAAATAGGCAATATATAAGAATTATGTTACAAAAGGAAATTAAGGTATTGATGCTGGTGATATTAAACAGTAATGTATTTTTAATTTAAATATTGTTAAACTTTAGAGGTTAATAATCTGTGTACTGCTCAATATGTCTTGAAATAAATGTTTTAATATCTTTTTAAATTAACAATAAACCTATCAAAATGGCTCAGTGACAACATTGTAGTACAGCTTAATTTTACACTAATTATGGGCTGTTGCATCCAGTCTAAAGCTAAGTCCAGATACTCTGAATTGAGACAGATAACATTAATTTGTTCTAATAAATTGTAGAAAAGAAAGAATAAACAAAATTAACAAATTTTTATCATTTTATTGTTCTATTTATTTCTTTTGTCATCTTATAATATGTTACCAATTTTTACTTTAATAATCAGAAAAATAGTAAAAAAAGAAAAGAAAGAAACTGCAAACAATTAGTGAACATTTTGATAAATATTTTTATATCATATTATTTTGTGTTAAAGTTGATATATAACAAATTTAAAAGCTACTTAATTTAAACTTTACACAAATTAGCTGATTAAATTATCTGATGTTAGAAATGTTTTTAAAAGTAGTTTTATTCATCTAAAATACTAAGGTTCAGTGTAGAATTTGTAAAACATTGAAACAGCATGAGCATTATATAGCAATTTTTTAACTCAAGTAGAAGAATTTTTACCTAAAAAAATTATTATACATAACTTTGTTTGTTAGCTTACCATCACCTGCATTACACAGATTGTCTTTCAAATTAGGATGTTTCTCTTTAACAATAATTTGTCTTCTATAAGAAAAATAACATTCTACAAAGATCTTAATAATTATTAACAAATTCTTAAGCTTTCTTTGAACAATGGAAAAATAATGTTTTATTTAGGACAATTTATTTTTCTTATTTCACATGTTTTATTTAACAGTAATATTAGTTATTATTGTTCTAAAAGACCATAACTGGTGCTTTCAACTTTGTTTTTAGTAAATATAGTTAAAAGAAAGTTCATATTCACATTATGAGTGACTTCGGTAATCTAGATACAAACTATAACACGGTTTAGAAATTTGTTTTCTTTATTCTAAGTCGTCTTTCTTAAAACATTACTTAAATAATAAGGTAACATATAATTAATTTTAATTAGTTTTGTTTGTAACACTTTTCAAAGCAATATTTGTATACTTTTACATTTTAACCATGTAACATAACAAAGTATATACTATGAACCACTAACTATTATTATTTTATAGTTTAATCTAAAATGATTGCATAGTTGTGATAGAGTTTTGTAAATGTGTTCAGTTCTGTGTACAACAATATCAGTTTTAGAGAAAATACTTTATTAAATCAGTAATATTAGTTAAAAAAACGACTGTCAATGTAATTAGAAATCTACTCAGGGCTAACACACATCAGGACATTGCAAAGAGCACACATAATTAATTTCTTCAAATAGATATCAGCTAACACCATTAAAAACAAATAAAAACAAGAAAACAAGCCTTATTTTAATGAGTAACATATGTTTTGTATGTTGAAAATTTAAAGTCATGCAAGTTTCAAGAACACTTACAGTTATCAAGCACAATTATTCAATTAAACACCATATTTTATGCTTGTTCATCTCAAAACATGAATATTATGATTGAATTAGCAATAGGGTAACATATTAGATTATGGTAATAAAAAGTCTTCATGTAACAATAATAATGATGATGATGATAATGATGATGATGATGATAATAATAATAATGGTTTGTTATTTAGATCTATATTTTCATAATAAAAGGTGTAAATTTATCACTACACGTAAACATGTGTTCAAAGAGTATGGTTCTACAAAACCATGATGTCATTAATTGCATTAATTTTATATCTCATAGGCAGCTAAATATAACATATTTGGTCCAGAAATAACTAGATGTTTTTTGTGAAAAACGCATGTCTCCCCCCTGCGCCGCCCCCCCCCCCCTGCGCCCTGACCCCTGTGACCTTGACCTTTGACCTACTGATCCCATAATCAATAGGGTTCTTCTACCCAATAAGGGCTATTACCCTATTTAGTTTGAATGCTCTGGGTCAAGCTGTACTCCAGTTATTGACCGGATACGGTTTTTACTCTTCGGGGCCCCTGTGACCTTGACCTTTGACCTACTGATCCCAAAATCAATAGGAGTCCTCTACTTAATAAGGACATCCATCGTATGAAGTTTGAATGGTCTGGGTAAAATAGAACTCCTATTTTTGAGTGGAAACGGTTTTCACTCTTCAGGCCCCTGTGACATTGACCTTTGACCTACTGACCCCAAAATCAATAGGGTTTTTCTACTTAATAAGGGCTATCACCCTATGAAGTTTGGAGGCTCTGGGTCAAAGGGTACTCGAGTTATTGAGCGGAAACGGTTTTCACTCTTTGGGTCACTGTGACCTTGACCTTTGACCTACTGACCCCAAAATCAATAGGGTTCTTCTACTCAATAAGGGCTATCACCCTATGAAGTTTGAAGGCTCTGGGTCCAAGGGTACTCGAGTTATTGAGCGTAAACGAAGTGTGACAGACGGACAGGGCAAAAACAATCTGGGGGGGGGGGGGGGGAGACATAACTAGCAAATTGGTTGTATATCATTTTAACTTACCATTTTGAATTTGAAAAATGTTAAAAGGACATTAATAACTTTACTGTTACAGAAAAGAAGATAAACAGCATTGGCGTAACTACAAATAAGGGAAAAAACTGATAAAACATACATGGGATACTTACAAAACAAGGGAAGTAACTGCTGCTGAAATCACTCAAACATGTTTTCTTTTCATTATAATACAATTGCAACAAATAAAAAGAACATTTGTTTGTGTTATGTAAATGATATAGGCAAGTTGCTATGTGTAGTGTAAAAACAGTTGTTTCTATGGGTGTGGTCATGTAAACCTGGTTGCCATGGTAATGCACCCATTTATAAATGTCTAACAAGTGAATTCTTATTGCAGACATCCTAAGCTTTCCAACGGTACCCCCCCGGGGTGCAACGAAATCACATTTCTAGGCCCTTTCTGAATATTAGGTTGTGTACTAAATGTTGCACGCCACATGTTGTCTCAATATGGTGATCATTTCTGTGAAATAATTCAAAAATCAAACTATAAATAACAAAGTTATGGACCAAACACATTTTTGCTTCAAGGTCATGCTGTGACCATGACTTTAAAGGTAGCAAACCAAATGTTGCACGCGGCACCTCGTCTTGATATGGCGATAATGTCTGTGAAATAACTTTAAAACCTCACTACAGATAACAATATTATGGACCGAACACAATTTTGCTTCAAGGTCATGGTGTGAAGTTATGACCCCGACAATATTAAACACTTTAAAATATGCCAAAATTTGACAACGCCAATATTAAGCGCTATACAGTACACCAGATACCCTTTTTAACAGTTGATACACTAGATACCGTTTTTTTTGAAAGTCGATACACCATATACCCTTTATGAAAGTAGATACACCAGATACCCTTGATGAAAGTAGATAAACAATATTTGTAATTTTTTTTTATAAATGCTATGTTTCTGACAAAATTCATGCCAATTAACAGTTAGTGTAATATTTTTTTTAACATTTCTTACTCTAGAATCATCTGTGCATTTTGAGTTTCAAGAGGGCAAGGAAGGAACATGTCAGGACCAAACACAACATCCGGTAGACCCAGCTTGCTTACACCGTCATTCAATCTTTGCCATACACATATCAGCCACTCAACCACCTGAAGTTGACAGCATTTCAATAACATGGCTTGAGCTTTGTTTTTAAGGGCTTACCACACTCCTCCCAACCACGTTCATCGATAAAAAAGAAAATTATCAAAATCTCAATAATGGCAAAATGCCGTTCAATGAAATATTACACAAATGAATGTTACTTATATGTCTTATTTTGCATACAGTAAGACACGTTAGAAAAGTAAAGAAACAAAGCTAGACCTAAAAATTCCTAAAAAATTTACTGACAAGAAAATGTCGTGTACTTTGTAAAAAAAACTACCTACTACTAAAAGAGAAATCAGTGATTGTCATCGGTTTATGCGACCAGGAAGCGACCAGGAAATTGAAGGTCAAACACACTTTTACTAATATCTCGTAAAGTTTGCATATCTAAGTCACGAGGGCACAATAAATTGTTGTCAGTATCATATTACTTATATGGGCATTTAAAATGATGTTTTGTGTTGTTTAGTTTTTGTGAATTTACGTAAATAGAAATCGAGGGAATTATTAGATATCGCTATTTTTCTTTACTGTTCTAACGTGTTTTACCATATGCAAAATAAAGATACATTACTAACATACATTTGTGCAGTTTCATTGAACGGCATTTTGCCATTATTGAGATTTTGATAATTGTCTTTTTATTGATGAACATGGTTGGGAGGAGTGTGGTAAGCCCTTAAATGTTTTCAATATTTTAAAATCCTTCAGTTTTGGAAGTAAGACTCAGTTTGTTCCTTTAAAGCTTTTTCATATTTATTGAATGAAATTCATGTGCAATCTCCTGAAAGGTGGCAAGGTAATGCTGATGACAAGATTAACCAAACTGCTAAATGATTTATCACTACATGAACTTGAAATATGACTACATGAAACCAAAATTTGACACCTGCCTGCTGTCTGCCTGCCTCCCTCCTGCTGACCTGAACAATTACCGGTTTATTAAAAAAAATTGGTAATTAAGCCGAAACTGTTTTTCTATCATTATTAACAGTGACCTTGAAACGACTAGCCCCAATTCCAATCCCAAGTTAGGTCTTCAGACAAGCTTGCTATATCCAAAGTTTCAGCAAGACTGGTTTATCCAAACTGAAGTTATTGATAATAAACCCTCTGTGTGACACCACCCACCTACCATGCCCCCATGTAATAAAAACTGGTTACCCTGAAGACCTTGTCATCTACTGATGGCAATACCCCTCCATACGTGTGAAGAAGGCGACGCAGCAAATGACGTCCTAATAGATTTTTAATAGGTTCCACCTTTACACGAAAATGAACCCAACGAAACCTTTGCTGTAGTGCTAGATCAAGTCCTGTAGACCTGTAAAAATGAAAAAACAAGAGGGCCATGATGGCCCTGTATCGCTCACCTGAGTACAAAAGTACTTTCAGCTTTACCCCAGGGCCAACATTTAAATAATGCTGGTAAAGGGTCTCTTTACAATACTCAACACGAAATATCTAAGGTCTAGTCGCATTAGTTTCAGAGAACAAGGGGTGTAGTTTGACACTAGCAAACATTCTACATGTCTTCAGTTCTTACTATTTAGCTCTATGTAAAAATTGATAAGCCCCTGGGTGGGGCCAATTCGAGCCTTGGTTCATGATATGTATAAACGTGGTAAAGGTCCACAAAGTGATGTTACATGTTAAAATTCTAAGCTCTATGTGTTATGGTTCTAGAGAAGAAGACTTTTACAAGATTTTTTCCTATATAATTCTAAGTAAAATGGGCGACCCCTGTGGCGGGGCCAATTTTGACCCAAGGGCCATAATTTGAACAACTTTGTTAGAGGTCCATTAGACAATGTTTCATGCCAAATATCTAACCTCTAGCCATTGCGGTTTTGGAGAAGAAGATTTTTTAAGTTTTTGCTATATATTGATATAAGGAAAACCCATGACCTCTGGGGCGGGGCAAATTTTGACCCCAGGGCCATAATTTGAACAACTTTGTTAGAGGTCTATTAGACAATGTTTCATGCCAAATATCTAACCTCTGGCCATTGAGGTTTCGGAAAAGAAGGTGTTTTAAGTTTTTGCTATATACTGATATAAGGAAAAGCCATGACCTCTGGGGCGGGGCAAATTTTGACCCCAGGGCCATAATTTGAACAACTTTGTTAGAGGTCCATTAGGCAATGTTTCATGCCAAATATCTAACCTCTGGCCATTGCGGTTTCGGAGAAGAAGATGTTTTAAGTTTTTGCTATATATTGATATAAGGAAAACCCATGACCTCTGGGGCGGGGCAAATTTTAAACCCAGGGCTATAATTTTAACAATCTTAGTAGAGGACCGCTAGGTGATGCTACACACCAAATATCAAAGTTCTAGGCCTTACAGTTTCAGAGAAGAAGATTTTTTAAGTTTTTGCTATATATTGATATAAGGAAAACCCATGACCTCTGGGGCGGGGCAAATTTTGACCCCAGGGCCATAATTTGAACAACTTTGTTAGAGGTCCATTAGACAATGTTTCATGCCAAATATCTAACTTCTAGCCATTGCGGTTTTGGAGAAGAAGATTTTTTAAGTTTTTGCTATATATTTATAAGGAAAACACATGACCCCACCCGGGCGGGGCCAATTTTGACTCCAGGGCTATAATTTGAACAATCTTGGTAGAGGACCACTAGGTGATGCTACACACCAAATATCAAAGTTCTAGGCCTTACGGTTTCAGAGAAGAAGATTTTTAAAAATTTCATGTTCAAAATCTATTTTTATCCTCTGTGACCTAGATAGGGAATGGACTGGAACCATTTGAACAATTTTGGTAAAGCTTCATGCAAGTAACATTCCTGCCAAGTTTCAGCAAGATTGGCCCAGGAGTTCAGGAGAAGAAGTCGTTTGAAGAAAAAGTTGACGAAGCAAGGACGGACGACGGACATCAGGCGATCACAAAAGCTCACCATGAGCACTTCGTGCTCAGGTGAGCTAAAAACAACAACACAACAATGTGATACATCTGAGAAAAACTTGTCAAGTAGTTTTTAAAAAAAAGATATCTCACAGTGCATATAAAAAAAAATTGGAGAGTACATGAACTAGACATGTATATAAAGATATAAAGTTAAACTTTCAGTGAACAACAAAATTGGACAAGTTTGAGCTGCAAACAAAATAAGCTACACAACTAACACCTTTAGATGTAGTTTTACCAGTAAGGTCTTCATTTTTTCAACTATTTATAAATATACAGATAACTGAAAAACAGTAGATATTTATAGTTATTAACTTTGACATCTGTATTTACTAATGAATTTCAAGTTATCAACCTCAGAATTTCAATTTGAAAGTCTTTGCACACTTCTTTCAGCATAAAGATCATTTCTTTAAAATAACTTAAAAATGTGAATGCAAATAGTAAAGTTGTGGGCAGCACATGATTTTACTTCAAGGTCATGCTGTAACCCTGGCCTTCAAGGTAGAAACCCTTACATTGCACACGACATGTCTTCTGGATATGGTGATCATATGTTTGAAATAATTTTAAAATCCAACTAAAAATAACAAAGTTATGATATGGACACGATTTTGCTCCAAGGTCATAAGGTTATACTGAGACTTTGACATTCAAGGAAGTAACTCAAAAGTTGTGCTTGACATGTCGTCTCGATAAGACGATCATTTCTGTCAAATAACTTTAAATTGCGAATTCAGTTCAAATAAAGAATTTATGGGCTGGACACAAATGCGGGAGGGACTAGCAAAGCAGCATACTATATGCACCCCAAGCCCCCACCCCCTGAATTTTCATTCGGGGAGCATTAAAAATCAGATTGTTGCTATCACTTAGAACTTATTTCATTTAAAAGCTGTTTTTTGAAATACAAGAACGTGAAGTTTTCAAATACTGAAGGAATCACATTTTCTGAGCACATTGCTAATCGTGGTTAGTTAAGAAAAATGAAGAAAGCTTACCTAGGTTTGTCCATAGTGCATATGAGGTAGAAATTCCTTGGAAAATAGTAAAGTTCTGGTGTGACATCTATATCTACAAATGGTACAAATTTTTATCATTAAATTGAAATGTAACGTTCTTTAATACGTGAAAATTCCAACTGAACTGTACAAAATTTAACCCCCATTGTTTAAACAAGGTAAATATGTGAGCTAATGCTTACTAGTAATACCCCCACTTTGAGAAATCTTAATTTCAAAATGTAATTTGCAGTTTTCATTTGTATAAAGTATTTCTGAGTATTACCTTTATATAAAATATAATAAATATATACTAGACAGGTGTTCAGTTGAACACTTGTGTTGCCCTCTGGTACTATGTCGGAAAAAAATTGCATGTATAAAAAGGGGCATAATTCCACCTTGACCTCAAGAATCATCACGAGCCTGTTGTCATGAGCAATATAATTTGAAAGTTTGATGAAGAAATCTTGTGAAATGGCAAAGTTATAACCAACTTTAAGTTTTCGAGTCCAAGTACAAACAAGGCAGTTGGAACGACAGCAATATCCCCCGCCGCATGCTGGAATGTTGGAAAGGTTATGGATGCTTAATTGCAAATTAACAAATATATCTCCAGCAGTTTGTAAGTTATGAAGCAAATATGAAAGACATGGTTAAATATGAACCTTCAAAGACAACTAGTTACCTTTTTCAGCGGGCCAGGTTGGAACATGGGTTCTGCACATCATCTTGGTGGCATGAACATTTCACTACAGTTTGATAAAATTCATTGCAGGGGTTCAGAAGATATGAACCGGACACAAAATACATAGTTCAAATCTTCAATGACCTTGACCTTGAGCCAACCAAGTTGGAACATGGGTTCTGCACATCATCTTGATAGGCTGAACATTTGATAAAAGTTTCATGACATTTATTCTAGCGGTTCAAAAGATATGAATCAGACACAAAATACATAGTTCAATTCTTCAAACATTACTGGGGACCTTGACCTTCAGCTGGCCAGGTGGGAACATGGGTTCTGCACATCGTCTTCATGGGCTGAGCATTTGACTAAAGTTTCATGAAATTCCTTCTAGGGGTTCAGAAGATATGAACCGGACATAAATTACATGGTTCAAATCTTCAAACACCACTGGTGACATTGACCTTGAGCCGGCCATGTTGGAACTTGGGTTCTGCAGATCGTCTTAATATGGAGAACATTTGACTGAAGTTTCATGAAATTCTTTCTAGGGGTTCAGAAGATATGAACCGGACACGAAATACATGGTTAAAATCTTCAAACACCACAGGTGACCTTGACCTTGAGCCAGTCAGGTTGGAACATGGGTTCTGCACATCGTCTTGATGGGAAGAACATTTGACTAAAGTTTCATGAAATTCCTTGTAGGGGTTGAAAAGTTATGGACCGGGCACGAAATATGTGCACGCACGGGAGGACGGACGGACGGATGAAGACCATTCATATATCCCCCAGATGCAGCGGGGGATTAAAAGGGAAATAACCCCATCAAATATGACACTGACCAAAAGAATTTGACAGAATCATGAGCATGTCGTCATAAACAATAAAATCTGGAAGTTTGATGAAGAAATATTGACAAATGGCAACGTAACAGCCAAAGTTAAGTTTTCATGTCAAAATCCAAGTACAAAAAGGGGCATAACTCCATTAAATGTGAACTTGACCTAAAGAATTTGGCATTATCATAAATGTGTTGTCATAAGCTGTACAATTGTAAAGTTTGGTGAAGAAATATTAAGAAATGGCAAAGTTACAGCCAACGTTAAGTTTTCAGATCTGACCTTAACCTTAAGAATTTGGCATCATCGTGATCGTGTTGTCATAAGCAGTATAATTTTAAAGTTTGATGAAGAAATATTAAGAAATAGCCAATGTTAAGTTTTCGTGACAGAAAAGGGGCATACCTCCCTCAAATCAATCTCCTTCGCAGAGCTGTCGTTCCTTACACTCACTTTACATCTCTGCGAAAGGCTCAATGTCAAGATTTTTTACCAAACTCGACAGCCTTATTTTACACAGTCATAAATTATGAATTTGAAAGCTTGAGGTAAACAAATGACAGAAATCTTCACTATCTTTCATTAAAACCGAAGAAACCCAAGCTATTGTAAATATAATTGGTGAACTATTTCTTTGAGTTAAAGTAAAATTAGTTGAAAGTAGTCCCAGCCTATAACAGAGGTGAATGTTATGAGCCGAATAGTGTAAGAGAGTGCCCTCAAATGTGACATTGACCTTAAGATTTTGACATTGTGACTGTGTTGTCATAAGCAGTATAATTTGAAAGTTTGATGAAGAAATTAAAAAAATGGAAAAGTTATACCCAATTTTAAGTTTATGCGATGGAAAAGGGCCATTACTTCATTAAATGTGACCCTGACCAAATGAATTTGGCATCATAATGACCAGGTTGTCAAAAGCAGTATAATTTAAAAGTTTGATGAAGAAATATAAAAAAATGGCAAAGTTATTACCAACGTTAAGTGTTCTTGACAGTTGGACTGACAGATGGACGAACGGAAAGATAGACAAAGCGATCCGTATGTATCGCCTTATCTTCAAAAGGGCGACACAATAAAGATGTTCTTTGGATTTTGTAGCACACCCGTATAGTAACAAAATCTAAAAAATAGTCGGTAAACAGGATGTAGATGCGCAAGGAAATTTTGTGACGGACGGACGAACAAACGCACACACGGACGGACAAGGGTAAAACAGTATACTCCCCTCTTATTCAAAGCGGGAGTAAACAAATCTAAGTATTCAGTAAACAGGAAGTAGTTCTAGCAAGGAGCATAAATTGCTTTACAACATATGGGACTATAGGATAAAGCAATATGCAAAGTATCAAGCTGCTGCATGTTATAGTTGCTGAGAAAAGTTCAACGGAAAATTAGTTACAGAAATAAGTGATTTTTTTACCTGCTAGAATACCCAAATGGGGCGTTCAGCAGTACAAATAGAAAGATAATAAATTATATTTGAATTATTTGACAATGTATTTGCAATCGGAATCATGATGCTGCTTCAGATAGATATGATTAACAGATGTGCCGGCTGATCAACACTGGTCACACATGTTTTAAAAATGCGTATATTACTATTTATGGAGGAAATGTCTAAATTTGGTCAATCAATGTTCAATGTGCTGCTATTACTTTTGAGATAATTTAAATGAAACATTGATGTCAATTATGTCTTTTATTATGTGCCTACAAGAAATTTCCATTTATCATGTAAAAATCTACCAAATGAAAATTAAAATCTGGCTCTGAGAATAAGGATATACAGTGATCAAGTTTCTAAAACAAGGGAGATCATTCAAATAGGTTAATTTTTTATGTCTTTCTGCTGACTTCCCCTTAAGCAATGGTATGAATAGCTTTCAAATCGAGATTTAGTAGCTTACACTCCCATGCTGTGGCGGAAGACATAATTATATAACATGTTATGTAAAAAACTACATAATTACCGTATGTTAATTGTTAAAAACAGGTACCGTGTATGCAGCATAGGTTTCTGAGCGTTTCTGGGATACTCTGTGTCTAGGCATTTTATCCAGAATTATATTTATTAGATATAAAGTGTACTCCCACCCATCCTACTTTACTTTAGTTATTTAGCTTTGTTTTTGAGACAACGTGTTGAACAGTTTTTGTCAGGAGAGAATAATGTTTGTTTTCATCACAAGTGACACAGTTGTTTGCTGCTGCTGTTGTGTGTTATTTGAAAAAAATGTGTTTGAAAAACAAGGACATGCATTAAATGCAATTGAATCGGTTGCATTTACTACTCCTGACAGATCGTGAACTTTCAGAGAACCTCTGGATTTAGTGCATATTGTCATTGTATATTTGGAACAGACATAGCTGATTTAAGATTAACAATACTATGCTGAAATCCACATAAAAGTAGGAGCCTTGGAGGTAAGGTCTTTTAAATACATGACAGATAAATACAGTAAGCCCAGCATTGTTGTGCAAAAATGCACCAAAAACGCCTAGTTTTGTCTCGGCACATGACGTTCAAAATTGTGTGTTAGTGGGAGTACGGAACGGTACGGCTCTTTGTAGAAAATTACTCGACAGCAGCCACCAAATATGGCTTAAAAGTACATCAGCCACAAGAATTGAGCTTCAACCTTAACTTTTTGGCGATTGAACATTTTCTCATGAACATATTTTCCAGAAAATTAAAACAATCTATTTTGGACATATTTTGGTGTAAACATGCTCCATTGGGGCATGTGTCTTAGCAGATATAGAAAAACACAACAGATTTTCGCGAGGGACAATAAATATCCACAACAAACCTTGCAAGGTTTTGTTTCAATAACTTTTTTGTTAGGACAGCTAGGAAGCTCAAATAAACAGGTCCATAGGACCCTGTGTCGCTCACCTGCAACAACTGCTCAATGGTTGCAAGAGTTGTGTGCAAGTTTGGTAAATCAAGCAAAAAAATGAAGCTGCTATTGTGGAGAAAAAGTCAAAATAGCTTACTTTGGCTCTTTCAAGGGCCATAACTCTGGAACCCATATTGGAGTCTAGCTGATTCAAGAAAGATACCGAGATCTTATAGTAACTCAAGTATTGTACAAGTCTAATTAAATTCAAATAAAAAATGAAGCCGCTATTGTGCAGACAAGGTCTAAAAATATAATTTTTGCACTTTCAGGGGCCACAATTGGAACCCATAATGCAATATGGCAATTTCAAGAAAGAAAACAAGATCTTATGGTAACGAAAGTGAAGATCAGACCAAAATTAAGACCACTGGTGTGCAGACAAGCCATTATTATAACTTGACCTAGTGACCTAGTTTTCAAGGTCACATGATCCAGTTTCGTACTTGCTAAGACCGCTAGAGTGCAGACAAGCTTTTTCTATAATTCGACCTAGTGACCTAGTTTTCAAGGTCACATAATCCAGTTACGAATATGACCTAGATATCATTGAGATAAACATTCTGACCAAGTTTGAAGAAGATCGGACTAAAATTAAGACATAGAAAACGTAAGAAATTTTCTGAAGGAAAGGCGCCTGTAGACTGTCTCTACTAAAGAAGAAAAAAAGCCCTGAGATTATTAAAAAGGTTTCAAGTTTGCTCTGAAATTACAGGTCTTTAAATGTTTTAAAGGTTACGCTAGGAGGCTTGCTAGATGGATCAAACATTCCTTTAAATACTCTAAAAATTTTGGCCATTTTTGATTACATGAGAATGACAGCCAGACCTTTTCTAGGGGGTATAAAGATATGACTGTTTCAGAGGTGTATAAAGGTGATTTCCTTTTTGAAAAAAATACTTTATTACAATTTTATGGTTAAGTTATCAGTTTTAAAACTTGCAATTAAGGTGTTTTCATCACTCACTTGGCATTAATGAAATTTACTGTTATTACTGTTATCTATTTTTACCCACTGTTATCTATTTTTAACCACAAGTGTTGTAATGAACCTTTTTATTTTTATTTTTGACTTAGACAAATGACATTGTCTGGCCTGTTAGACCAAAAGTTATGTTGACAGAAGGTATAATTCATAGAACTTTTTACACTTATCAATATGAATACATGAATGACATTTTCATTACTTTCCGAACACTAAAAATTATTTAAAAAACTCCTAGATATAGATTTTTTTCTTTTGTCCAACTGACAAAAAAGTAGGAATAGTAGGTGGTTTTTGTAAAATAGTAGGAAAAAGTAGGAACAAGACTAAAAAGTAGGAAAAACTAGGAAAAGGTAGGAAAAAGTATGACCGCTTGACAGCCTGTTAATACGCAATACTGCTTTGTCAGAGTATGCAGAAATAATGTTCACATCTTTTTACCTTACAATGAATACTATATTCAATAGTCCTCCCCTTCAAAAAATAATGGACTGATTCAGATGAAAAATATGTCTACCACATCGACACTTCATGCTGAACACATGATTTCAGTTTCAAGTCAATATCTTTAAAATGTATTACTTCGCATCACAAGATTTTGTTTAATCATTCCCCTACAAAAAATAATGGACTGACCTACATGAAATATATGTTACACACATCTACACTTCAAGCCGAACATATGTTTTAAGTTTGACGTAAATCCTTGAAAACTGTACCAGTAGTTTTGTTAAATAGTGATCCTCTAAAAAAACAATGGACTGATCCAGATGGAAAAAAAATGTCTTGCACACGTACAATTCATGCCAAATATATGTTACAAGTTTCAAGTCAATAGTTTGAAAAATGGAGAAGTAGTTTGCGTAATAAGATTTTGTTAAATAATGCTCCCCTACAAAAATAATAGACTGATCCACGCAAAAAATATGTCGATTACATGCGTACTTCATGCTGAACTCAATAATTAGGTTTCAAGTCGATATCTTGAAAACTGTAAAAGTTTGCATAAAACAATTTTGTTAAATCATGTCCCCTGCAAAAAATAATGGACTGATCCACACAAAAAATATAATAACTAACATAAACAAAGGGCCATAACTCTGGTGAAAAATTGTTGCAAGACAATGTCCTTTACAACAATCTTCACATCATGTCTAATCATCTGTGCAAGTTTGAAGGAAATCAGCAAAATAGAAAATGTGGAGTTCATGACTCAAAATTTTGTAAGTGAAATAAACAAAGGGCCATAACTGTGGTAAAAATGAAAGCAGGAAAAAATCTTTTCTTAATGATCATCTACCCATCCAGCTTGATAATGTGTGCAAGTTAGAAAGAAATCTGTTCAAAAGTAAATGAGGAGTTGATGCCACAAGATATTATAACTGAAAAAAAAAACAACAACAAAAGGCCATAACTCTGGTAAAAATGGTCGCAGGAAAAAATCCTTTCTTCACGATCATCTACACATTTATGCTTCATCATCTGTGCAAGTTTACAAGATATCCACCTTATAGTTTAGGAGGAGTTGACGCCAGAAGATTAAATTACTGAAATTAACAAAGGGCCATAACTGTGGTAAAAATGGTCGCAGGAAAAAATCCTTTCTTCACGATCATCTATATATCCTGCTTCATCATCTGTGCAAGTTTGCAAGAAATCCGCCTTGTAGGTTAGGAGGAGTTGACGCCAAAGATTTAATTACTGAAATTAACAAAGGGCCATAACTCTGATAAAAATGGTCGCAGGAAAAAATCCTTTCTTCACGATCATCTACACATCCTGCTTGATCATCTGGCGAGTTTGGAAGAAATCCGCCTTATAGTTTAGGAGGAGTTGACGCCACAAGATTTAACTACTGAAATAAACAAAGGGCCATAACTCTGGTAAAAATAGTCGCAGGGAAAAATCCTTTCTTTACGATCATCTACACATCATCTGTGCAAGTGTGAAAGAAATCCGGCTTATAGTTTAGGAGGAGTTGATGCCACAAGATTTGGGGACGTACGGACGGACGAACGTACGACGTACGTACGTACGGACGGACGAGTGCAACTCTTTATGCCTCCCACTTTGTGGGAGCATGAAAAACAAGATAAACCTGTGAGCTAATGCTCACTAGAGATAACCCCGCTTAGAGAAATATGACTTTCAAAATGTAATTTGCAAGCAATTGTCATAAGTATGAAGGGTGTCAAATTTTTCCGAGTATTTACCTATATACATATAAAATACCAGATGTTTTTTTTGTGAAAAATGCATGTCCCTCTCCTGCGCCCTGGCCCCTGTGACCTTGAACTTTGACCTACTGACTCCAAAATCAATAGGGTTATTCTACTCAATAAGGGCTATTACACTATTTTGTTTGAATGCTCTGGGTCAAGCGGTACTCCAGTTATTGACCGGATACAGTTTTCACTCTTTGGGGCCCCTGTGACCTTGACCTTGGACCTACTGACCCCAAAATCAATAGGATTCCATCCATCGTATGAAGTTTGAAGGCTCTGGGTGAAATAGAACTCCTGTTATTGAGCGGAAATGGTTTTCACTCTACCGGCCCCTGTGACCTTTTACCTCTTACCTACTGACCCCCAAATCAATAGGGTTCTTCTACTCAATAAGGGCTATCACCCTATGAAGTTTGAATGCTCTGGGTCAAACGGTACTCCAGTTATTGAGCAGAAACGGTTTTCACTCTTCAGGCCCCAGTGACTGACCTTTGACCTACTGACCCAAAAATCAATAGGGTTCTTCTGCTCACTAAGGACATCCATTGTATGAAGTTTGAAGGCTCTGGGTGAAATAGAACTCCTGTTATTGAGCAGAAATGGTTTTCACTCTTCTGGCCCCTGTGACCTTGACCTTTGACCTTTTGACCCCAAAATCAATAGGGTTCTTCTACTCAATAGGGACATCACCCTGTGAAGCTTGCATGCTGTGGATCAAATGGTACTCCAGTTATTGAGTGGAAACAAAGTGTGACAGATGGACAGAGGGACAGAAAAAGTATTCGGTGAACAGGAAGTAGGTGAGCAAGGAGCATAAAATCGCTTTACACCATATGGGAATATATGATAAAGGAATAAGCAAAATATGAGGCTGCTGCATGTTTCAGTTGCTAAGAAAAATACAACGGAAATTGTGCATGTATGTCAACTATGTGCACAAATCTAAGTATTCGGTACACAGGAAGTAGATGAGCAAGGAGCATAAAATCGCTTTACACCATATGGGACTATAGGATAAAGCATTATGCATAATATCAGGCTGCTGCATGTTATAGTTGCTTAGAAAACTGCGACGGAAATTGTGCATGTATGTCAACTATGTGTAAAAATCTAAGTATTCGGTGAACAGGAAGTAGGTGAGCAAGGAGCATAAAATCGCTTGACATCATACGGGACTATAGGATAAAGCATTATGCAAAATATCATGCTGCTGAATGTTATAGTTGCTTAGAAAACTGTGACGGAAAATTTACATGCCCTTTGGTATAGTAACAAAACCTAAAATATTTGGCAAACAGGAAGTAGATGAGCAAGAAGCATGAAATTGCTTTACACCATATGGGACTATAGGATAAAGCAATATGCATAATATCAGGCTGCTGCATGTTATAGTTGCTTAGAAAACTGCGACGGAAAATTAACATGCCTTTTGGTCGATGTAATGCACCTTTGTAGTAACAAAATCTAAAAATATGCGGCAAACAGGAAGTAGATGAGCAAGGAGCATGAAATTGCTTTACACCATATGGGACTAAAGGATAAAGCAATATGCAAAATATCAGGCTGCTGCATGTTATAGTCGCTGTGAAAACTGCGACGGAAATTTTGTTACGGACGGACGGACGGATGCACGGACGGACGGACAAGAGTAAAACAGTATACCCCCCTCTTCTTCGAAGCAGGGGTATAAAAATTGTCATGCAAATCTACTCACGAACGTATGTTTCAAGTTTGAAAACTGGAGAAGAAATTTGAGTCATAAGATTTTGTTAAAAATGAAAGATTTTGTTAAATTATGCTCCCCTCCAAAAATAATGGACTGATCCACACAAAAATAGGTCGTTTACATTGGCACTTCATGCAGAACATAAGATTTCAGTTTCAAGTTGATATCTTGAAAAACTGTACAAGTTTGCATAAAACGGTTTTGATTATTCATGTCCCCAACAAAAAATAATGGACTGATCAACATGAAAAATATGTCACGCAAATCTACACTTCATGCCGAACATATGTGTTAAGTTTCAA
This sequence comes from Corbicula japonica, assembly GCA_038501625.1. Classification (NCBI taxonomy): domain Eukaryota; kingdom Metazoa; phylum Mollusca; class Bivalvia; order Venerida; family Cyrenidae; genus Corbicula; species Corbicula japonica. Next base: position 320,013 of record JAZAYU010000014.1, on the reverse strand, counting down.
GTCAATATCTTTAAAACTGTAGAAGAAGTTTGCGTTACAAGATTTTGTTAAATCGTGCTCCCCTTCGAAAAATAATGGACTGTTCCACATGAGAAAAAAAATAGTTTGCGCAAATCTACTCATGTTTAAAGTTTCAAGTCGATATTTTGTAAACTGTTGACAAGTAAGTGCCATAGACCAGCCACAAAAGTTTGCATTAAACGGTTTTGTTTTATCACGTCACCTACAAAAAATAATGGATTGATCCACATGAAAAATATGTCACACACATCTACACTTCGAACCGAACATATGTGTTAAGTTTCAAGTCAATATCTTGAAAACTGTAGAAGAAGTTCACGTCACAAGATTTTGTTGAATCGTGCGCAAAACGGTTTTGTTTAATCATGTCCCTTACAAAAAATAATGGACTGATTCACATGAAAAATATGTCACGCACATCTACACTTCATGTCCAACATAAGTGTAAAGTTTCAAGTGAATATCTTGAAAACTGTAGAAGAAGTTCGCGTCACAAGATTATGTTAAATCGTGCTCCCCTCCAAAAAATAATGGACTGATCCACATGAAAAATAATAGTTCGCGCAAATATACTTACGAACATATGTTTAAAGTTTCAAGTCGATATCTTGAAAACTGTTGACGAAGTAAGTGCCAGAGACCAACCACCCAACCAACATAAATTCACAACTAGAAATGTGTCCATAGGACATGGATGCCCCCGCTATGCATCGTTTTCAGATACTAAAGTGCAATGATGGGAATAATAGCATTTCAAAGACAGTGATGTTCGAGTAATTATAAGAATATGCATAAACTTGATGATCAAGTAAATTATTTGTATTTGTGGCACTGTTGTCTTCTCATTACGGAAATGCCTGTGAAGAAGTTGGTGGTAATGCAATGTCATAGTGAACATTTGTGCCAAGTTATTTTGAAATCCCTTCCTTCATAAAGAAGTTATAGCCCGAACAAGTAAATTCAAGTTTTAGTAACTGTGACCTTGACCTTGGACTTACAGGCATGGGTAATGTACACAACACACCGCCTTGTCATGGTGAACATTTGTGCCAAGTTATTTTGAAAACCCTCCATTCAAAACAGTTATAGCCCGGACAAGAAAATTTTATTTTAGTAACAGTGACCTTGACCTTGGACCTACAGGCATGGGCATGGTACGGGACACACCATCTTGTCATGATGAACATTTGTGTCAAATTATTTTGAAATCAATCTATTCCTAACAAAGTTACAGCCTGGACAAGAGAATTCTATTTTTAGTAACAGTGACCTTGACCTACAGGCATGGGCATGGTACGCGATACACCGCCCTGTCATGGTGAACATTTGTGTCAATTTATTTTGAAATCCCTCCATTTACATGTATAATGAAATTACAGCCCAGACAAGAAAATTCTATTTTAAGTAACAGTGACCTTGACCTTGGACCTTAAGACTTGGGTATTGTGCGGACACACTGCCTTGTCATAGTGAACATTTGTGCAAAGTTATTTTGAAATCCCTCCATTCATAACAAAGTAACAGCCCGGACAAGAGAATTCTATTTTTCGTAACAGTGACCTTGACCTTTGACTGACGGGCATGGGCATGGTACGCGACACACCGCCCTGTCATGGTAAACATTTGTGCCAAGTTATTTTGAAATCCCTCAATTCATAACAAAGTAACAGCCCGGACAAGAAAATTCTATTTTTAGTAACAGTGACCTTGACCTTTCACCTAAAGGCTTGGGCATGTACGTGACATACCGTCTTGATATGGTGAACAATTATACCAAGTTATTCAAAAATCCAATAAGAAATAACAAAGTTACAGAGCGGACAAGATTTTGCAAGAAAATTCTATTTTTAGTAACAGTGACCTTGACCTTTGACCTACAGGCATGGGTATTGTCACGACACACCGCCTTGTTATGGTGAACGTTTGTGCCAAGTTATTTTGAAATCCCTCCATTCCAAACAAAGTTAAGGGCAAAGTGTATATTTTTCTTAACACAAAATGTAAGTGAAAAAGGGGCATAATTTGAAAAATATTGGAAGCAGGGTTATGGGTCTTGTTGGTTATGATGTAGATTTTGATGGTGAAAATATATTTCAAGTTTCAAGGCAGTATCTCAAGTAGTTTTAAAGTTATGGGCAAAATGCATATTTTGCTTAACACAAAATATAAGAAACAAGATATATTCCTATTAAAACTAATGTAAATGGAAGTATCAAAGGGCCATAACTTCTGAACGGAACATGTAAGAGCAAAACCCCACCTTTATGCACAACAACATATCAGGCCAAGCATTGCGGTAAAGTTTCATCAAATTCCCAGCAGAGGTGTAGGAGGGGTTGCGTTCACGAGATATACTCCTATTAAAACTAATGTAAATGGAAGTATCAAAGGGCCATAACTTCTGAACGGAACATGTAAGAGCGAAACCCCACCTTCATGCACAACAACATATCAGGCTAAGCATTGTGGTCAAGTTTCATCAAATTCCCAGCACAGGTGTAGGAGGAGTTGCGTTCACAAGATATATTCCTATAAAAATTAATGTAAATGGAATTATCAAAGGGCCATAACTTCTGAACGGAACATGTAAGAGCGAAACCCCACCTTTATGCACAACAACATATCAGGCCAAGCATTGTGGTCAAGTTTCATTAAATTCCCACCAGTAGTGTAGGAGGAGTTGCGTTCACGAGATATACTCCTATTAAAACTAATGTAAATGGAAGTATCAAAGGGCCATAACTTCTGAACGGAACATGTAAGAGCGAAACCCCACCTTCATGCACAACAACATATCAGGCCAAGCATTGTGGTCAAGTTTCATTAAATTCCCACCAGTAGTGTAGGAGGAGTTGCGTTCACGAGAATATCGGACGGACGGACGGACGGACAGGAGCAACTCTTAATGCCCGTCGCCATTTCATGGCGGGGGCATAAAAACTAAACAACACAAAACATCATTTTTAATGCCCACATTAGTAATATGATACTGACAACAATGTATTGTGTTCTTGTGACTTACATATGTAAACTTTATGAGATATTAGTAAAACTGTGTTTGACCTTCAATTTCCTGGTCGCTTCCTGGTCACGTAAACGAATGACAATCAGTGATTTCTCTTTTAGTAGTTGAAAGTTTTTACAAAAATACACAGCATTTTCTTGTCAGTATCATTGTGCTCAGATGGGAATTTAAAATTATGTTTTGTATCGCTTAGATTTTGTGAATTTATGTAAATAGAATATTAAGGAATTTTTAGGTCTAGCTTTTTTTTTTACTTTTCTAGCTTTTTTTCTTTACTTTTCTAACGTGTCTTTCTGTATGCAAAATAATTTAGATACAGTAGTAACATTCATTTGTGCAAAGTTTCATTTTGCTATTATTGAGATTTTCTTTTTATATATGAACGTGATTGGGAGGAGTGTGGTAAGCCCTTAAACAACCTCACAAATTGATTGTCAATACATTACTAATATTTTTTTCTATTTCTTTATAAACAGGCATCTATCAAAACTTAGACTGTTGTGTCAGTTTTCAGCAAGAATTAGGAAGATTTATAAATCAAATTCGTCTTAAACATTGCTCTTGGGGATTATCCATTGTTCTGCACAGTCTATGTTTTATCATAATCCTCATTAACTATTTAGTTGTTAAATTGTTGTAATTAAAAATGAACACATATCAAACTAGATAACTGTTACAATTATGTATTAAGTGATTAATTAGGTATGTAATACACAAATAACATAATAATTAAATCTTTAGAGCATAGTTATTATTCGAAATAATTTCACATTTAATGAATTCATATTATAGAGACCAAAATCCAAATTCAGGAAATGCTAAAAAATGTTATGCATTAACAGCATTTTGGTATAGGTAATGCATTAGCATTTAAGTAATTCTAGCTTTGTTGCATTAATCATGAATGCATTATTAATTTGCTACATGTCTGTAAGTTTGGAACATTGTACAGACTGATCACTTTACTTTTTGTTTAAACCTTACAATCATCTGTTTTCAAACTGCCAGTTCAATTTACCTACCATAACTCTCCCAATATGGTGAACACCAAGAGAAAACTATAATAAGCCAACCTGATAAAGGAAATGTGTACTGTGTGCCTCTGTGCTCGATGTGATCTAAAAAGCTTCCAAGCATTTCAGCTAACTGCACCTTCTCTAGGTGAAACAACAGCAGTATACATGCCCTGTCATTTAACATGCCTGCTGGAAGGATGCACCCTAAAATAATTATTTTACATTTCATAATGAAGGTATCACTGCACCTAGCAAAATATTTTTCAGTTTAAGGTTACAGACATAATTAACTGGTTATTAAATCCAAAAAAATTAACATCAGAAATCATTGGAACTTAACTGTATAATGAAAACCTAGGGATGGCAACGAATATTCGAAAGCCGACGGGACATTCGAATACTTTTTTAATATTCGAATATTAAATTTTGTAAAATGAAATATATAGAAAATCAAATAAATTTAAATTATTTCTTGTAAGGACTTTTTGTTTTCCCCTAAACATGCTTAATTCGATGTGCACTTAACAGAAACACCTGATGTTATTATAAGACGTGTCATAGTCAATATATTGGCCCCCAATAAACAGTTATTGGCAGTTTGAGTGGCCCGTTAACGTCAATTATCGGCGATTCTGGAGAACAATACCGAATGGGAGTTTCATAAAGAATTCTGCACAAGAGGTGCGAAATTAATAATGCGTGTGCATATTTTAATTAAAATTGAAAACAATATAAATCATTGGATGAAGCAAAAATAAGCCGCATCCAATGATTGTCATAATAAAGATAATTTGCGTAATCGGTATCACGCGCATCCAATCCCGATTGCTATTGCAGTCAAATTATTTGTGTAGGTAGTATAAATTAGTTGTAGTCTTCTACTTGAAAGTTCTGGTTGAAACCAGGAAGAAACCTACCTCACAACATAGAGCTTACGTATGAAGTAATATGAATTAATTCAAATGAAATTAGAATGATAAACAATGTGTGTAATATTTATACAATCGGCGTTAAGACCGTGACGACAACGGTATTACCATAAAATTACTCTGTCCCGGAAATGCATAGCAACTTCGTGTTATTAATCTGCAAGCGGACATCGCATGAACATTAAATGTTAGAAATTGAGATTTTGTCTATTTTAGCTTGACCTGATGGCAACGTGAGCGTTATTTATATTTCGAATGCCGTTATACAACCGAAGTGCCTGTTTACTGACTCGTACAGCAAACTCCAGCATACTTTGAGCAAAGAGATCGTAAATAAACATAATAACTATCGAATATTCGAATACTTGCCCAACCGAATATGCGAATGTCAATTTTGCTATTCGTTGCCATCCCTATGAAAAGCATAAAGCAGGTAAATTTATTACAAACATCTGTAGAATTTAAACAAATTCCCAGCAGAAAAATGATTATTTCAAACCTTCTGACTTGAGGAGCTGAAGAAAGTCCCTGTGATGGAAGTCCCGGTGTAAATAGACTTGAGTGACCCTGCATTCTGACTTCTCTATCTTCTCTTTTTCCTGTAATACAGTCATACCCGCTATAAATACTGCACCACATGAGATAACCTTGCTATAAATACCACATCATAAGAGTCCCCCTTGCTATAAATACCAAATCACATGAGACCACCTTGAAATAAATACCACATCACAAGAGACAACCTTGCTATAAACACTCCGTTCAACCCGATAAGGTGAATGCCGTGGGTAAGCTGTCGGCAGTTGCTTGTGTACATGAACGTTTTTTGGCGAAACTGAGTATTGGCCTGATTTTTACATTTTCCCGCAATATTTTAGCAGACAAAAATATACATATTGATTCCCTGTTTGTTAAGGACTCTACTGACGAAATCTTGACGCACACAGTATATTATTCACAAAGAAATAGCAGAACAAGTGTGCAATTTTGCGACAAAATATGTCATTTGACGAATCGGCAGCAAATATCCTTTTTTATTACCAAATCTGAAATATTTTAAATATTCCATGATAAAGTTCAATTATTTCCCTGTAATTATTTGAAACCACAGCTTACAATTCGCTTTCTCTAGAAAGATATTTACTTTTAAACTTGGTACGTCGTGGAGATTTTGGTAACGACAACGGCCGTTAACACTAAAATATTGGTACAGTTGAATGCAGTTTCGTCTGTAGATTGGATAACGTAAACGGCCGTCAAGTGAAAATTAGCTTTGTCTCTACAATGATTAACACTGGTCTTGAGAACATAATTAAATGTTTTTATTGCATCGTGATTTGACCGATGGTTTTTTAACGCGCACATTGTCAATTTTGTTGTTAGGCTAGTCAACGTACCCCAAAATAGCATCGAAGTGCGAAGAAATTGCAAAAGAATTGATTTGTATGTTTTTTGTTAGAAGAACATGTCTACTTTAAAGGGTAAAAAGTTGCAATTTGGAAACTGATGGGAAATTTGGAAAAAACGCATTTGAACTGACTGACCGGAAAAAAACTGCAAACATATCCATTTTTTAGATAAAATTAAAGCACTGATCATAGTTTTAATAAAACTATTGCCATAGAATGCTGGAGAATGACGTTATTGAACTAGTAAATGTTTATAACCTGCCATAGTTTCGTTTTGGTTTGCAATCTTGCGAAATCAGAACATTTTAGAGGTTATTTTACCCCACCCACTTAAGTAAAAAATATCAAAATAGCATGAAATTGTCAGGAAAATAGAAAAGAATTGATTTGTATGTTTTTTGTTAGAAGAACATGTCTACTTTAAAGGGTAAAAAGTTGCAATTTGAAAACTGATGGGAAATTGGGAAAAAACGCATTTGAACTGACTGACCAATAAAAATCTGCATATTTTCAACATACCGATTTAGGATAAAATTAAAACATTGATCATAGTTTTAATAAAACTATTGTCATAGAATGCCGGAGAATGTCGTTATTGAGCTAGTAAATGTTTAAAACTTCCCATTTCATTTTGGTTTGCAATCTTGCGAAATCAGAAAATTTTTAGAGGTCATTTTACCCCACCCACTTAAGTAAAAATAAAAAATTCATCAAATTGTTAGGAAAATGCAAAATAATTGATTTTTTATGGTTTTTGTAAGAAACACGTGTCTTCTTTAAAGGACAAAAAGTTGCAATTTGAAAACTGATGGGAAATTTGAAACAAAAAAAAAACAACATATTGAACTGACTGACTGATAGAAGCTGCAAATTTATTACATATCCATTTTTGGATAAAATTAAAGCATTGATCAAAGTTTTAATAAAACTTTTGTCAAAGAATACTGGAGAGTGTCGTTATTGAAGTAGTAAATGTTCAAAACTTGCCATAATTTCATTTTGGTTTGCAATCTTGCAAAATCGGAACATTTTTAGAGGTTATTTTACCCCACTCACTAAAGTTAAAATTAATATTTTGATAAAATATAAATTTATTTGATTCTTTTTCAATTTTTTAAATACAATTTAAAATGCATAAATATGATACACCTAAGTTTATTATATAATCATTGTATATCAATATAATTAAGAAAACGAAAACTGTACATGCAAAAAAGGCATTATTCTCATGAATGTAAAATGTAGTTCACATCCTAACAAAATACACTTAATGTTCTAAATACACCAATAATATAATTTAAATTACTCTACATAGAATTGGATTGGATAAACAATTATAAACATGAAATATGATTATTTAGATAAATTATTTTTACTTTTTTATATACATGAAATCGCCATTAAAGTGACCTGGTGCTTTCCTACACAAATGAAATTTAATCTAGGTAGGGGCAAAACCAAAGGTCGCACAATTGTCCGTTACTGACGTTATGTAAGGAGATACGGACGCAGCCTAAAGGCTACAACATTTTTTCTAAGCATTGCCACTGTTTCATAATCTAATTGTTAAAAATTATTTAAGAAGCTTTACTTAAATAAGGATATAGCAATTTGCCTCAAAAGAGAACAATATAAATCCTTTACTACATAGATACCGTTTTTATTGTGTAGGCGAACAGTTAAGATCGAGATCAGCCGGCACATCGATGCCATCTGATCAGGATCTATACTGTTGACTTTTAGAGTTTAAAGATACTTTCGACAAAGATGACAAGTGCAGACCCAGATCAGACGACACGATCTACAGTACGCTGGTCGAACACGTTAAAATTCGTATATTTGGAAAAAAGGGTTAAGGTGTATGATAAAATATGGCGAGCATTGTTCAAGTTCATATGTAACAATTAATATCTAATTCTGCCTGAGTTGGAGAATTCGAACACCCAAAGCAACAACACACAATTCAAAAATCTAAAACTCTGATAACATTCCAAGCCATGTTTTCTAAAAGTACTACATTGTTACTTTTTTAAAGGCAACAGTTGGCATTTAAAATATTGTCATGTGCAGGAGGCAGAGAACAAATACTTGTTACCAGTCAAATCCCACCCCTAGTCTTCAGGTTTAAGCATTGTATTTCCAACCCAGATCTGGCTCTGAATATAGACGTGTTTATAATAAAAAATGCTGGGTCTAATGTTGGAGATAATGTATGAAATTGCACAAATAAGGTCCTTTCCATCACCTTCACTGTAAATTTTTGATCTTGGCTATCTAGCGATATACATGGAGATCTGTCCAATAACATGAGGATAGTTTTTTCACCTAGTTTTCCTACATCTTTGTCTGATTGACTCGTCATGAACTGTTTCTCAGCTTCTTGCGTCTATATTAACAATTAACTCCTTCATTGCAGATGACTTTCCTATTCTTAATATATGAGAAGTTAAATCACAACCAGTATTGACATGCCAAAGAAGTAACAGATCACATTTATTTCAGAAAACACAGACTGCATATTTTGATGTTCTAGATCTTTCTTGGTAATGGTGTTTTTTGCCTTATATCGGATCGCACGTACACTTCCTGTGCTGAGTCTTCTTCGGCGACACATGTGATCTCTTGCTCAGCACGTTCAGTGTCTGTCAAAGCACTTCATGGAACCATTAATTATTCTGTTTTGTACATTTCTGGTATATATAGTGTCTTGAAGTTCGATGGGTCTGACCGAACAAACATCTGCACCTCTCTTCAGACTTTTAATTTTAGCATGCTTGCCATAAAAACTACTGTCAAGTATTACGAAAATCAAATGTGACAATTGAACATGTGACGCAATTGTCATTATTACATAAGAGAGTCTCAAATATGGTCTGTGTAACATCGTGGATACACAAGATTCTATCCTTGCTGGTTCTGTTGACGGTGCAATAACCTTTACCACGGTGTGTCACAGCCTTCAAATAAAGAATAAAATTGGCCTTTATGATTTGCAAAAAATGTGAAAGTGAGATTTTAATTACAAAATCCATGTCAAATATATGCAAACGTAACAGCATTTATTTAAAATGAAAAGCATTTACTCTAACCACCATTTCAGAAGTTAATGTTCACATTAGCAGAACCGAAAGGATGAATGAAAACCATTGTCCTGATGATGCAAAACACACCAACATATAAAACATAAGAAGCTAATAGTATTGTAATGCAAAAGGGCAGATAGTCAATGATCTTACTGAGACCAGAGTCTGGAGTTAAATCAGCAAGAACAAGATGACACGGATAAAAGAAACAAAAATCGAGCATCTAGGTTCTTTTACAAGATTTCATAAACTCTTAAACCCCTTTCACCGTCGTGCAACCAAAGAGGTGCATTTTATTTTCTTAAGTTTATAAATAAAATCTCGATAGAAAACTGACTGTGAAATACCTGGATGCAATAGTGATTATAAACTGAACCTGTACTTAATGAAAAAATCCCAACGTTTCTTTCACCGTATTAAATGACATTTTTCTGTTGTTATAAATATCTGTATTGAAAAATATAATTATTATTTAGTCATTAAGATACAGATACACCCTATTCATAGTCGAGTGATGATGATATGGGAATGCCATATGACTCTGTAAATAATGATGAACAATTAATAAATATGTATTATATTAAATAAACATAGCGTAAAATATGTTTACAGTATAAAAAGGCTGCTTTTTATAAATATTTTGTTAATATAATATATTGATGTAAAACTTATTATTTTACCGTTTCTTCGTGTTCCGTGTTAAAGATTATTGTTACAATTGTTTATACACTATACTTTCATTTTAAATAAATTTAGGTACTCCATATTTGCCGATATTGACTGTAAAACACGAATAAGACAATTACACTTAAAAGAATTATAGTTATGGTTTTGCTGCGTATTGGCTTCCGTAGTTTAAAAAATCTGCGAAAACCTTCTTGTGAAGGTCAATACCAAATCTACGGAAAATAGCCATATTGGGGATTTATTTCAATATTTAACAATATTTAGCTGTTCTGTGTTTACTTTATTGATTTTTATAATGAAATATATAACAAAATAAATGAAAATTCACTGGTTTCCGTTATACGATGAAATCGATCATTTACAGGCATTTTTAAGTCAAGCATTCAAACTAATGCATTAAACAATAAAAATATATTAAATATGAAATTAATAATCAACTTACATGACAAGTCGTCATTCCAGACAACAATTCTTGCAATAAACACTCGACCTTGTTTGTTTACATGCTTCCGGAAGTTCAAAAATGGCGCGTGCAAACTTTAAGTGTTCGAGTATGGCGTACCATCACAGCCATAATTGTTGAATCGTTAAACCCTAATTTAAAAGGTCAGTTAAACCAATTTCCCCCAACGCACCGGAGTGCAACTTTTTGTTGGATGTATATGTATGTCTGATGTTTCGCAGATGACACTTAGTGAAACTTTCGCAATTAGTTCAAGGTGATATGCTACGCTGACTGGACTATGTATATTTTTTCCTTAAACAGCATGTACAGTCAGTTGAAAACGCCATATTTACGAAAGTTTTGAGATACTTACTGTTTTGCAAATTGTGCTTGATCTGACAGTGATTACGACTCCTTATATTTAGACTATATTCTAGAGATATGAGCATTTGGTCTTAGCCGTATTGTCACCGAAGCAGATGTGACGACAAAGATATATAAAACAGTGAAATATGCATATCGGGGATGGCCGCATCCAGCAGACACAGTCTCCCCACACAGCCAAACAGTAGAGACGAAAAGAGAACATGGTATTACAATAATCAATTTCAATATGGACGCCACAAACAATTAAAGAAAGTGAGAACCCGAGGGGTTATCGCCTTGGAACGGTCAGTGGCAAAACTTAGTCGCATAAGAATAGTTGTTTTTCGTCTGTTACAAATACGAAGCAAAAGAACTTCAAATACTTCATTCCGAGTTGAATTTTACTTAATTTCGTTGTCTATATCATTTCATTTATAAATCAGAAGTAAATCAAGACCGCCTGCGCTTCGAGTATTCTTAAAGAGTAATGGCTACTAAATAAAAATGAAGAATAATAGCATTTATTTCCGAATTTTAAAACTATAATATTACCTACTCGGTATGGTTTGTCCTCAGATAAAGTTCGAGCTGAAATAATATACGGTTCAACATTTTTTCTCGTCTGCAGGCGGCTGTGCAAGTGCATTAATTTCAAGTTCGTAAAGTTCATAGTAAAATATAAGGATTTGTACAAAGTTAGATAAAATATTATATTGTATTTCATTTGAATGTGTACAAACGCTTGTAATTCTCTTTTGAAAATGTGCGAAATAACTGAATACTTAAAATTATAACAATTCTAAAATTGCATCAACAACAAATCGTTAGGTAATATATACAACCTGGAAATCAGGTGTTTTGTTATAAATGTTTTTTCATTAAGTAAACATACTTTTCAAAACTTATCTTGACTTATACACAACAAGGAGTAGCCTAGATTTTGTTGACACTAGAGTCTGATACACTTTATGCATAAAGCAGACAACAGCGACGTTGGAATTAAGTTCACTTGACGGCCGATAACGTTATCCAATCCACTGACGAAACTGCATTCAACTGTACCAATATTTTAGTGTTAACGGCCGTTGCCATTACCAAAATCACATGACGTACCAAGTAAATATCTTTCTAGAGAAAGCGAATTGGAAGCTGTGGTTTCAAATAATTACAGGGAAATAATTGAACTTTATCATGGAATATTTCAAATATTTCAGATTTGGTATTAAACATGAGGGCCAATAGCCCTATCGCTCACGAGATTCTTGGATTCATGAAATGAAAGGTAGAAAAATATTCAAGAAAATAACAAATAGACAGCTGACTTTGCAACAATTTAAATAACGGGCCTAATAGCATCACACAAAGATGTGTTTTCACATTTCATGAGATAACGATTCTACTTCATTAGCTGGTGTATTATAGCATTTCATACTGTCACACTTGTGTTTAATTCCAAGAAGACTCTAGTCTTCAATCCATTACATAAATGCAAATAAACTGTTTTCTTTTGAGGCAGTAGTTTGGTTGAAAATAATACAATATACCTTTTCCTACAAAAATGCGTAACCCTTTCCTCCATATATATATACTTTTATTGCGTGGACAAACAGTGTAGATCCAGATCAGCCAGCATATCCCTTCCATCTGAACAGGATGAGTTATCATTCAGAAACAATATTTCTATTTTAAATAACAGTGACCTTGACATTGACCCCACAGGCCCCAAAGTCGAACTTGACCTGTATCATCTGATGTTACATCTTTGTCCCAAAAAATGATTTAATCTGTGAAGTGTTTCATGAGTTATCATCCGGAAACCATTTTTCTATTTTTAGTAATACTGACCTCGACATTGACCCCACCAGCCCCATAGTCGAACTTAACCTGTATCTTGTGATGTTACACCTGTGTACCAAAATTTTTTTTAAATAGTTCATGCCTTTCATGAGTTATTGTCCGGAAGCATTTTTCTATTTTTAGAAACAGTGACCTTGACACTGACCCCACCAGCCCCAAAATCGAACTTGACCTGTATCTTTTGACGTTACACCTGTGTATCAAAAATTATTTAAATCTGTAAAGCCTTTCATGAGTTATCATCCGGAAACGAAGAATCCAACCGACAGACCGACCGACCGACAAGCTCACTCCTATATACCCCCTCAAACTTCGTTTGTAGAGGTATAATGACAAAATTTACACTATAAAATCTTCCAGAGCAAAGTTCTTAATAATGCATAACACAGATCTAAGCAGCAAAGTTCATCAGGTCATTGACCAGCAACTGGAGGAATAAACTCTGATAATGCATCTTAATAACATCTTATGATTGAATCTTAATATAGCTGAAGACAGGTAGAAATATTGGAACTTTGACAATTGAAATTTTCACTCTGCTTCTAACATTTTTGTTTCAAATTTTATCACTGAACAACCATCGAATGAATTGTTAAGGAAAGATTGAATTTTAAGATGGTATAAAGTTTTTGTCAAAATCTGGTTGATAACTGTAGAAAATCAAAGGTCAAAAACAGAATTTAAAGAAAAAAAAATAAAATCCACAAGGCGGGGCTTAACACCACAGGCGGCCTTGACCTTGAGCCAGCCAGGTTGGAACATGGTTTCTGCACATCATGTTCATGAACTGAACATTTCACTAAAGTTTCATGATATTTATTCTATGGGTTCAGAAGGTATGAACTGGACACGAAATGCATGGTTCAAACACCTCTGGTGACCTTGATATTTTTCCGGCCATGTTGGAACATGGGTTCTGCACGTCGTCTTGATGGGGAGAACATTTGTCTAAAGTTTCATGAAATTCCTTGTAGGGGTTGAAAAGTTATTGACTGGACACGAATTGTGCATGCACGGAAGGACAGACAGACGGACGAAGACCATTCCTATATCCCTCAGCCGCTATGCGGCAGGGGATAAATAAGGGCCATAATTTGATCAAAATGAAAGTTAGAGTTATGGTTCTTGACATACACACTCGGGATATGATTACAGACAAGTGTGCCAAGTTTCAAAGCTGTAGCTATAGTAGTTTTTAAGATATAAGTAGGTTGCACGCAAACTTTAACCAAAGCGGGACAGCGATGCAGACGCCGACCCGATGACAGAGTGAGTACAATAGCTCGACATATTTTTCGAATAGTCGAGCTAAAAATCTTGGCATTTTTTAAACTTGGAATACAGTTTTCAATAATTTTTCCCAATTTCACGGTTGCAATGGTTGAGATATTTGACAGTGTGGCCATAGCATGTGATTTATGATGTCATTTATCAGTATTACATCATGAGAAAACCCATCGATTCAAATCTTCAAAATTTAGGGCATTCCAAGGGGACAGTTGGACATTATCCACAGTTGTAAATACGTTTGTCACCTTTTGTCCACTTTGTCAGTGATTCCAAGTAAATACTGCAATTGAATGATAACAAGAGCTGTCACTGAAAATTGACATATTCCCCTGAAATACAGCTTTGAAATCAAAATGGTATATATATGTAATAAAAAACTACCTGTGGAAGAGATGAAGCAAACCGCATACAGGGATTTCAATAGATTCTTCCATTTAAATGCCAGCAAATTAGATCTTTCCACATTTGACTCCACCTGATTCTGAGCTTGGGGTCATTTTGATGCATGAGAATTTAGGAAACATGGTCAATTTTGCAAAGACTGAAGATAAATATTGTGTCTATTGCATTTTAATTATGAAGCTGATACTTATTTGATCCTGAACATTTATTAAAATGAAGTTAAAGCAGTTTTATAAGTAGTTAAGTTCAATGAACACAAGATATGACTTGCAACTATTTGATTATGACCCCTTAAAAATCGCAACAGGGGTCAAATAAACCCTGCTTTTCAAAAGATATTGAAATCCCTGCTGCATATAACGTGATACATGAAAAAGATTATTTGTTTAAAGTTTGTAGTAAATATCTCTCGTAATAAACAAGTTATAGTTAAATATTACATCTTGAAAATTAGAGTTATGGACTTTACAACATATGATGTGGGTAATGAAAAGGAATAATGTGAGTGATGATAAGGAACATATATTTAAAGTTTGATGTAAATCCCTTACTAAATATAGAAGTTAAGCAAACCAAATGAGTAAGGGCCTATAACTCTGCTAAAAGTAATCCGAGCGGAAAATCCTGAAGATATGCACAACTAGACTAGGGGACGAACATTCCAGTGAAATTTCAATGAAATCATCCAAAGGGTTTTGGAGATGGAGTTTGGACAATGTTTTAAGAAAGAAGTTATAGTACAAATGACTAAGAGCCCATAACTTGGCATAAAATAATTCATAAACTCTTGACATTATGCACAACTAGGCTTGGCGACAAGCATTCCTGTGAAATTTAAATGAAATCCGCCAAGTAGTTTTGGAGATGAAACAGGGATAAGACTTTTATATAGAAGTTTTAGTAAAAAATGACCAAGGGCCCATAACTCTGGCAGAAGAAATTCGGGCTGAAAATCTGACATTCCTGTAATGTTTCAATGAAATCCCCCAAGTGGTTTAGGAGATTAAGCATGGACAAGATTTAAATAAAATATAAGTTATATAGTAAAAACTAAGGGCCCATAACTCTGGCAAAAACAATCCGAGCAGAATCTTCTGATGAAATGCATAACAAGGCTTGGTGACAAACACTCCTGTAAAGTTTCAATGAAATCCCCCCCCACCCCCACCCCAACAGTTTTGAAGATGAAGTGTGGAAAAGATTTTTATATAGCAATTATAGAAAAAAATAACTAAGGGCCCCATAACTCGGCCAAAAATACCCTGAGCAGAGAAATTCCTGATAATATGCATAACTTGGCTTGGTGACAAACACTCCTCTGTTCAATAAAATCCCTAAAGCAGTTTTGGAGAAGAAGCAAGGACAAGATTTAATCAGACTGACATTTTGGACAGACTAATAGGGGGATGGACAGACGGACAGTGAGATTATTATATGAGAAGGGCATAAAAATTTTATCAGTATTTACCACAAAACACAAACAGCTTTGAAGATTTTAATCAATGGTTTTTTCTTGCCTTAACTCCGAAAAATGACGTCACAAACCACGTGGTATGGCCACACTGCTAAAACTGTTTTCTACTTAAAGTAAAAGTGACCTTGACCTAACTGGCCCCAAATCCAAAACAATCAAGACTTAAAAAGAAGTTGAGTGTATTACCGCTATATGCCTGGCAAGCCTCTTAACAAGCTGTTTCTTCCTTGTCCCTTCTGGCCCATAAAATACCACACATTTGTACTGATCCAGCTGTAAGCAATAATACTAATGAAATGTTATCAAAAATATGTGTGAAAAAGGGGCTTAACTTAAAAAGTATTTGTATTAAAAGTTATTACGCTTGTTGGTAAGGAAGTAAATTTTGACCGTAAATATATACTGGCTGTCAATAGAAAGAAACCACTTTTACAATAGCTTTTACATTGATGAAATTAAAAGCATTCGAAATGGCTAAATAACAGTATATTCTTGCAATTTTTGATAACATACAGTCTTATCAGGCCTTTTCTGCTGCCCAAATTATAAAGCTCAATATTATAAAAAAATCAATATAAACAACAGAACAAAATTACATAACAGCATCCTGTTAAAGGCTGTTTGACATTTTCTTCTGGTTATTGAAAATTTAATTTACTAAGAATTTACTAATTAAATGAAAGAAAAACTTGTGAAAAACTGGAAACAGCGGCGGAAAAACACTCGTGGAAAAAACACTCGCACAGTACTTCTGATGTTGATCGTAGTGATTGTTTCATGTTCCGTCAGAAGTAAAGCTTTACATTCATATGTTGCCATTTTAATTTTTTCAGTCACTTGCAACTGTTAGTAATTTTAAAAGTGGTTACTTTCTATTGAAAGGGAGTATAATATATTCCAAGTATAATATGATATCTCGAGTATTTTCAAAGTTAAGGACCAAGTGCTTAAAAACTTTAACACAGAATCTAGGAAAAAAAACTTCTAAATTATTTGTAGTAGAGCTATTGGTTATGTTATGATAATGACAAAGATTATGATGGTGAATATATATTCCAACTTTTAAGTATATATATTAAGTAGTTTCAAAATTTTTGACCAAGTGCACAAACTTAGTGCCTAAGCCAAAATGAGTAAGATGGTCAAGCTGAAAACAGAAACAACACTCACCACCCTGGTAAAGCTGTGTAATGTTGCCAATGGCAACAGAAGGTCAAATGCAAGAGAATCAAGATCATTTGATGATCCTGAAAAACAAAAACAAAATACAAGTCATTTCCATGACTGCATATTTATTTTAAGGCTCATCTAATTTAGAAGCAACAGGGAAATCAATGATAGTACCATTTAAGTCTCAATAATTGTATAACACTAAACATATTACATTTTACATGGTTGTTATACGCTGTACCAAAGAAACAAACTACCACTTAAAGCACCCACTAGACGAGTGTTCAGTTGAACAATTGTGGGTTCAGTTTAACACCCTCTGCTACTTGTCAGAATAAAAATTCCAGCACAAAAAAGGGAATACCTTCATCAAATGTGACCTTTACCCAAAGAATTCAACATCCACATGAGCATGTTATCAAACGCAATTTCATTTGAAAGTTTGGTCAAGAAATAATAAGAAATGGCAAAGTTATAGCCAACGTTTTCATGCCAAAATCCAAGTACAAAAAGAAGCTAAATTCCATGAAACGTCAACTTGACCTAAAGAATTTTGCATTAACATGACTCTGTTGTCATAAGCAATATAATTTGAAAGTCTGATAAAGAAATATTAATATTTAATGGCACGATTATCACCTACATCCAATTGTCTGCGACTTTTGCAGGGCTTGGCGCTGTCGCCATCACGGTTCGGGTTCGTCAAGTCATCTGCAAGATTTTCTGGAATACCTATGCCAAGGTACACTACCCCACCAACTGCACATTTTGTAAAATCGAGCAACAATTTTGATCTTGACTATTTATCTGTCCAGATTATAGTCAAATAGGCCTCAAGTCATATAGGCACAGTGAATTTTCAAAAACGTCTAATAGGCCACAACTTTTTTATTGATATCGACTGTGTTATCATTATTATAAATATAAAATCATTGAGAAAGGTTTGCTATTTCTACCACAGTGGTACACTACAAAAATCTATTGAAGACATCAGATTCCGAATCTCCGATTAATTTACTTGTAGAAAGATAATATTCTGACTGATAAATCGATTCCACTTAGCCCTCTGATTCTCTACACCAGTTATAGCCAACGTTAAGTTTTCGAGACAAATCAATGGACCAATGGATTATCTATCTACCGGCTTTTCTTCCAAAGGGCGATACAAAAATTACATGTGTACTGTTTTTGACAACTTTGGACAAGTTACCCAGTAAACACCCAACATCAGAAAGATGTTGGATTTAGGTTGGATTTTGGTTGTGATGTCGGTGATCCAATGTTGAAAATGTGAATTTGTTTGGGCATGGCAAATAATGTCGAGTTGATGTTGACTAAAGGTCAGATATTTCATGATTATATATAGGAATAATTACTTTTGAATAACTAATATTTTCCATATTTTTTGATATTATCTATACATATGCACAAATCTAAAACAAGAGCTGTCACTTGAAATAGAAATATGCCCCCAAAATGCAGCTTTGAAATCAAATTGGTATACATATGCAGGCTGTCAAGTGATCTTTCAAAAAGTAGGAAAAAATAGGAACCATTTTGACAAAAATGTAGGAGCAAAGTAGGATAAAGTAGGAACTTTTTCCTCAAAAGTAGGAATACATAACAGTCTTTCTAGAGTCACTCTTTCTGCTACGCATTATAATATTTATCATGGTTGTCCAGCTGAGGCCCCAACACATAAGTCAGACTGCCACTGGTAACTTAGAGAGAGGTCTATGTGGAGTCAGTATGGGTCAGTGGGGCCTCATATTGGTGAATATTAACAGCACTACATCACTCAATGTCAGTTAAGTGGACATTTTCAGATTTTCACTGTCCTTAGGCTCCAGTTTTCTAGAAACAAAAAATAACCGAGATATTTTGTCATAAGATGATATTTCAAACCTCAATGTACCTCTAAAAGACCTTTTTCCGCCTTGGAAAATCTATTCCTGACTTTTTATTTGGGTGAAAAAGGACAAAAAAGGCAAATTTTGTGTTGTCCTTGAACTGGGTTCTAGTATTTACTACGAGATATTGCTCATGAGGTATGGTATGTGCAGCATATTTCACCTAAACCAGTGGCTATTAAGCCTAACTCAATGAAATAATGACATACCAATAGTAGAATTTCAAGTCTGTTAATATTACAAATCAATCGCCAGTGTCCCAAAATCTTAGGTTAGATACGTTAACTGGCTTTGACAACTTGCACCAGGTACAAATATGTACATTTAAACCTTATTATGCAAATATAAACTCCTAAGAAATGGTGTTATGTGATTAGAATAGCTTTTATAGTGTATGATATGTTGAGGAAACACCATAATTTACACAAAATGAAAATTTACATTGTTGCGTTAACTTTTCATAAGATACGTTAACTTTCAATATGCTCTAAGACCTAAACTAATAAAGAAAGGAGGCAAAATGATATTCTCACAGTAGACCTACCTCATACAGACATAACTGATCGGTCTAATCTTTCTTCGAATAGAGTTACCTTCTCATCTTATAGCAAAATCACATAAATGTCAATAAGATACGTTAACGTAAGATACGTTAAGGTAGAACGCTCCCAAAAATTAATTTTCAGGGTTTCCTCATGAAATTTCGCATACACATAATTGAGCGTATGCCTGATTTGAATATATGTTTACTTTTTTAGTATTTTGAGCCGTTTCGAAACCACAAGCCTTCAAAGTATACTACTAATGTCACTTTGAGACATCTGTCAAAGTTCCTGCGTTCGAGCAACAAAAGCGGATATTTCAGTCAATTTTAAGTTGATTGCTGCGAAATTATAGCACATAGTGCGTCTAAGAAATGACTTCATGAACACATAATTTTCTTATCCATGGCTTACGTTAAATAACTTCAAATACGTCTTCAAATTTAGAGACAAAATGGTGCCTCGGTTTGCTTAAAATATTTTTTCGTTGATTATTAAAAATTAAATTTTTGATTTTTAAACTGTATTGATTAAATTTAATTTTAATTTGAACTCGTTTAATATAAAAATTACTTTACCAGCTTCGTTTTCGCTTAATATCAATTTATTTTACCCCTGTATCTACTTTCATTCGACGATAAAACACTTACAAGTATGTTTAGGAAATTAAGTTAACCTGTAAATATATTTTTTAAAATTAATTTAAAGAAAATAATTGAATTCTAGTACAGAACTAGATACTTTATGTAGTGTAAGAATAACTAATTAAGTTGAACTGCAGATATTTTAACTAATATGAATTCAGATTATGGACCTCATAAGGCATAGCGTTGCGTTTGTGAACCTGAGTAAGATATATGTTAACATATAAAGTTAAAGAAATCTTTGTGTAAATGTGATCAATTTCTGATAAAAAGGAAGAAATTATGAGTGAAACGAGCTCACATTATTTTGTTTTGGAACTTAAATAAAGTCTAACTTAGTATACTAAATATATTTTTTAACTAGAAATGTGTCCATAGGACACGGATGCCCCCGCTATGCATCGTTTCCAGATACTAAAGTGCAATGATGGGAATAATAGCATTTCAAAGACAGTGATGTTCGAGTAATTATAAGAATATGCATAAACTTGATGATCAAGTAAATTATTTGTATTTGTGGCACTGTTGTCTTCTCATTATGGAAATGTCTGTGAAGAAGTTGGTGGTAATGCAATGCAATGTCATAGTGAACATTTGTGCCAAGTTATTTTGAAATCCCTTCATTCATAAAGAAGTTATAGCCCGAACAAGTAAATTTAAGTTTTAGTAACTGTGACCTTGACCTTGGACTTACAGGCATGGGTAATGTACGCAACACACCGCCTTGTCATGGTGAACATTTGTGCCAAGTTATTTTGAAAACCCTCCATTCAAAACAAAGTTATAGCCCGGACAAGGAAATTCTATTTTTAGTAACAGTGACCTTGACCTTGGACCTACAGGCATGGACATGGTACACAACTCACCACCTTGTCATGGTGAACATTTCTGCCAAGTTATTTTGAAATTACTATATTCCTAATGTAGTTACAACCCTGACAAGAAAATTCTATTTTAGTAACAGTGACCTTGACCTTGGACCTAGGCATGGGCATGGTATGGGACACACCATCTTGTCATGATGAACATTTGTGTCAAGTTATTTTGAAATCAATCTATTCCTAACAAAGTTACAGCCCGGAAAAGAGAATTCTATTTTTAGTAACAGTGACCTTGACCTACAGGCATGGGCATGATACGCGATACACCGCCCTGTCATGGTGAACATTTGTGTCAAGTTATTTTGAAATCCTCCATTTATAATGAAGTTACAGCCTGGACAAGAAAATTCTATATTTAGTAACAGTGACCTTGACCTTGGACCTTCAGGCTTGGGTATTGTGCGGACACACTGCCTTGTCATAGTGAACATTTGTGCAAAGTTATTTCGAAATCCCTGCATTCATAACAAAGTAACAGCCCGGACAAGAATATTCTATTTTTAGTAACAGTGACCTTAACCTTGGACCTAAAGGCTTGGGCATGTATGTGACATACCGTCTTGATATGATGAACAATTATACCAAGTTATTTAAAAATCCAATAAGAAATAACAAAGTTACAGAGCGGACAAGATTTTGCAAGAAAATTCTATTTTTAGTAACAGTGACCTTGACCTTGGACCTACAGTCACGACACACCGCCTTGTTATGGTGAACATTTGTGCCAAGTTATTTTGAAATCCCTCCATTCCAAACAAAGTTAAGGGCAAAGTGTATATTTTTCTTAACAGAAAATGTAAGTGAAAAAGGGGCATAATTTGAAAATATTGGAAGCATGGTTATGGGTCTTGTTGGTTATGATGTAGATTTTGATGGTGAAAATATATTTCAAGTTTCAAGGCAGTATCTCAAGTAGTTTTTAAGTTATGGGCAAAATGCACAAAATATAAGAAACAAGATATATTCCTATTAAAACTAATGTTAATGGAAGTATCAAAGGGCCATAACTTCTGAACAGAACATGTAAGAGCAAAACCCCACCTTTCTGCACAACAACATATCAGGCCAAGCATTGCGGTCAAGTTTCATTAAATTCCCACCAGTAGTGTAGAAGGAGTTGCGTTCACGAGATATACTCCTATTAAAACTAATGTAAATGGAAGTATCAAAGGGCAATAACTTCTGAACGGAACGTGTAAGAGCGAAACCCCACCTTCATGCACAACTACATATCAGGCCAAGCATTGTGGTAAAGTTTCATCAAATTCCCAGCAGAGGTGTAGGAGGAGTTGCGTTCACAAGATATATTCCTATTAAAACTAATGTAAATGGAATTATCAAAGGGCCATAACTTCTGAACGGAACATGTAAGAGCAAAACTCCACCTTTATGCACAACAACATATCAGGTCAAGCATTGTGGTCAAGTTTCATTAAATTCCCACCAGTAGTGTAGGAGGAGTTGCGTTCACGAGATATACTCCTATTAAAACTAATGTAAATGGAAGTATCAAAGGGCAATAACTTCTGAACGGAACGTGTAAGAGCGAAACCCCACCTTCATGCACAACTACATATCAGGCCAAGCATTGTGGTCAAGTTTCATTAAATTCCGACCAGTAGTGTAGGAGGAGTTGCGTTCACGAGAATATCGGACGGACGGACGGACGGAAGGACGGACGGACGGAAAGACGGACAGGAGCAACTCTTAATGCCCGTCGCCATTTGATGGCGGGGGCATAAAAATCAAAGGAATTGGTACATGTGTCGATTGATAGAGTAAGATACGGTGTTCTTTTAAACTTTACAAGTGTTTTCATTTGATACGTTGCCTCAAGGGTGTTTTATTGTTAAAATATCCCTTTTGGAAATATTTTGTTAGTTTGCATTTGTTATACTTCTATTTTATTGCTTATTTTGTATTTTAATATGTTTTCTGAAATAACAGTAAGATACGTTAAAATTTACTATGTACTAATTAAGCGACTTAACTGAAAATCAATAGTAGATTTTGGCATTTGTACTAGATTATTAAGTGTGCGCATACCTTGTCCATTGCGCTTTGGTTGTATTATTTTATTTGATTAAGCATTACCTGATTAAAACGAATTGAAGTAGAATCACTTTCAATTTATTTGATCTTTTTCCTTTTTGTCTTTAAACAAATGACAAATAGAACTTAATAATGAAAGTAGCATGTAAATCTTTGTCACCAAGTGGATCCTTATACTATGACATACCTTTAAGGAATAATTAATAAGATCTCTCATTATCATTGGTTTGCAGTGATTTGATTAAAACAACTTTAACGTATCTTACTTTGCTAAAATAGTAGGTTTGTTCAAGTCATAGTAACTCTCAGTATTAAACCATGACAAAATCTCCGATGTGTGTTTTCCTGTTCCAAATACGTACATGTTTTAGTTTCTAATAATAAATCATGCTGCACAGTTACTTCAGTTTTACTCATTTGTGAAAATCAAAATGTCCATTTAACTGACATTGAGTGTACAGTAATACCATGGGTTTAGTCTTCCTGCTATTATTAGAGGTATTCGAAAAGAAATGCAATTGCAGTTTTATTGCGGAAAAATATCGATATTTATGTGTTTCAAGTTATACCAAGATCAGACCTCTTAGCAGGCCTGAAAAAAACTAGACTGTGTCCTGGGGGTACAGATGCTCCAAGTGCTACAACAACATTTGTAAAACAAAGGGCCATAACTGTGGTAAAACTGGTCGCAGGAAAAAAAATTCTTTACGATCATCTTCACATCCTGCTCGATCAATCTTTGTAAGATTGAACGAATTCTGCCCGAACGTTAATGAGGAGTTGATGCCACATGATTGGGGGACAAGTGCGATCTAAATCTGTCCATTGAAAATGGTTTCGTCACTACTAAAATATATGATAAAAGAGATGATTTAATTTTAGTATAGTAAATTTTCCGTTTTTAGACGGCGATGTTCCCCGTGCAACATCTTATGGGGTTTATATCTCACAACTTGTCCGCTTTTCAAGTGGTTGCGACGATGTTAATGATTTCAATGAACATTATCTTTGCATTACAGAACAAGAGCTGTCACTTGAAATTGACATATGCCCCCGAAATGCGGCTTTGAAATCGAATAGGTATACATATGTAATAAATAAACATATGTAATGAAAAATATGCTTGTGGAAGACAAAGCATACTGCATGCATATAATGTGAAAGATGAAAGTATCCCAATTTACAGCCAAGACAAGATAATTCTATTTTTAGTAACAGTGACCTAGTTTTTGGACACAGATGACCCATATTCCAACTCCTCCGAGAAATTACTGGGACAGATATCCTGACCAAGTTTCATGACAATCAGAGCAAAAATGTGACCTCTGTAGTGTTAACAAGAAAATTCTATTTTTAGTAACAGTGACCTTGACCTTGGACTAACCGACATGGGTATTGTACTCGACACACCATCTTGTCATGGTAAACATTTGTGCCAAGTTATTTTGAAATCCAATCAGATATAACAAATTTACAGCCTGGACAAGGTTTTTCTATTTTTAGTAACAGTGACCTAGTTTTTGGACCCCATGACCAATATTCGAACTCGTCTGAGAAATCATTGGGAAAAACATCCTGACCAAGTTTCATGACAATCGGAGCAAAAATGTGACCGCTCGAGTGTTAACAAGAAAATTCTATTTTTAGTAACAGTGACCTAGTTTTTGGACCCAGATGACCCATATTCGAACTCATCTGAGAAATCATTGGGACAAACATCCTGACCAAGTTTCAAAACAATCGAGGCAAAAATGTGACCGCTAGAGTGTTAACTAACTAAGTGGGGACGGACAACAGACATTGATCGATCCTAATAACTCACGCTTAGCCTACAGCTCAGATGAGCTAAAAAAGTGTGGCCTTAACTTGCCAGTTTGTGTACATACACTGTATACATCTAAGGCTCTCTTAAATTTAGTCTTAACATTTTGAGAATGTGCTACAAATTTGTTGTTGTTGTTCTTGTTGTTGTTTTACTTACAAACAGTGAATAACATATTCAGAAAAGCCTGATTTTCAAAGTGCTATAAAGTAGAAAGTTTACTTGTCACTATCCATAAAATGACAAAATTTACCCAATAAAATCTTCCAGAGCAAAGTTCTTAATATTGCATAACACAGATCTAAGCAGCAAAGTTCATCAGGTCATTGTCCAGCAACTGTACCAATAAACTGGTAAACATCATACCTAAATATAGCTGAAGACAGGTAGAAATATTGGATTTTGACACTTGAAATTTTCACCCTGCTACTAAAATTTTTGTTTCAGATTTTATCACTGAACAACCAGTGAATGAATTGTTCAGGAAATATTGAATTTTAAGATGGTATAAAGATTGTGTTAAAATCTGGTTAATAACTGTAGAAAATCAAAGGTTAAAAACAGAATTTAAAAGGAATAAAAATTAAAATCCCCTGGTCGGGGCCCCTGGTCAATTTAACAACATGATTTTAATAATTTGTGTAGAAATCATCAATATCAATATTCATACCAAATTTCATGACAATCGGACAAAAAATGTAACCTCTATTGCGTTAACAAAATTTACCTTAGGGTTAGGGTTAGGTAAAAAGGCCCATAACTCCGCAAAAAATTATCCGATCAGAAAACCCTTGGGATATGCACAACTAGGCTTGGTGACAAACACTCCTGTGAAGTTTCAATGAAATCCCTCAAGCGGATTTAGAGAAGAAGCGAGGGACAAGATTTTGCTAAAAAGGGCCGTAACTCAGCCAAAAATAATCCGAGCAGAAATTCCTGACGATATGCATAACTAGGCTTGGTGACAAACACTCCTGTGTTTCAAAGAAATCCCTCAAGCGGTTTTGGAGAAGAAGCGAGGACAAGATTATTTCGGACGGACGGACAGTGCGATTACTATATGCCTCCCTTCGGGGGCATAAAAACCTTTAAAACAAGGTTATCGGTATCACAAATTAAGGAAAACCTTTTGCAAGTTTTATCGCCGATACCCAGATCTAATTCATAAATACAGGTGCAGTTTAAAATCACTTTTGCAACAAGGTATTTCGCAGCCTTTTTTATGGAGATTTAATTTATAAACTCAAGAAGATAAAAGGCATTGCTAATTTCTCCCGGTTATTCGTAAAAATCATATATAACATATATAAATATTAAATAAATAAAATATCATGTTGCTGCCTCTTAAAGTTGCATAGAAAACTGTGACAGAAATTGTGCATGTATGCCATCTCTGTGTAAAAATCTAATTGTTTGGTGATCAGGAAGTAGATGAGCAAGGATCCTAAGTCTGTCTTTGGACCCCCTCAATATTGGGACACCCTTATTTTTCATAAAAATTATTTTTTGTGCCCCAAAATTTTGGGACACTTCGGATCAGTATTTTTCCGAGTCTCTAAGTTTTGGGACACTTTCAGAAATGGTATTTCCATGTTCCTTAATTAACTTGTTGTACCATCACACTTTATGCAGACAACATTTCATGCACAAAAACATGCCCTTATTACATCTTTGTAATGTTTGAGGGAAGCACATTTTCTCTTGGCATTATAATATTGCATTTGCCGCCCGTAACACATGTAAAGAGCGTTTTTAATATAGCTCCAAAGATTTGACACACAAACAAATCATTTTATTCTCCAAACAGACATATATTATAATTACAAAAATATGAAAACTGTATTATCATATATAAAGGTCAATCCAACATTACATGTGCATCCATAAAAGTTGACAGTACTCAAAATGTTTAGACATTTTTTGAACAAATATTGATTTTTTTGGATGTTGGGACACTGAAAAAATTTTTTTAACGGTCCCAAGGCGTAGGTGATAACGGTAGATGAGCAAGGGGCATAAAATCAATCTACACCACAAGGGACAATAGGATAAAGCATTATATACAAAATATCAGGCTGCTTTATGATATAGCTGCTAAGAAAACTGTGATCGAAATTTCGTTATGGACAGATGGATGGACGGACGGATAGATGGACGGACAAGGGTAAAACAGTATACCAAATTTGGACATGATCTTCTGTGTTCAAACCATCAACTCCTCCCCACTGCTGAAATGAGTGCCTTGAAAATGGGACTTCACTTCCAGCAATTCACTGAAGTTCAAAGGGGCAAGGTCAGGACTTTAGGGCAGATGGCTGATTCTTTGAAAACCCAAGACACCTTAGCACTAATGAACAGCATCACTTTTGTTTGCCGGCCTCCTGAACCGAGTTATGTCTGTGTTGATGTTTTCCCAAGTGCACGTCAGAACTGAATTACTGCCCTTAGCCTGACATAGCCTGTTCACGGCATGAAAATTTTCTCTATGACGCGTTAAATATAGCTGTTTCTCAGATTCTGTTAATGTTATGGAGTCCTAACAAACAGGAAATGAACTTGTTGTACCATCACACTTTATGCAGACAAAATTTCATGCACAAAAACATGCCGTTATTACATCTTTGTAAGATTTGAAGGGAGCACATTTTCTCTTGGCATCATAATATTGCATGTACCGCCCGTCACACATGTTACAATGGAAACGCTTCGATATTTTAAGAAGGAAAAAATGAATTTCTATTAAGAGCGTTTATATATATGAATACCATTATTAAATGGTATTCATATTAAACTATATTTAAACAGAAATATTGACTCAAGTGACTGCAAAAAACCTACTTATGACAAAAGTTTCTTTACTTCTGTGACACCCATCATAAACAATCCAAGCCATTTTGAACAAAGAAAACATGAAATGTGGCCATGTCATGAAACCAGGATTTCAACACTTTAACAGTCTTTCTGGGCTGTTTCAAAAAAAAAATGGCTGGAAAAGTGAAAAAATAGTGAAAAATTAAAGTTCATAAAAATTCCAAACTTGTTATTCTGTATTTTTTGTTTATTGAAACTGAGTATAGAACTGAAAAGATTTTTAAATCGGTCCACTGGTTGCTGAGATATTGTCATTTGAAAAATGGCAAGTGAAGTGAAAAAATGTAAAGAATTAAAGTTCATAAAAAGTCCAAACTGGTTGGTCCATATGTTTGTACGGTCCTTACAGTGAGCAAAATCAATCAAGTTATACTCATAAGTGGCAGAATAAAAATTCTATGGAGCTTTATTGACCAATATTAAATAAATCAAAGAATTTTAATTTATGTGCTTAAATTACAAGTATTCCTGTTTCTTATTATTTAAATGTATATTTCTGTTAAAATACATGTTGAAGCATCAAATAAAAAGGCTTTAGAACTTGTGGTATCGCATAAAGATAAAAAATTCATATTGTTAAAAAAGTGTGTCACACTCCTGACAACCATATAAGTGCAGTGTACTCAAAAATGTTTCACTAAGGCAATTCCTTTTTGTCACAATTTAACAAAACATGACTTACACTTCTAGGAAAAAATAAGCTCTTGTTTTCATTTAAAGGATATGTTGACAGAATATTGCAATATGTGCATAATGTCACACTCCTGACAAATTTAGCTGACATTTTCTGAAGGGAACTGCAGACAAATATAATTTCAGTAGAGGTGATAATATTATAATTATTGCATCTAGAAACATAAAACTTAATGATGCACAAAACATTTCTTATGTACTATTAATCTTTAAAGTCCTATAAATTTATAAAGCAAAGATGTATTCATTTTCTTGAGGTATTTTCTAATCTACCACGCCTGACTTAATAAAATAAATTTTGATTACTTTAAGTATAATATGCTTAATTTTATCATTATTTGATGCCTAATAGATGCACATTTTACTAAAACAACACTAAAACTTGTCATTACTAAAGCTTTTTGTAAAATAATGGTCTGAACAAATGTGATTTTGAAAAGTGTCACACTTTTTTGTCACACTCCTGACATTTTTTGCCCATTATTTTAGAATATTTTTTTAACGGATGGTGCTATTTTGATGAAACTTCACAAATCTTTAAAGGGCATGATGAGACACCTTTGCAAAGTAGGAAAATGGAAGTAACTGTTTGTTGTACATTTTTATAACAGGAAAACCCAAACCAGCCATTTTTTTTGAAACAGCCCTTCTTCAAACTGAAGTTATTAAGCAGACTTTTGGCCCAAAATTCCAATCACAAGCTAGGTCTTCATGCAAGCTTGGTATATTCAAAGTTTCAGCAAGACTGGTTCATCCTAACTGAAGATATTGACCAGAAATTGCTGTGTTTTTTTTTATTCACAATGACCTTGACCTGACTGGCCCCTAAATGATCTTCATGAAAGCTTGCTATATCAAAAGTTTCAGTAAGATATTAAAATCATCTGCAAGGGCACAACTATCCAAACTGAAGTTATTGGCTGGAAACCGCCTCCCCACCATACCCCTATATAATTACCAGGATTTTTGTTGTAAACCTCGTGTTAACCAAGAACAAGAGTGTCCATAGGACCCTGGGTCGCTCACATGTCAACAACTGCTCAATGGTTGCAAGAGTTGTGTGCAAGTTTGGTAAAATCAAGCAAAAAAGCTGCTATTGTGGAGAAAAGCTCAAAATAGCTTACTTTGGCTCTTTTAAGGGCCATAACTCTGGAACCCAGTATGGAATCTAGCTGGTTCAAGAAAGGAATTGAGATCTTATAGTAACTCAAGTATTGTACAAGTCTAATTTAATTCAAAAATGAAGCTATTCTGCAGACAACGTTAATTTCGACACTTTCAGGGGCCATAACTCTGGAACCTATAATGCAAAATGGCAATTTCAAGAAAGGAACCAAGATCTTATGGTAATAAAAGTGAAGATCAGACCAAAATTAAGACCACTAGTGTGCAGACAAGCTTTTATAATAACCTAACATAGTGACCTAGTTTTCAAGGTCACATGACCAGGTTTGGAACTTGACCTAGATATCACTGAGATAAACATTCTGACCAACCTCGAAAAAGAGGACCAAATTAAGACTGCTAGAGTGCGGACAAGCTTTTTCTAGAATTTTACCTTGTGACCTAGTTTTGAAGGTCACATGATCCAGTTACGAACTTGACCTAGATATCATTAAGATAATCATTTTTACCAAGTTTGAAGAAGATCGGATAAAAATTAAGACCTCTAGAATGGGGACAATAATTGTGAACGGACGACGGACGGATAATGGACGCCGGACGAAACGCTATCACAAAAGCTCACCCTGTCACTTTGTGACAGGTGAGCTAACAAAAACGAAATCGCCAAACAAATGCAAAAGGGGGAAAAGAAGATTATTTTATAATTGCCGGAGAAGAATGTTTGAGAAAATATGTTTTTGTATTCATAGTTTGTTTTTTAATTCTATTAAAAATATTTTTTTTTTGTTTAAATCTTGTTGAGATTCATGCCCACTACATGTGTAAAACATAGAGTTGATTTCATAAAATACATTTCATCCCTAAAAGTCTCGCTACTGGGCTGTTATAATGATATAGAGCTCATTAACATTACTTGTAGAAGAGAGGTTTAGAGATGAATTAAAAACACTCGAAGATATTTGTTTAATTAGTGTTATTACACTGAAAATAATAAAAGGAAGTGGGAAGATGTGCGATTTTGGTCGAATTTTGCTCAGATTCTGGTTGAAACAAGGTTGGAATTTTGTTGGAAACCAACGTCAATCCAATGTCAGGAACTTTCATTTCCAACCAATATTCAATGTTAATCCGATGTCGTGGTCTGATGTCAATCCAATATGTATTCGATCTCAAATGTTTCCTGCATACTCTGATAAATATCAGCAGGTGTTGCATTGAACTTGCAACCAAATTAGTGTATTTTCTGTTCTTGTTTCTATTTACCCACCTACCTACCTTGTTATTTGGTAAACCTTAAAACTTTTTAAGGAGAACATTTATTTGTTGAAGCTTAAACTTCATGTTATTCCAAATATAATATTGAAATGTTTCTGGACTTATCTGCCCTATTTCTTTTGGGTAGTTTTAGGAACCATGTGCATTTATTTTACTTGGCTATATAAATCCTTTTTTTTCAAACAACATCTTATCATTGTGACAAACATCTTGTATAGGTCTTCATTATGATTTACATTTTTACCCTTTCCCTGATGATATGCCTGTAACAAGAATTATCAATGAAAGTGATTAAAAACCACCACATGTTTGCTTGATACTTGAACTGGGAATTCTTAGAATCAATGGCATAACTAACAGAAGAAACATGGACACCTGTAGAAGTGACCTTGACCTTGATTCCACACACCTACTTTCAATACCAAGCAGTCTTTAAAGAAGCAACCTTAACAGTAAGTTTCATCACAATATCTCATTCCTCTTAAAAATCTAAATTGTTTTTCTATCCTAAAATTTAGTAACAGTGACCTTTACCACAGTGGCCCCACTTTCAATCCAAAGTGTCGTCTTCAATTTTCTTACTATTTTTAATAACAGCGTCCTTGACCAAACAGGCCTTACTTTCAGTTCCAAAAGTTGTCTTTCACAGAAACCACCTATACAACAAATTTCGTTCAAGAATCTCATTCCAAGATATAGTTACTGAGTGGAAATGAAGTTTTGAAGTTAAAATAACAGTGACCTTGACCTTGAATCAACAGGCCCCAAAGTCAAACCTAACCTGTATCTTGTAATGTTACATCTGTGTTCCAAAAAATAATTAAATCTATGAAGTATTTCATGAGTTATCGTAAAGAAAAAGTTTTTTTTCTATTTTAAGTAACAGTGAACTTGACACAACAGGCCCCAATGTCAAACTCAACCTGTATCTTGTGATGTTACACCTGTGTACCAAACATTTTTAAAATATTTGATGCCTTTCACGAGTTATCGTCCGGAAAGCATTTTTCTATTTTTAGTAACAGTGACCGTGACACTGACCTCTTCTGTAAACAAAGAATCCGACCGATCGACAGACTGACTGAAAGACCGACAGACCCACTCCTATATATCCCTCAAACTTCGTTTGTCTTGGTATAATCATATAGAACAGTTTAGTCTGTTCTTGATCTACACTGTTAGCTTCTGAATCAGAAATCATCGAAAAGCTTTATCAATATGCTTTTTAGATCCTGATCATAATGTTATGCCTAATTGTGCAGCCTTATGTGGACATACACAGGCTGCACAGAGGATATAGTATGTATCAATGGAGTCAATGGTTTTGTTAAAATGAAACAGATACATACCTTTGAGTTTAACAATAATTTTAGGTACAGCAAGATTTCCCAGAATCTGTTGGGCAGGAATGTCCGGCACAATGGTGTCTCTATTCCAAGTTGTATTGCCTGAAAACAATTCAATAAAGCTTACCAGTATATCAACCAACAATGAAAGGTTCCTATTCACACAGTCATGTTTAAACTATTTTTACACCAACAATGAAAGGTTCCTATTCACACAGTCATGTTTAAACTATTTTTACAATTTTTGTTTTGCATGGAGATATGATATCAGAGAAAAGTAGTTTTTTTGTTCACATATTTTAAACGAGAAATATTTTTTAAAAAGATAAACAGTGTTGATAATAAAGATTTTAATATACTTTAAGAAATTAGAAACGCAACTTCTTTAAACAAAATTTATGTTTCGTGATTAAAGAATGTTGTATTTTAAATTTCTTTAACTTTATTATATTTACTTGAAGGAATTAGAAAAGCAACTTTTTTAAACATGAAATATATTTTTTTTAAAGAAGTTGCGTTTCTAATTTCTTTTAGTATATATAAGACAGAAAGAAATATAGAGCGGCGAAGCAGACACAGTGTAGTTATTTTATTTTGCTTGTTATAGCTGTTGACCAACCATCCCTACCTTCTTAGTATGGCCTAGGGATTAAACGACCGAGTCATGGAGACCCCTAAATTCATTGAAAGTGTCTGTCCAAAAAAAAAAACAAGCGGGCAAAAAGGCCCTATCGCTCACCATATTCTTAGATTCATGAAATGAAAGGTAGAAACGCAACTTCTTTAAACAAAATTCATGTTTCGTGATTAAACTTTAGCTAGTGACCTAGTTTTCAAAGTCACATGACAGGTTTCGAACTTGTGCTTAATATCATTGAGATAAACATTCTGACATAGCTTGAAAAAGAGGACCACAATTAAGACCACTAGAGTGCAGACAAGCTTTTTCTATAATTTGACCTAGTGACCAAGTTTTCAAGGTCACATGACCCAGTTTCGAACTTGCCCTAATTATCATTGAGATAAACATTCTGACCAAGCTTGATGAAGATCGCAAAAAATTAAGACTGCTGGATTGTGGACAAGCTTTTTCTATAATTTGACCTTGTGACCTAGTTTTTTTAGTCACATGACCCACTTTCAAACTAGACCTAGATAGACATTCTGACCAAGTTTGAAGAAGAACGGACCAAAAGACCAAAGACTGATAGAGTGTGGACACGCTTTTTCTATAATTTGACCTTGTGTCTTAGATTTCAAGGTCACATGACCCAGTTTCGAATTTGACCAAGATATCTTTGCGATAAACATTTTGACCTAGTTTGAAAACTGACCAAAAGACTGACTGCTAAAGTGCGGACAAGCTTTTCTTTAATTTGACCTAGCGACCTAGTTTTAAAGGTTACCTGACGCAGTTTAGAACTTGACCTAGATATCATCGAGATAGACATTCTGACCAAGTTTGAAGAAGATCCCACTAAAAGTAAGACCACTAGAGTGTGGGCAAGCCTGTTTCTATAATTCGAACTTTAACTAGATACCACTGAGATAAACATTCTGACCAAGTTTGAAAAAGATCCCACCAAAATTAGCTAAAAATAATATTAAATAAACTGGGCCTTAAAATTGAATTACGCAAAAAAGAAAAAAAAACAAATGCATTGACTCATAAAATACTCTTTTGGTTATTAATGAATAAATGCTATTGTTGTTGTTGTTGAATTTTGTTGTTGAATTTTACGACAATTTCCGGGTAGATGGATCTATAGTGTTTTAATGGTATACGCATTATTTCATAATTTTATACTGAAATTATGTTTCAGAAATTTTTTTCTTTTTTTATAGGCGCCTTCCCATCAGAAAGTTTCTTTAAAATCATGTAGTTTTCCCCTAAAAGTAACTTTACTTCAAGTTTTTTCATTTCCCTTCAGATAAAAAATCATGCAATTTTCCCCAAACAATGGGGCGTGGGCCCCTTCCCGTGGCAGTGAAAAAAAGCCCTGTGTTTAACAGCATACTATGATAGCATTTATAATGTGTATTGTTTGTTAAAGCTTCAATGAATACAGTTCCAAGTTGTTGCGTTTATTTTTGAAAAATACTTTGAAATGGTTAGCTAGCCCCGACTTGGTGGCCAAGTAGTGCCCAAGACTGCAAAGATGACATGATGCTAGAGGTATTAAAAAAAAATAGTCTGGTTCCCATTCATTTGTTTACATGCCTTTAGTAATAAATTGAAAAACAAGAAACATGGCCATTCCACGAAACCAGGTTTTCAACGTTTTAACAGTCTTCCTCCAAACTGAAGTTATTAAGCAGTTCTGGCCAAAAGTCCTAAGCTGGTCTTTATGCAAGATTGCTATACCCAAAGTTTCAGCAAGATTGGTTTATCCGAACTGAAGTTAATGACCTGAAACTGTTTTTTTTTCTATTTTAAGTAACAGCGACCTTGACCTGACTGGCCCCTAATCCAATTTCAAGCTAAGTTTGACAAAATTTGAGCAAAATATTTCCATTTAAACAAAAATAATTGAGCAGAAACTGATTTTTCTCTTTTTGATTACAGTGACCTTGACCTTTAACCGACATTTAACCAACCAGGTTTTTCAACACTGTTACAGTCTTCCTCCAAACTTAAGTTATTAAGCAGTTCTGGCCCCTAATCCAATCCCAAGCTAGGTCTATGCCAGATCGTTATATCCAAAGTTTCTGCAAGATTGCTTTATCTGAACTGAAGTGATTGAACAGAAACTGTGACTGCATGTCTGGCCCCCATACCTCAATCTCATCACCAGGATTTTTGTTGAAAACCTAGTTTAAAATGCAACACAGTCCCATATATATTTAGATCAAAATATAAAGCAAATCGAAAAAAGATTTGCACTTTGCATGTGTTTAAGTCTTAAAGGGCAGAAAGTACCTGGCACCTCTCCATGATACTTGATTTACCAAGCAGGTTTATGACAATGTTTTAAAGGTATAATCTTGTATGAAGGATATGTTTGAGTCTCAATTCAATTAAAATCATTTTGCTGTAACTTTTCAAGATCAGACAGGCATTGATACTCACTGCAAGCCCAATTTAAGTGAAAATACAAGGAAATTCGTTGAATTTATATACCCTGCCAAGTACTGGTTATGCAGAAGTTGCAGAGAAATAGCACAAAAACAAATAATACTCTATATGCATAGTGCATAACTTATCAAAGGGTCATAACTCTGTGTTAAATGATGCATAACTTATCAAAGGACCATAACTCAGTGTTTAAGGGTCTGACTGAACAGGACGACAATATGTGCATTTCCTGTTGGTATTAAAGGTTTCCAGAAACATTCATTAAAATCCATCCAGTAGTTGCAGAAAATAGAAACGAATACTGCTGTATATGAGTAATGCATAAGTTATCAAAGGGCCACAACTCTGTGTTAAACTGTCTGACTGGAACAAGACGACAATATGCACATCTCCTCTTGGTTTTGATAGTTCCTAAAAAGTTTCATTGAAATCTATTTGGTAGTTGCAGAGAAATAGCACGGAAACAAATACTGCTCTATATGCATAATGCATAAGTTATCAATGGACCTTAACTCTGTGTTAAACAGTCTAACCAGAACAAGACGACAATATGCGCATCTCCTCTTGGTATTGATAGTTCCCAGTAATTTTTCATGAAATCCATTCAGTAGATGCAGAGAAATAGCGCGGAAACGAATACTGCTCTATATGCATAATGCATAAGTTATGAGAGGGCCATAACTCGGTGTTAAACAGTCTGACCGGAATAAGACGATGATATGCACATTTCCTCTTGTCCTCTTGGTATTGATGGTTCCCAGAAAGTTTCATTGAAATCCATCCAGTAGTTGCAGAGAAAAAGCACGGAAACAAATACTGCTCTATATGCATCATGCATAAGTTAGGGCCATAACTCTGTGTTAAACGCTCTGACCGGAACAAGACAACCATGTGCGCATCTCCTCTTTGTATTGATGGTTCCCAGAAAGTTTTATTGAAATCCATCCAGTGGTTGCAGAGGAATAGCGCGGAAACGAATACTGCTCTATCTGCATAATGCATAAGTTATCAAAGGGCCATAACTCTGTGCTAAATGGTCTGACCGGAACAAGACGACGATATGCACATCTCCTCTTGGTATTGATGTTTCCCGGAAAGTTTCATTGAAATCAATCCATTGGTTGCAGAAAAATTGCGCGGAAACGAATACTGCTCTCTATGCATAATGCGTTAGTTATTAAAGGGTCATAACTCGGTGTTAAATGGTCTGACCAGAACATGACGACGACATGCACATCTCCTCTTGGTATTGATGGTTCCCAGAAAGTTTCATTGAAATCCATCTATTGGTTGCAGAGAAATAGCGTGGAAAAGAAATCCAGACGGACGGATGGATGGACAGACAACGCCAAAACAATATCCCCCTCCAGATTTCATCGTTGGGGGATAATAAAAGATCTGGGGCTGCATTCATGTTTCATGGGGTGAAAGGTTCTAAGTAATATTTATTATTTAATAGGGAGAAAAAAACTTTTCACTCTCACTCCACAAATATGGCCAGTCATGATTATCTGTTCTTATGTAATTTGTAACAGTATCAAATGTCAGAGAGACTTTCTCAGTGTAAAATAGACATCTGGATTTATATAAAAAGAATGTTTTACCTATTATATATGCACTTATACTGTCTGCATTAAGCCCCAGTGTAAAGTCACTATCCTCTCCATTATTCTCAGGGTCAAGGCGGCTTGTTTTCTTTGTTTTCAATCCACAATCAATCTGATCAAAATAACTTTCTACACAGTCTGTCACTACTAAATCCACATCAGCCCAGGTCATTCTAGGTAAAATAGTCACATGCCCTATAACAAATGCTTCTTGCTGTGAATACTGAGGTCCTGTGCACTGCAGTTCAACAGGTACATTTTTTAGTCTTCCTTTGTTTACTGAAATAGATGCGAAGAACCAAACATTAACTTCGTGTATTTTCAAAAGAATAATTATAAACCAACTATAACTAGAAATGTGTCCATGCCCCCGCTATGCATCGTTTTCAGACACTCGATTGCAATGATGGGAATAATAGCATTTCAAAGACAGTGATGTGCGAGTAATTATAAGAATATGCAAAAACTTGAAGATCAGGTAAATTATTTGTATTTGTGGCACTGTTGTCTGCTCATTATGGAAATGTCTGTGAAGAAGTTGGTGGTAATGCAATGAAAATATTTTAAAAATAACTGTAGCCAAGTGTAATTTTAGTATATTTTGACGGGCTGTTTAGGTTGATCGAATGTAGCACACATCCTTAAGTTGAGTCTGGTTTTTAGCGCAACCATTTAGTACACATGCGCAGTTAACATTTCCGCAAGTGCAGAAAAGAAAGGGTTTTGTCAGTGGTCAGATTGTTTTGTTCTGAATTTCTGGGCACAGTTATGACCTTTTCATGAAAGGTGTTGAGTGTAACTTTCTGTCTAGCAAGGTAATTTGTATTGCTGGAATGATGTTTTGATTTAGTCTTTGTGTTTGATTCAAACTCATTGTTTTCCAAATTTGGCGCGGATTTTTTAGAACAAAGAAAAGATTCTGTAAATTATAAAGCGGTATTCTCAAACAATAACTATCTCTATCATAACGACTAATGTTTGCATAAACATAACATGCATGTTTTGATCACATTGTTATTATTCACAGTTTCATCAAGACCACAGTCAGTGTGGGAGAGTTTGCGAGTTTGCTGACCATTTGATCAACTTGTGTTTGGGCTCGGTTCCACAAATTGGTGAGTTACATGTAGACTTTTGTAATCTGACTTGTTTAATTATTGTCTAGTAAATATTTACTTGTTTTTAATCAGTTTTAGCTGACCACTATGCTATGCCACTTTAATGATGAATTTTAATCATTTGTTAATATATAATTATTGATGATTATTATTTTCGTATTGATACTGATGTAACTATGCGAATTCTGATCGTAATAATTGTTATTCTAAAAATCTGTTATTATTTTGTAATTTCAGAGCCTGTTTTCTGGAAGTACTTGTAACTTATTCGTCCAATAAACTTACATCGAACTTGAACCCCGGACCTTGTTATTCGTTCTATTAATGAAAACAGGGTTGGTCACATAACATATATACATGTTTGTATTTTGCAAAGCTTTTGTTTCCCCTTCAAAACAATTACATTTTTAAGCATTAAGTTATGATTTTAAGGCAAGTGTTTAAAAAACTAGCGGTAAGGTAAGCAATTAATAATCTATACCATTGTATCACATTGCAATCAACGCAAGAAGAATCCCTAATAATGAGACCATTTTCCACTATTAATACAACTTTTTAAAGAAGGGGTACTGGTGTTTTAGCAGCATTCAACAGCATACCCATATTATTGTTCACTAATATACCATATTATTGTTCACAATTATGTACTGGAACTTCAGGCATAGGTACTGTACTTGACACACCGACTTGTCATATTGAACATGTGTGCCAAGTTATTTTGAAATCCCTTCATTCATAAAGAAGTTACAGCCCGAACAAGTAAATTCAAATTTTAGTCACTGTGACCTTGACCATGGACTTACAGGCATGGGTAATGTACGCAACATACCGCCTTGACATGGTGAACGTTTGTGCCCAGTTATTTTGAAATCCCTTCATTCATAAAGAAGTTAAAGCCCGAACAAGTAAATTCAAATTTTAGTTACAGCGACCTTGACCTTGGACCTACAGGCTTGGGTATTGTACGTGACACACCGTCTTGATATGGTGAACAATTATACCAATTTAGTAATAAAAAATAACAAAGTTACAGAGCGAACACGATTTTGTAAGAAAATTCTATTTTTCATAACAGTGACCTTGACCTTGGACCTACAGGCATAGGTATTGTACGCGACACACCACCATGTCATGGTAAACATTTGTGCCAAGTTATATAATATTGACATCACTCCATTCATAACGAAGTTACAGCCAAGACAAGAAAATTCTATTTTTATTAACAGTGACCTTGACCTTTGACCTACAGGCTTGAGTATTGTACGCGACACACCGTCTTGATATGGTGAATATTTATAAAAAGGTTTATTTTTTAATCCAATAAGAAATAACAAAGTTACAGAGCAGACACGATTTTCGAACATACACACACACACACGGACACGGTGAACACTAGCTTTATTTCGTTAACGAGAAAAAAAACTTTGATTAATTGACAGTTTAATGCAACAGAATTTTGAGCAAATTAAGTCTTGACAGTTTGTTATTTTGAAATGACATTAAAAAATTGAAAGGACAAAATCACTTATCGTTAATCGCCGATATCCAAAAATGCTAGATGATGCAATTCGCTATAACCATTAATTTAACATGTATTCTTTAACCCGATACATGTGATTTATCGATAAATTAGTTAACAGCAATTTTTTATGTAGTTAGTGGAAATTCTGCATTTTTACTTGGTTCGCAGCAAGTACAAGTAGGCGGATTTTTTGTTATATGGAATGCCTTCCATTTGAGTGCATACACATAATTTTTGTGTTTATAGAATACTATGTATGAGCTTGTATGCTTCCACATGAAATGAACTCCAATTTTATCGAACACAAGTGCTAACAAGAAAAAGTCGTCGCCCCGCGCCGAAAACCAGGTTTTCATTTAATACTTATACTTTTGTAAAGAAAATATCTGATATGAAGAAACTGAACTTCTATTTTTAGCAACAGTGACATTGATCTTGATCACAGACTTCTGAGTAGAAATCCAAGTTGCGTCTTGGTATCAGCTATCCAAAGAAAGTTTGGTGTCAATAGATCACAGCTAACCCAAGTAATAAGGAGAAACCTAAATTTCTATTTTAAGCAAAAATGACATAGACCTTTATCACAGACACATGGGTATCAATCCTAAGTAGTGTCTTGATATAAGCAACCCACAAACCAAGTTTGGTGTCAATAGGCCAAAGAAAACTCAAGCTATTGAGCAGAAACAGAATTTCTATTTTTAGCTACAGTGACCTTGAGCTTTGTCACTGGCGCCTGGGTAGCAATCTCAAGCTGCATCTTGATATAAGATACCAACACTAAGTTCGGCGTAAATATACCAAAGCAAACTCAAGTTATTGAGGGAAAACTGAATTTCTATTTTTAGCAACAGTGACCTTGACCTTGATCACAGATACCAGGGGTTTTTTAAGGAAGAGGGGATGACGCTGGACGCTGGTCAAAGGGGGAAAAATGCGTGAAAAATACAAAATTGGGGAAAATTTAGTTTATTATACACTTACTTGTATTAGCTACAGTGAATGTTTATACTCAAGTTTATGCTTCTGTATATCTTTTTTTACTTTAGCTTTCACTACCAAGCAGTCTATTTAGAAACAGACGCATATCTCTTTGTTATCTGTTCTTAAACAGTACAAGAATAAGTTTATTTATACTTGCTCACTTTCGGAGCCTGCTTAAAATGTATCCATTAATTGTGTGTTTTGAATCAAAATCATTTCGGATGCAATATTTCCAGAAATATTTTGTTTAGGCCAGTGCTTGGGTAGGTGTTGATAATTTCCAACGTAATTGCTGAATTTCCCAAGAAAATGTAAATATTGCTGCTCAAAAGGAGGGTTCGAGCTATTCCACTGACCCCCCCCCCCCCACCCTGATACGCAAATGCTAATACAACACGCGACGAACGATGATAAATGATCGTAAAATTACACGGTACTTTGACTTTAAAATGTCGCGATAATTGAATATTTATTGTAGTTGTGAGTCACATCGTAAATTTGGACTTCAATGAATTCTCCGGAAGATACGGGATATAAAATTCTTGGGATAAAAATGATTGCCGGGCACAGTTTTGAATGTGTGTTTCACCTGACGATTCGTATTTTTTGTGACAGAACATGGCGCCGTATTCTGTTGTTCGTATTTTGCATTATCCGTCGTTCGTTTTACCTTACAGTGCAAACAAGCCGCATCCATTTAAAAGCACGACGAAGACAATATACGACAACTAGCAATTTACTCAGTTAATCTTCAATTAATTGTCAATTATCAAAACAACAGATTCTTTTTTTGCCCGGTGTCAGAATACATTCCTCGGCGATAATTAGACTGGCGCGCGCATGTGTTTACTCGACTGGTTGGTATTTTTAAACTGGGCGGAGCTAATTGTTTTAGCAAAACATCTTTTACTATCTATCGTAAACGGTGTGACCTGAAAGATTATGGGCGGGGTTTAAATTTACTACGACTATCTACGTTGACGGTTGTGATTTTCTTTTTAGGAAGTCCGCGGGATGTATGTTGCCGAGAAATTCGGCGGACGGGTCGTATTTTAGCCGTAATTTATGGCCGTACGCTTGCTAACGGTACTCAACTGTAGTAAATCCACTTAAAACTGGCAGGTAGATTGCCTTTATTCCTAACACGATGATAATCCATTACCAGTAATGTTTAAGTTGACGACCAGGATACACAGTTCCCGTGCGAAAAAAAATCCAAGCCTTTCTTCATTCACAAGAATTCATAGGAATTCACAAGAAATCCAACATTTTTCCTGTGGAAAAATATTGGAAATCATTGGACTAAAATATCCTAGAAATTCCTAGGAATTCTTAAGATTGTTGCAT
This sequence comes from Corbicula japonica, assembly GCA_038501625.1. NCBI lineage: Eukaryota > Metazoa > Mollusca > Bivalvia > Venerida > Cyrenidae > Corbicula > Corbicula japonica. Next base: position 278,024 of record JAZAYU010000014.1, on the reverse strand, counting down.
TGGAAAAATTAGGAATATGTTGAACTATGTCTCCAACAAAATCCCATTTTTTGCCATGTCAAAACTTTGAAAATTCTTGGACTTTGTATGATGTTTTAACTGCATAAATTGGAGAAACTAAGAATATGTTGGACTTAAAATCTTTAGTAGACAGGATCCAAGATTGTCCAAAAGTTTTCTCCATACGAAAAAGTATTAATTTTCTTGTAATTTAAAGTAAGCATGTTTATATTATTTAACATATTTTCTGAGGAAAAGTATTGCTCAGATTTTTGTCAATAAGTTCATACATGCCATACTTGTGAAAAGCATTTCAAGGAAGATTTCCTTCGGATTTTTTGTGCAGCTAAATAAACGAAAAATATAATTAAAATAAATTCAGAAACAATAGAGATTACTTTATTGCCCCATTTTAAACTGTTTATTGAGTTTTTATCTGAGCTGAAATCACTTATTATGTGAAATTATGAATTATGTACAGCCTTAAATACATCTAGATTCTAATTGCAATCATACATGTATGTTTAAACAAACACTAACACCTTCACCAACCCCACCCTATCCCAGGGCAACTCTTGCTTACATCTCCCTAAAGTTGACAGTGGTTTAGGCATTGAATGATTAATCTCATTTTGAGATACATCTACTTTTGGGTAACTTTAATTCAGCAATCTTATAAAGACATATCCGAAATGGTTCATGTCCGAAATTATATACACTTTCAATGAAGGAGTTTTCCGAAAAAACTAATGAGATATAACTATAGAGGCAAGTTGAATTGTTAAAACTATATGTCTCATTTCATTTTTAAGTCATTTTGAAACAGTTTACAACAACACAGAGTTAATTTTTAATCTTATTAGTTACTAGAATAATCGGCGACGAATCCTGTTATGTCCGTGTTTTTTTTTTACTAATTTTTTAATAATTTTTAAATCTGATAGTTTTCCGACGCTTGAAAACTGTAGATTAAAGAAGATTTTATGTTACCTAACAAAATATTAAAGTTTGTAAAAGCAAAATTTTAGTAAAAACGGGACGACGCTGGTGAAGTCACTTTTTAACTTTCAACATACGAGAATTTGATGATTCCTCCCATGCACGATTTTTGTCTCTCGGATCGGCGAAAGTTGTGTACAGTAGTATGAAACGTTTGTGAATTATAAGTATTGCTTACTGGTGGACTTTAAAAATGAATGACCAAAACATATCGGCCAAACAAAATCACACTCGCCCGAGTACAATGAATGACTATACGTGTGAAAAATAAATTATTTAAAATTGAATTTACCGCAATTAAAACATTCCTCCAGTTTCAACTAATTACTACATATCAATAATATTCCTTCCATTTCAACAAACAGCTAAATTAGCACCTTCGAACCCGATGATTGAAGATCAAAGTGCAGCGTCGGCGCGAGTGAAGTCAGATCAAAGCTTTGTCGGTATGTTTGAGGTTGCCATTTACATAAACTAGAAATGTGTCCATAGGACACGGATGCCCCCGCTATGCATGTTTGTCATGGTGAACATTTATAGCAAGTTAAATGAAAATCTAATAAGTAATAACAAACTCACAGCCCAGACAAGAAAATTCTGGTTTTAGTAATAGTGACCTTGACCTTGGACCTACAGGCATGGGAATTGTACACAACACAACGCCTTGTCATAGTGAACATTTCTGCCAAATTATTTTGAAATCACTCTGTTAATAATGAAGTTATAGCTAGTACAAGAAATTTCTATTTTTTGTAACAGTGACCTTGACCTTGGACCTACGGGCATGGGTATTGTACACAACACATCGTCTTGATATAATAAACATTTATACCAAGTTATTTTAAAATCCAATAAGAAATAACAAAGTTACAGAGCAGACAAGATTTTTATAACAAAATTTTATTTTTAGTAACAGTGACCTTGACCTTGGACCTACAGGCATGGGTGTTGTAGGCGACACACCGCCTTGTCATGGTAAACATTTGTGCCAAGTTATTTTGAAATCCATCCATTCATAAGGAAGTTACAGCCCGGACAAGAAAATTATATTTTTAGTAAAGTGACCTTGACCTTGGACCTACAGGCATGGGTATTGTACGCGACACACCATCTTGATATGGTGAACATTCATACCAAGTTATTTTAAAATCCAATAAGAAATAACAAAGTTACAGAGCGGACACGATTTTTCCAACAAAATTCTATTTTTAGTAACAGTGACCTTGACCTTGGACCTACAGGCATGGGTGTTGTACGCGACACACCGCCTTGTCATGGTGAACATTTGTGCCAAGTGATTTTGAAATCCCTCCATTCATAAGGAAGTTACAGCCTGGACAAGAAAATTCTATTTTTAGTAACAGTGACCTTGACCTTGGACCTACAGGCATGGGTATTGTACGCGACACACCATCTTGATATGGTGGATATTTATACCAAGTTATTTTAAAATCCATTAAGAAATAACAAAGTTACAGAGCGGACAAGATTTTTCCAACAGAATTCTATTTTTAGTAACAGTGACCTTGACCTTGGACCTACAGGCATGGGTGTTGTACGCGACACACCGCCTTGTCATGGTGAACATTTGTGCCAAGTTATTTTCAAATCCCTCTAATCATAAGGAAGTTACAGCCCGGACAAGAAAATGCTATTTTTAGTAACAGTGACCTTGACCTTGGACCTACGGGCATGGGTATTGTACGCGACACACCGTCTTGATATGGTGAACATTCATACCAAGTTATTTTAAAATCCAATAAGAAATAACAAAGTTACAGAGCGGACACGATTTTCGAACATACACACACACTGACACACACACCCACCCACCCACAGCCAGGGTGAACACTATATGCCCTTCCGACATTATATGGCGGGGGCATAAAAAAATAAGTTTGTCTATTGACAGGCAGCATCGATTTTTATCTCCATCAGGCATCAAGGTCAGCAGTGTTTTAGTTGTGGTAGATTAATCATTGTTCTAATTTTAAATCGACGAATGTGTAAAAAATATTTATTTTCAATACCGAACATGTGTTTTTATGTTTTTCACAGAATGTTTTGTTTTTGACTTGGACACGGACAGTTCTTTTAAATTATAAATTATTGTGGATTAATAAGCTATTTAAAAAAACACATTGCGCACTAAGAGTAAACCAGTGCAATGTGCGCGCGGCAAAATTACGTCATCATATATGACGTCATGTCAGCGAATCGAGACAGTTTGAATTTTTACAACGTGTTACTGGAAATTTTATTTGAAATATGCAAGTAAGTATCGTTTGCTATCCTCATTTAACAATTTATCTGCAGTTATATCGAGATGCAAAATAAGACTGTATTCGTTCCATGCAATGGCTATCTATATAAATTATACTCGTCATCATTGGTGTCGCGTCATCGTTCGTCTCGCGGTATTTGCGTTGCGCCCTCTACCGATTGTTTACGTTGTCACGTTGCTGACCTATATTTGTGGTTTGACGAAAAAACGTTTTTTCAACAGTTATGAGCAGTTTCTTGGTGAGTATTTGTTCGTATACATCAAATATAGTGTTTTTGTTTGAAATGAAGCAAAAAAACTCACCTTCAGCCCTTATTTTTGTCCTATTTTGCTTTGTTTACAAGTTCGTCTGCCCCGCCCATAGCCCCGGAAGTGTTTATATGTAGTTAGGTAACCGACCACTAAATTTTAAATCATATAGGTAACCGACCACTAACTTTTAAATCAGATAGGTAACCAACCACTAAATATTAAATATGGAATGAAAGTACTGTGACCATGAAACAAAATAATTTTTTACAGTCAGTGTGATTAACAGTTGTTATTTGTTAAAATTTAGTTAACAGTTAAAGTTTTGACATGTTCACCTATCACACTTTAAATGACTTGTTATCTGATTAAACATTTAGTATTCTAAACCTACGAGTGTTCGATTTATTCCAAGAATTTTAACATACCGCGAAACGAATGATGATGTAATCAGGACAACATGGCGGACACCAATGACAATTATATGGATGCATTCTATTGTTTTTGGATATTCCATGGTCATTTTAAGAATTAAATAACAGGAAAAGGTTGGAATAGGAGAAATAAATCAAAATTTAACAGGTAAGTTTCTTTTCGTCTTTACTTCATTGTGATAACTGTTAAGTAACGCGAACCCATAGATGACCAGTATACATCTAAATTTCAACAACAACAACAAAACAGAAACATGAAGAATGCAAGAACGGACATAGATCTATTGCTCTACGGATCATGAATGTTTTGTTTTAGTCTCCTGAAAAATAATGAAATCAAAATATTAAGTATTGCATAACAATTCCAGGTATAAATCGTCCAACTACAATAGATATGAAGCTTCAAGATGTGTCTACACCAGTATGCTGGACGATCGTCTTGTAAGTAGATCAAGGCCTGTTTTATTTTTAGAAATTATGTGAATTTATATGACAAAGTCGGGGCATTGTTCTGGAATTATTAAAATTGTATGTATAAGCTACTGTTTTATCCGTGTTAATATATTAAACAGTTGTGAAATATGCGTGCATATATTCAGAAGCACAGCCTCCCCACAAAGCCAAAAGTAGAGAGGAATTTAAAGAGAGCAATATAGTGTTTATTTATAAAACTACCATTTTCAAAAGAGTCAATACGATGAAAATCAGAACTGCAGAGGCTAATGCCTTGGTACAGTCATTGGCAAAACAATTTGCCCCTGGGAATTTAACCCTTTCCTCTACATGTACACCTTTATTGCAAAGGTAAACAGTTAAGTTCCAGATCAGCCAGCACACCTATGCAGTCTTATCAGGATCTAAACTGTTCACTTTTTGATTTGTTAGGTGATCCCTGACAAAAGCAAGCATGCAGATCCTGATCGGATGGCTAGAATGTGCCTGCTGATCTGGATCTACACTGGTCGCACATGCATAAAACTTAAGAAAGGCGTAAACATGGAGTAAAGGGTTATACCAGATTCTATTGATAGTAGTTTAGCAAGCTTCACCATTTGAAATGGACTACATTCCCAATGGTCAGGATTTGATTCCCAGCTGCACCTGATTTCCAGACTGGTGTCCAGTGCTTTGTACTTGAACTGGTACTGTTGCTGGATTCTGTGGAGATCAAGGACAGGTTCACATGAGGTTCAGTGGTCCAACTTTGTTGCCTTATAATATTTTTGTTTGTTTAGATAAAATCCATGTCGAAGTACAGTAAAGAAATCTACCACCAAAAGCATCTACTGACGATCATTTTATAGAGGCATGGGCAGAGAACAATCGTTTTAAAGAGTCACTGACATCCATTTACCTTTGCCATCCATACGTCAGAAACCAAAGCAGAAGATTAAAACATTTTCAAGATGTGTCAATGTGGACAACAAAACTTTATTTAAAAAAAAAAACAGTCTTAGGACAGGAGCATTTATAGTTTTTGTGTCGCCTTTTCGAAGAAAAGGTGATTAATAGGGATTGCTTTGTTCTTCTCTCAGTCCGTCCCTCATGAAAACTTTATGTTGGTTACAACTTTTGCCTTCCTAAATATTTCTTCTAATATGCAGTCTGATCTGGATCCTGATGTTCATGTGCTAAATCTTGCAATTCAAACAAAGATTTTCTTTGTATTGTATAACTATTTCATACAAACGATGTATTTGATTTTAAATTTAATAGATGTAGTCTTAATTGGACTGCTTGTTTATACTATATGTGTACAGTGTTTGGTTTAAAATGCAGTTTGAAATATTCTGTATTACATATAAATCAATCATATATTTAAACTGATCCAGATTAAAAGCTACTATGTTATAATGAATATGTTATTTTCTTAGATAATCAGGTTTTTTGTCCATCATAATTGATTCACTTATTGAGCCAGATTGTTGACCAGGCTTATAGATTGATGATATCTGTTTGTTTACCACCGAAAGATAGTTCAATTTAATTTTATGTACTTTTTACTGCCCCTTAACTCCATTTATATGGGTTTTATTGCATGTGCTAACATTGTCAACCTAGTAGATCAGCCAGCACATCTGTACAATCTGATCAGGAACAACACTTGGCTTTTTAGTCAGATATATATAACCCAATAAATCTAAAAGCAAACAGTGTAGATCCTTATCAGAAGACACAGATGTGAGAGCTGATCTGGATCTACACTGTTAGCTCATGCTTTAAAAGTCACATCTATGAAGTCATAGCTATTGACAAAATTTCTAATGATTTCCTAAGAAATCATATGATTTCTAACTTTTGGATTTTATAGGATTTTCTATGAATTCCTATGTATTCATATTATTTCTAACATCTTGGATTTATTTGGAATCCATGGGATTTCTAACATGTTGGATTTCTCGAGATTTCCCGTGATTTCCCATTTGTTAATTCCTATATATTCCACAGTTTTGCCAATTGGAAATCCTAGGATTTCCTAGGAAAAGTGTCCCAATACCGCCAATTAATTCCAATAAAATCCAACCACTTTGTCCTAGGATTTCCTAGGAAATCTTAAGATTTCATGGGATAAAAGTACTTAGAAATCACAAGAATTCTTTAGAAATGATAAGAATTCCAGTCCAAATTTCGCGCGGGAAGTCTACACAGTGTCTGTGACGTAGCGAATCTAAATTTAGCAAGTTAACATTCGACAAATAATACTAGGTTGCGTACGTACCTAATTTCTAACAAATATTCGTGAAATTAGTGAAGATTTTGGATGAAATAGAATAAAAATGACTATAAATTAAGCTTCTGTTTATGTTTTGCTAAAAAAATTATCACTTTACAAGGGGGAAAGTGATTTTCGTTGGGGATTTTTTTTCCTGGGGAAGACGCCGACTATCGGCGTCAGTTTGTTAAGGAAAAAAAAACCCTGGATACCTGTGGCAATCCCAAGCTGTCTTTTTATATCAGCTACTCATATACTAAGTTTGGCATCCAGAGGTAAAAGCAAACTCTAGTTATTGAGGGAAAGCTGAATTTCTATATTTAGCAAGTGACCTTGACCTTTATCACAGACAGCTGGGTAGCAATCTCAAGCTGCCTGTTTATATAAGCTACCCACAAACCAAGCTAAGTGTCAACAGGCAACTTGGCATCAACAGATAACATTCACAAAATACTTAACAAAAATCTAAGTCAAAAAGGGGCATAACTTTTGGAAAACACAGTCAGGGGTTATGAAACTTGACCTGGTAATTGGTACTGTGATGTGAAACAATTATGTAAAGTTTCAAAGCTATACCTTGAATGGTAACTGAGAAAAACACAACTTTCACCAAAAAAATTAACAAAATTTCTAAGTGAAAAAGGGGCATAACTTTGTCAAAATACAGTCAGGGATTATGAAACTTGTCCTGATAATTGGTATTGATATGTCAGACAACTATGTTAAGTTTCAAAGTTGTACCTTGAACGTTTACTGAGAAAAACAAAACTTTCACAAAAAACTTCACAAAATTTCTAAGTGAAAAAGGGGCATAACTTTGTCAAGATACAGTCAGGGATTATGAAACTTGTCCTGATAATTGGTATTGATATGTCAGACAACTATGTTAAGTTTCAAAGTTGTACCTTGAACGGTTACTGAGAAAAACACAACTTTCACAAAACACTTCACAAAATTTCTAAGTGAAAAAGGGGCATAACTTTGTCAAAATACAGTCAGGGATTATGAAACTTGTCCTGATAATTGGTATTGATATGTCAGACAACTATGTTAAGTTTCAAAGTTGTACCTTGAACGGTTACTGAGAAAAACACAACTTTCACAAAAAACTTGACAAAATGTTGACGCCCGCCCGCCCGCCCGCCCAACGACATACCCCAATCTAATAACCAGGATTTTTCTAAAGAAAACCTGGTTAAAAACTACTGCCCTATCCTCTAGTAGTTTTTCATGGTAGCTTAATTTTTTCAATGCCGTAATTAACTTAAAAAGTTTAGTTGTTTGGTCCGAATGTTTACTTATATTTTGTTTTCGTGATACGCCGGTTGTCTGGTCCATGACTCAAACATCGCGACATAGCCGGTAGCTGTACTGCATTTTAAATTAGAAAATATTAAATGAGCAAAATTGTCTGTGGTCAAAAATGATACAGTTATTCGGATATTATCTGGATACCGGATACGGTTATCCGAATAGTGATTTAGGTTTCCGTTCCCATCCCTACTAAAAACTCTATCAACATGCCAAATTTCAAAATGATTAGACAACTTTTATATTTTTGATTTCACTTTATTTACCAATCCATAATTTCTAAGATAAATTGGGGGGAATACCTGAAAAAATAATTGATTAACCCAACAGACATTTAGTTTCTGTTCCATATTAATCATCTAAGTAATAATTAATATGCATCAAACTAATTATAAAATATATCAAGTGAAAATAACAAATCTGTGAAAATATATTTGAAAGAGTTACTGGGTTAGTTGGAAGTGAAGGTTATGATGTTGGATGTGCATGAAATAATTTTTTATGTGTATCAGTCCATTATTCGTTGAGGAGAGAAGATTTTTACAAAGTTTTGTGACAAATTGTAAAGAAATTGACTTGAAACTTTATACATATGTTCAGCATGAAATGAAGATGTGCTTGAAATAATTTCATACCTGCTATATCCCCTGGTGGGGGGAAAAATCCCCTGGTGGGGGGAAAAATCCCCTGGAATTAAAAGCCATACCCTGGTACCCCGGCGGGAGATGAAAATCCCCCGGTATAAACAAAAGTAAAGAAAAACAGTACAACAATTCATTTTTGTCGCTTTCATCTGATTCAGACATTTGTTTAAACACTGAATACACAATAATGTTACATATCTGGACAATCCTAACGGTTGTGTCAAAACATTCCAAATTCATCTCATTAGTGTCTCTGAGAGGATTATCGATAATTCAGTGAGTATAGACGCTTAACAGGATTGTTTGTTTAGGTAATTGTTATTGAAATTACAAGTATACAGTCTGTTTTATGTACAATTAGAGGACTCATTTAAAAGCGGCACTATTTCAATTTAACCTGCTCTTGTATGAATTATTACATGTATTTGGAACTATAAGCACAAATTTGCAGCATTAGTTTTTAATGTACTTAAATAAATTTGGTCCGCGCGACTAAAAGCAAAAGTAGAATTTCCGAAACGTCACATCGTGCATGAAGTGGTCTCTTTGTTGGTGCTAAATAAAGCTTCATTATATTTAGCTTCTTAAAAGTTTGTTAACGATAATTTAACAATATAATTGAAAATCCCGTCTATAAGAAATAATTCAATCAGACCTTTTGTGTTCTGTTAGAGAGTTTATATATTGGAGTCTATATGGACAAAAATGATTTTTCAATAGTATAATATTCTTACTCAAGTTTAGGGCTGGGGCTTTCAGGATTGAAGGTTTTTTATGATGTCCAAAATATGTGTGTATCCAGATAATGGGAAACTTTTGGATAAAAATTATTTGTCTTTTGACCAACAATTAATGTTTTGACCTGTTTGCAAATATTTTTTATATACAATGAAGGAAGAAATGACCAGTCAAGCTGGTTCATGCAACCTTGGAATAAAAATATAATAGCCAAAGCTGCAACCTTTGATATGTTCAGGGAAGGATCCAGATTGGCTTCAGTAGTGTTGCTCAATCACAAACTTTTGGGCAGCAATATTTAATTTTCATGTCAATTTTGAACAGAAAATAAAAATTATCATGTAAATACACCGTCCATGACAAACCCCCTTAGCATACTTAGAAAGATCCAGACTGACTCCCAGTCTAGTTTGACTGCAGAGATCATTCAGAGACCATGCTGAGCGTTCTAACTGAGCATCTGCAGCAAGTTAATAACATCCAAGTCTATCTGATGTTAGTCTCTGCTGTGCTTTGCTGTGCACATCAGAATTTGTCGGAATGTATATGTATAGTTTCATATAGTTTTATTATGTGCGGACACCAAAATTACATAATAAAAATACTGTTTAATAAGTGAGGATACATATATTTAATATTGCATCTTAATTTAGTTTTTAGTTAATTCCTCTTAATTAGCAGCCTGGAATGATACCAGAATCTCCTGGAATTGTGAACCAAATCCCCAGAAATATGACAGGTATGTAATTTTCATGGGGATCAGTTCATTGTTTATTTGAGAGGAGCATGATTTAACATAATCGTATGATGACAATTATTTCTACAGACTTAAAGATACTGATATGAATCATTCAAATCAAATTGACTTTCAAACAAAAGATTTTTATAAAGAAGTTGGGATTAAGGTTAAAGTTAGTGAAAAAATGATTAAGGGCCCATAACATGGCCAAAAATAATTCAAGTGGAAATTCATGATGATATGCACAACTAGGCTTGGTGAAAAACACTCCTGTAAAGTTTTAATAAAATCCTCCCCCCCCCCCCCCAAAAAAAAAACGCTTGAAGCTGAAGCATGGACAATATTTTTAGTTAGGGTTAGAGAAAAAAAAATGAAAAAGGGCCCATAACTCGGCCAAATATAATCTGAGCGGAGATTTCTGATAGCATAGTTAGCAAAATCCCTTCTGCTCTGTAACTCTTGAAACCCTTGAAGAATTTCGAGGAAACCTGACAGAAATGTTAACCACATTGAGACGACATGCAGAAGCCATGTTTAGGATGGCTTGCTTCAAGGTCAAGGTCAGACTTAGGGGTCAAATGTCATAGTAAGAAATTTCCCTTCCAGTCTGTTACTCTTTAACCCCTTGAAGGATTTTAAAATAACATGAAACAAATGTTTACCACATTTAGACGGTATGCAGAAGCCATATTTAGGATGGCTTGTTTCAAGATCAACGATTTCAAAAGAAACCCACCACAAATGTTTTCCAAATTGAGATAACATGCAGAAGCCATGTTCATGATGGCTCGCTTCAAAGTTAGACTTTGGGATTAAAGGTTTCCCTTCCGCTTTGTAACTTTTGAACCCCTTACGGGATTTCGAAGAAACCAAACACAAATGTGAACCACATTAAGACAACAGAAGAAGCTATGTTCAGGATGGCTTGCTTCAAAGTCAAGGTCAGACTTAGGGGTGAGAGGATTTATGACTTTATTTGCCTTCCGCTCTGAACCCCCTTTACGAATTTCGAAGAAACCTGACACAAATGTGAACCACATTTAGACAACATGCAGAAGCCATGTTCAGGATGGCTTGCTGCAAGGTCAAGGTCAGACTTACGGGTCAAAGGACATATGACTTTATATCCCTTCCGCTCTGAACCCTTTAGGGGATTTCAAAGAAATCTGACATAAATGAAATCACTCCATTCATATCAAACTTAAAGCCCTAGTTTTAGGATAGTGACCTTGGACCTTCAGGAATGGGTATTGTACATGACACACCTTGATATGGTGAACATTCATACCAAAATATTTTAAAATCCAATAAGAAAAAACAAAGTTACAGAGTGGACAAGATAATTCTACTTTTAATAACAGTGACCTCGACCTTGGACCTACAGGCATGGCAATGGTCTTGTCATGGTGAACATTTGTGCAAAGTTATTTTGAAATCACTCCATTCATAACGAAGTTACAGCCCTGACAAGAATATTCTATTTTTAGCAGCGACCTTGACCTTGGACCTACAGGCATGGGTATAGTACGTAACACACTGTCTTGATATGGTAAACATTTATACCAAGTTATTTTAAAATCCAATAAAAAAGTTATATATGCATATCAGGAATCGCCACACTCACAAAACACAGCCCACCCACGCAGCGAAAAAGAAGAGAGGAAGAGAGAGAGAGAGCATGCTTGTTATAAGTATGTCAATTCAAATAGGACGCCACATACAACTAACGAAAAAGAGAACCTTTGGGGATACCGCAATAGAACGGTCAGAGGCAAAACAAATTGCCACTGGGGGTTTAAACCACGTTCTAGGGTGCATCAACCTCACACTTGCCCCAACAGGTTCTCATATCACAAAACAAGTACAAATTGTCTTGGTGAAATAACTCCAACCCACCCATCGACTCAACAATGTTGCATACAAAAGCACACAAACATATAAAACATAAGAAGCTAATAGCATTGCAAAGCCAAATGGCGGGTACTCGATGATCTTACCGAGACCAGAGCACCTGGAGTAAAATCAGCAAGAACACGATGACAGGGATTAAAAAAACAAAATCTATGTTCTTCTATGTTCTTTTAAGAAAGGATTTCCCCATAAACCTTCATAAACTCTTAAACACCTTCCACCGTCGTGCAACCAAAGAGGTAAGCATAATGATCAACTGTAGATGGGTTAATCACCAGGCCTGCAGAGCGATGTAAAATATCATGTTGGTAACCTTTCTTTTTCAATTTACAGATGGTTTTTACCAGGAGAAATTGACAATGCCTTTTATCTTCTTAAGTTTAAATATTAAATCCCCATAAAAAACTGGCTGTGAAATACCTTGTTGCAATAGTGATTTTAAACTGCACCTGTATTTATGAATTAGATCTGGGTATCGGCAATAAAACTTGCAAAAGGTTTTCCGTCATTTGTGATACCGATAACCTTGTTTTAATAGTTTTTTTCTGTAATGCAAAGATTACGTTCATTGAAATCATTCACATCGTTGCAAGCTCTTGAAAAGCGAACAGGCTGTGAGATTAAAAACCCAGTAAGATGTTGCACAAGGAACATCGCCGTCTAAAAACGGAAAATTTACTCTATTAACATTAAAATCACCTCTTTTATCATATATTTTAGTAGTGACGTAACCATTTTCAATGGACAGAAGTAACCATTTTCTGAAGTGTTTGCTATATTCAGCTGTAGGTCTTTAGGATAAATCTTGTTAACTAGTGATGGGAAGTGGTTATTATCTATATTTAATAAATTATCATCAAATTTAATAAGAAATAACAAAATTACATCCCGGACAAGAAAATTCTACTTTTAATAACAGTGACCTTTAACCTTGGACCTACAGGCATGGGAATTGTACGTGACATGCAGACTTTTCATGGTGAACATTTGTGCAAAGTTATTTTGAAATCACTCCATTCATAACAAAGTTATAGCCAGAACAAGAAAATTCTGTTTTAGTAACAGTGACCTTGACCTTGGACCTACAGGCATGGTGTTAGTACGTAACACACCGTCTTGATATGGTGAACATTTGTGCCCAGTTATTTTAAAATCCAATAAGAAATAACAAAGTCATAGAGCAGAAACAGTTTTTCAATTTTCGAATGAATGAACAAACACGCGCACGCAGCTTTAAGGTCAAGTTGGTATACATATGTAATAAAAATTTTGCCTGTGGAAATACTGCATATAACGTGAAAGATGAAAAGGATCATTTGTTTGTGGTCTGTAGTGAATATCTCTTGTAGTAAACAAGTTAAAGTAAAATATTACAATTTTGAAGAAAAATTCTAAGGCTAAAGGGGAGATTATCGTGGGAATATGATTATAAGAAGTTTTGACCTTACCACATAAGATGCGGGTGATGTTAAGGAATAATGTGAGTAATGATAAGGAAAACATATTTGACGTTTAAAGTAAATCTCTTACGAAATATCGGAGTTAAGCAAACCAAATGAATAAGAGACTATAACTGACTTGGGGACAAACATTCCTGTTTATATTTCAATGAAATCCTCCAAAGGGTTGTGGACAATGTTTTAATTAAGAAGTTTTAGTAAAAATGCCTAGGGGCCTATAACGAACAAATATAATTCAAATGGAACTCCTGATGTTGTGCACAAGTGGGCTTGATGACAAGCATTCTTTGTAAATTTAAATGATTTCTTCAAGAGGTTTTGGAGATGAAGCGTGGACAAGATTTTTATATAGAATATATACTGTGGTATCATTTAATGGGGTCCTACCGATATACGGAGTTATCTCAATATACTGTCTTAAGTTACCTCCCTTTGCAACGCGCACCTGTTACTGGGTAGTTCCGGTCTGAGAATGAGAATTAAAACATAATAGCGCATTAGTCATCCGTGGTCCTTTTAAATACGTTTTAATAGGGTCTAGTTGGTTAGAGATCAGCAATATGCCTAATAACGTTTGATTATTATCACTGAATTGGAAACTAGATAGTTTTAAAAGCGCACCACATAGTATTTCTCTTCAAACCATTATAGTAAGCTTGAGCGGTTTGTGTTCAACATCGTTATGTTCAACCCCGTAACTAATTAAGAGTTTACACATTTCTTATGCTCAAAAAGGCAGGTTTGAGAACAAACAGGCAGGTTTGAGAAAGATAAGTTAGTAAACCTTAGAAAAGGTAGTTAATTAAAGTTATAATACTCGTATATATGATTTAAGTTTAAGTTTGACGTCTGCCAATATAACGACCGTTCCTTTTTATGCATGTTCTTTCATGCCGATGATACATTTTTAAAGGAATTAAAAGATTATTTATTACTGAGCCTTTTCCTACAAATTTAATCCACGTCATTAGGTTCACAGATTTGTGCCCTCTTCGTATTTTTTAATGTGCTGCTCTCTTTCTTAAAAAAAAGTTCTTTTTTTATATCATTTAGAACATATTCAAACATGGTTTCATAATGTTTTCACGTTTTCCTCTTTATTTCTGAATTTTTAGCTTAGTTAGTTTTACAATCAATTTTATTTCATAAAATAAATATATTTTTGAGTAAATTCTTCCCGAGGGCTTTTTTCAATTTAGTTTGGAGCACTTTAAGTTGCAAAAATCAAACAAACATGTCTCGGGTCTCAAACAACATTGCGACAATTAATTAGCATATTTAATCCCTAGTAAATTTCTTAAAACAACACTTGTTCATCCAACATCCAACTTTTTCAACCTCTTACAGTGTCAACATCTAAACTTCAAAAGGCCTTTATCACACCTCCAGCTGGTAAGACCCATGTCTTGCTAATTAGATTACGTAACATAGTCATAAAACACCAGGCCCTTTACTTAATTATCATTGTTTGCAAGACTTAACGGTGACTGGCCGAATACTTTAGTGCATGTTTGAAAAAGCTATAATTTCAATGCCAGTCAAAAAATCAAATTTCGTAACGTAAATAAGTAAAATTGTATTAAGTTGTTAACCGAAAATCATTTTTCAAAGATAATGGTTTAATTCCTGATATACCGGTTTTACTTTCTTTGTTTATTCGACAATGCATTTAAACTTTGGAAGAATTTTGAGACTTTTTATATACACGTCTGACGCTATTCTTATTACCGCTTCTAAACCGGAACTACCCAATCGGCAAGGGAAACCACTCTCAATGGGAGATAACTCTGTATATCGGTAGGCCCCCATTTTGCTGGCACAAATTTCGCACAATCGCTGAAAAAGACTGTTTTGTGGGGTTGTAAATTCGTGCAAATCCAATATTTAAAAAGTAAAAAACAAGAAAAAAATCATAATCGATATTTGACTGACTCGTTATCGATACCTATTGTTTATTTGAAAACGCGAGGTAATCATGTGTCAGTTGGCCCGTGTCAATTACCACTTCCTTTGATTGTCAATTATCAGACTACTGTTTATTTTGCGCCAATAATTGACACTGGACCAGTTTGATCCATCAATCTGAACCATTGGCATGTTAAATTGCGTACCTGATTTATAATACAAAGAAAAATGAAATAAAAACTAGATTTATCACTGAAAGTGATTAAATACCCCCACACGTGTGCTTGATACTTGAACCGAGAATTCTTAGAATGAATGGCATAATGTAAACTAACACTAGAAACATGGACACATGTAGTAATGACCTTGACCCCATCCACCTACTTTCAACCCAAAGCAGTCTTTCAAAGAAGCAACCTAGACAATACATTTCTTCACAATATCTCATTCCTAACAAATGTAATTTGGCATAAAAAGTTTTCTATCTTTTGTAACACTGACCTTTACCACAGTGGCCCCACTTCACAGAAGCCACATTTACAGATAGTTTCATCAAAATATCTCATTCCTAATAAATTTATTGAGTAGTAACAGTTTGAATATGTTAGTAACCGTGGCCTTTACTTTACTTTTATCTAACTTTTATCTAATAACTGAGTGCTAAATATTGTTTAAATATGTGAAGCCTTTCATGATAATTCATCCAGAAACCATTTTTTCAATACCAAGTTTTTTCTTCACAGACACTATCTCTATAGCAATTTTCATCACAATATATTACTCTGAACTAAAAATACTGAGCATACATGTATACAGATTTTTCTATTTTTAGTAACAGTTACCTTGACCCCACAGGCCTTACTTTCAATCCCAAAAGTCGTATTCACAGAAACCACAGATACACCAAATTTCATTCAAAAGTCTCATTCCAAACTATAGTTAATGAGTGGATATGAATTTTTTAAGTTTAATTACAGTGACCTTGACCTTGAATCCACAGAATTCAAACCTAACCTTATCTTGCAATGTTACCTCTGTGTCCCCAAAAATTATTAAGTCTATGAAGTATATGATGAGTTATCATCAGAAACAATTTTCTATTTTAAATAACAGTGACCTTGACATTGACCCCACAGACCCCAAAGTCGAACTCGACCTGTATCTTGTGATGTTACGTCTATGTCCCAAAAATGATTTAATCTGTGAAGTATTTCACGAGTTATCACCGAAAACCATTTTTCTATTTTTATTAACACTGACCTTGACATTGATCCCACCACCCCCAAAGCCGAACTTGACCTGTATCTTGTGATGTTACCCCTGTGTACCAAATTTGTTTTAATATTTGATGCCTTTCAGCAGTTAACGTCTGGAGAGCATTTTTCTATGTTTAGTAACAGAGACCTTGACACTGATCCTACCAGCCCCAAAATCGAACTTGACCTGTATCTTATGAAGTTACACCTGTGTTCCAAAGATTTATTGATTTTTTATATCTGTCAAGCCTTTCATGAGTTATCACCTAGAAACGAAGAATCAGTCCGACCGACTGACCAATTGACAGACCGACAAGCTCACTCCTATATACCCCCTCAAACTTTGTTTGTTGGGGTATAAATATGTCCAGAAGATAACAGAATTACGTGTCAAAATAAACTGAATGAGATGACAACGATATTGTTTGGTATAACTCTGGCAAAAATCATCCAAGCTGAAACACCTGATGATATGCACAACCAGGCTAGGTAATAAACATTCCTGTGAAGTTTCAATGAAAAACCCCAAGCAGTTTTGGATATTAAGCATGGACATTATGCCACTAATCAGCAAACGACAGTTCGCATACAGCATAATGACATATAATCTCTTCTTCGAAGCGGGGTATAAAAAATCAACTTTTTTTAAAATTAGTCTTAATAATGTAAGATTATCATATGTCTTGCCTTTTCCAAGTGAACAATAAATAGGAGTGAATAATTATTGCTTTAACGATTTAAGCAAACAAAGATTTATCTGCATTCTGCTATCTGTCCTGAATTTTTTTATTATTGTTCTGCATTTTGCATGGTCAAATACATTCTCTTCCCTCTGCATTCTGCAGAACTGTTCTGCAAATTAGAACCCTTTGTCCTATATACTGATATGTTATCTGCATTTTGCAGAACCTTTTCAGACTGCAATTTGCGTTCTGGGCAATTTTCTACATTTAAGAGCTTCCCAGCTATTGTTAAAAAAATAATAATGCACTTGGTCTAACTCTGAAACTACTTGAGTTATCAACTTGAAACCATCATAATCTTTATCATAACCAGCAAGACCCATAACTTTAATTAAAATATTTGTGAAATTTTACCCCTTTTGTCCGATTGCCATATATTGGTTTCACGATATATTTTATGGTGATATAGCGAAGCTCTACTGTAGTTTCAGATGTCATAACATTCCAGTAAAAATACTTTCACTAAATTGTCAATAGTGTTCATGAGAAAGCATGAATTTGCTTACCATATGGCATGAGGACAAGCCTGCAGTTTGGTGAGCTAACATCTAGAACAGTTCTTCCCCAACTGTCTCTCGCTGCTATGTCAATATCACAGTGTTGTAGTATCACAGATATACAATCCTGTAGACAGACATAAAATCAGTAGTAAATCAGATATTGGTGCAATCAATGGATGCTCCCCGGGTATTGTGGGGACATAGGAATTGTGCTAAAATAAACTATATTGTATGCAGCTAAAGCAAAGGGCATTAACTCACTTAATACAAATATTTGCTTGTTGCCTTGCTTATATTATCACTGGTGATAAGTTCTGCTTCTTATTTAAAGTGTTGTTGAAGGGTGAAACAATGTGCTATACGAGCATGAGCATGACCAAAAGTTCCACAACAGCAGGAGCAATAATTCGTCTGCATATTCAAAGTATCTGACTTGACTTTTCATCTCTGTAAAGAGACAATGTCCATAATTTTTAATCACTTAAATCTGTATTACCAAAACACCTGATGATAGCTTGTGTACTTTTAAAATTATTTTAGTACAGCAGAATTGAAATGCGATCACTGGAAATGATGGTTAAATTCAAAGTCTCATTCTGTCCCATCAGTTTTCCTATATAATATTTAGTTAAGATAAGATGTGATTATTCAAAATGCAATACCTCAAAACTGTTAAGTTTGAGGGCGGACAAGCTGAATTTGCCATTTTTTTGTGTAAAATCCTTGTAACTCAAATGAATTTGATAACCATCCAATTGAACACCAAAGTATTATTGAGAATTTGCAGAGGTGTCAATAAGTAAATCTGTGAGCAAATGCTCACTAGTGATACCCCCGCTGTGAGAAATATGACTTTCAAAATGTAATTTGCATTTTTCAATAAAGATGCACTTTGTTTTATGTAATGCACCTATATAGTGATAAAGATGCTCTTTAGAATGTAGCACACCCGTATAGTAACAAAACCTAAACTAGATGGGTGTTCAGTTGAACACTTGTGTCGCCCTCTGGTGCTGTCGGAATAAAAATGCAAGTACAACAAGAGGGCCATGATGGCCCTGTATCACTCACCTGAGTACAAAAGTACTTTCAGCTTTACCCCAGGGCCAACATTTAAAT
Organism: Corbicula japonica; assembly: GCA_038501625.1. Lineage (NCBI taxonomy): Eukaryota > Metazoa > Mollusca > Bivalvia > Venerida > Cyrenidae > Corbicula > Corbicula japonica. The sequence continues at coordinate 259,019 of JAZAYU010000014.1, read as the reverse complement.
AATGCTGGTAAAGGGTCTCTTTACAATACTCAACACGAAATATCTAAGGTCTAGTCGCATTAGTTTCAGAGAACAAGGGGTGTAGTTTGACACTAGCAAACATTCTACATGTCTTCAGTTCTTACAATTTAGCTCTATGTAAAAATTGATAAGCCCCTGGGTGGGGCCAATTCGAGCCTGGGGTCATGATATGTATAAACGTGGTAAAGGTCCACAAAGTGATGTTACATGTAAAAATTCTTAGCTCTATGTGTTATGGTTCTAGAGAAGAAGACTTTTACAAGATTTTTCCTATATAATTCTATGTAAAATGGGCGACCCCTGTGGCGGGGCCAATTTTGACCCAAGGGCCATAATTTGAACAACTTTGTTAGAGGTCCATTAGACAATGTTTCATGCCAAATATCTAACCTCTAGCCATTGCGGTTTTGGAGAAGAAGATTTTTTAAGTTTTTGCTATATATTGATATAAGGAAAACCCTTGACCTCTGGGGCGGGGCAAATTTTGACCCCTTGGCCATAATTTGAACAACTTTGTTAGAGGTCTATTAGACAATGTTTCATGCCAAATATCTAACCTCTGGCCATTGCGGTTTCGGAGAAGAAGATTTTTTAAGTTTTTGCTATATATTGATATAAGGAAAACCCATGACCTCTGGGGCGGGGCAAATTTTGACCCCAGGGCCATAATTTGAACAACTTTGTTAGAGGTCCATTAGACAATGTTTCATGCCAAATATCTAACCTCTGGCCATTGCGGTTTCGGAGAAGATTTTTTAAGTTTTTGCAATATATTGATATAAGGAAAACCCATGACCTCTGGGGCGGGCAAATCTTGACCACAGGGCCATAATTTGAACAACTTTGTTAGAGGTCTATTAGACAATGTTTCATGCCAAATATCTAACCTCTGGCCATTGCAGTTTCGGAAAAGAAGATGTTTTAAGTTTTTGCTATATACTGATATAAGGAAAACCCATGACCCATGTTGATATAATTTTAACAATCTTAGTAGAGGACCACTAGGTGATGCTACACACCAAATATCAAAGTTCTAGGCCTTACAGTTTCAGAGAAGAAGATTTTTTTAAGTTTTTGCTATATATTAATATAATGAAAACCCATGACCTCTGGGGCGGGGCAAATTTTGACCCCAGGGCCATAATTTGAACAACTTTGTTAGAGGTCCATTAGACAATGTTTCGTGCCAAATATCTAACTTCTAGCCATTGCGGTTTTGGAGAAGAAGATTTTTTAAGTTTTTGCTATATATTTATAAGGAAAACACATGACCCCACCCGGGCGGGGCCAATTTTGACCCCAGGGCTATAATTTGAACAATCTTGGTAGAGGACCACTAGGTGATGCTACACACCAAATATCAAAGTTCTAGGCCTTACGGTTTCAGAGAAGAAAATTTTTAAAAATTTCATGTTCAAAATCTATTTTTATCCTCTGTGACCTAGATAGGGAATGGACTGGAACCATTTGAACAATTTTGGTAAAGCTTCATGCAAGTAACATTCCTGCCAAGTTTCAGCAAGATTGGACCAGGAGTTCAGGAGAAGAAGTCGTTTGAAGAAAAAGTTGACGACGCACGGACGGACGACGGACATCAGGCGATCACAAAAGCTCGCCATGAGCACTTCGTGCTCAGGTGAGCTAAAAAGGGGCATAACTCCATCAAATGTGACCTTGCCCTTAAGAAAATAGTATCGTCATGAGCGTATTGTCATAGGGAATGTAATTTGAAAGTGTGATGAAGAAATATTAATAAATGGCAAAGTTATTGCCAACGTTAAGTTTTCATATAAAGGGGAATAACTCCATCAAGTGTGACCTTGACCTAAAGAATGTGGTATTATCAGGAACGTGTTGTGAAAAGGAATATAATTTGAAAGTTTGATGAAGAAATATTAATAAATGGCAAAGTTATAGCCAATGTTAAGTTTTTATAAAAAGGGAAATAACTCCATCAAATGTGACCTTGACCTAAAGAATGTGGTATCATCACAAGCGTGTTGTCATAAGGAATATAATTTGAAAGTTTAATGTAAAAATATTAAGAAACGACAAAATTATAGCCAACGTTAAGTTTTCGTGTAAAAATCCAAGTACAAAAAGGGGCATAACTCCATCAAATGTCACCTTGACATTGAGAATTTGGCATCATCTCGAGCGTGTTGTCATAAGCAATATAATTTGCAAGTTTGATAAAGAAATATTAAGAAATGGAAAAGTTATAGCCAACGTTAAGTTTTCGTGACAGACGGACGGACGGACGGACGGACGGACGGACAAAGCGGTCCCTATGTATCGCCATTTCTTCGAAAGAGCGACACAAAAATAGACGGTTAACAGGAAGTAGATGAGCTAGGAGCATAAACTCGCTTTACCCTATATGGGACTACAGGATAAAGCAATGTGCAAAATATCAAGCTGCTGCATGTTATAGTTGCTTAGAAAAGTGCGACGGAAATTGTGCAAGTAGGTCAACTATGTGTTAAAATCTAAGTATTTAGTAAACAGGAAGTAGATAAGCAAGGAGCATAAAATCGCTTTACACAATATGGGACTATAGGGTAAAGCAATATGCAAAATATCAGGCTGCTTCATGTCATAGTTGCTGAGAAAACTGCAACGTAAAATTTTGTTACAGACGGAGGGACGAACGAACGCACACACACTCCATGTGTGTGTGCGTTCGTTCGTCCCTCCGTCCGTAACAAAATATCAAGGGTAAAATAGTAAGACCCCTCTTCTTCGAAGCGGGGGTATAATTATATCACAGGAAACATGCAATACTTTCATTGGATTTGATAACCAGCCAAAATAATATTAAGTTGCAGGGCATTTAAATTTATTTGAATAGCTTTTTCCCAACTTATAACGCATTACGAAGCTAATCCCACTTGAAAGTCGCACGTTTCTCCCCCAAGGCAACAAACATTATCGGTTAACTCAGTAAGTCTATTGTCATTGTTTATCACCTGTGTTACATAATGACTTCTGTTCACTGGCACGCATATATGTTTACATTAAGAATTTTCATTTGTTTACGTGCGGATGATGATCACGTTTTAAGGAAACCGGGAAATTAACGAATAAAAATAGATTAATCGTAAAACGAAAGAACCAGAAAAATACCTTTTCTTTTTTCGAGACATGATTGTATTAAATTAACAAATAAACTATACCATACTTGCTTGATAAGTAAGAACGTTAATTAGATCTGGCAAATGAATATTGATTAAGGATGTTTTTATTATAATGTTTACGGAAGGTTTTGGTGTCCCAAAGGAGATAATAACTCTTTACCAAGGAAGAAGATTGTTGTTTAGTAATTGGATAAATATCAGGAATTTCGGATAGGAAAAGTTAGGAAAGTAAATGAGTTGACTATCGGCAAAACTGACAATTTTCGAAAAGGCGAAGGAATCAAACATATACACAGCACATTTATAGGGTATAGGTTATCTTAAATAAACTGGATAATATAGTATTGTACTTAATACAAACAGTTGTTGCTACTTTTTTTATGTACATCAGTCTAAAAAAACATGCCACAATTGTCTCTTGTTGCAACATATCTCACACTAGATACACACAGCCCTTGATTGCAGACCTGTTCTTGTCATTATGCCACAATTTAATACATGTATTAATGCAATTTAATACATGTTGAAAAGTCAACGTGTTCAATAGAATGGCCATTTATTGAAATGGACAACATTGAAAGATGTACAGTTAGCACTTTTATAACATTTAATTACTATGAAATTGTCTGCAGTTTTAGATATAATTTGTTATAATTAACCTTCTGTAATCACCTGTTAATAAAAAGTGACAAGATTTTCAGTTACCACTTACATGCTCACAACTCTTCACAGTTAGCAGGTCATCAAAGAACAATATACCAATTTTAATCTCGTTTAGGCCTTCACAAATGGCGAGATATTCTGTTCTTAATTGGTTGATTTACAACCGTCTTCTCTCGTCCAACTATCCGACTTCTGATACACAGCAGACGCTCATTAAATATTGTAAGGAGTGATCTTATACTGTAGCCGCTTAACAACATCAGAGAAACGCTTGAAACTGGCGAGAAAGTTTCGTAATTTGACATGTTTAATGACCTTGTATATTGAATTGTCAAGCATCCCGGCCAGGATTTATGGCAAACCGGCAAATTATAAGCATCCCCCATATGATAGTTTAGAAATTAAGGCATACCGGCGCCGGTATGCCATAATTGCCTGGGGAAAGCCCTGGGATTCTATAGAACATGATATTACTGAGCACTTTACCCCACCCACCACTGCCGCATTTTACCCCACACTGAGAATTTATTATTCAAATAATCGAATTCTACTGTTCGATTTTTGTTAATTTGCCTCTTTTATACAAATATTAAAAGCAAATACACATAAAGAAGTTCTTGTCCAACAATTGATAATTAATTATATATAATTATATATTATTGAAATTACAAAATTTATTGAAAAAGTTTAGATACAATAATAAACATGTCAATAACATCAAGAAATAAATTAGCAAAAAGCATCGTAAGTATTGATATTTTATAGTTTTTTTATAAACAAGAGGGCCATGATGGCCCTATATCGCTCACCTGACTACAAAAGTACTCTCAGCTTGTGGTTTCAGACAAGAAGATTTTAAAAGTTTTTTCTATACAAGACTATGTAAAACGAAGTGACCCCTGGGGCGGGGCCAATTTTGACCCCAGGGAAATCATTTGAACAATCTTTGAAGAGTTCCAATAGAGGATGCTCAATGCCAAATATCTAAGCTCTAGGCCTTGTGGTTTCAGACAAGAAGATTTTTTAAAGTTTTTCCTATATAAGTCTATGCAAAATGAAGTGACCCCTGGGGCGGGGCCAATTTTGAGCCCAGGGAAATAATTTGAACAATCTTTGTAGAGTTCCACTAGAGAGTGCTAAATGCCAAATATCTAAGCTCTAGGCCTTGTGGTTTCAGACAAGAAGATTTTTAAAAATTTTCCTATATACGTCTATGCAAAATGAAGTGACCCCTGGGGCGGGGCCAATTTTGACCCCAGGGAAATCATTTGAACAATCTTTGTAGAGTTCCACTAGAGAGTGCTAAATGCCAAATATCTAAGCTCTAGGCCTTGTGGTTTCAGACAAGAAGATTTTTAAAAAAAATCCTATATACGTCTATGCAAAATGAAGTGACCCCTGGGGTGGGGCCAATTTTGACTCCAGGGAAATCATTTGAACAATCTTTGTAGAGTTCCACTAGAGGATGCTAAATGCCAAATATCTAAGCTCTACGCCTTGTGGTTTCAGAAAAGAAGATTTTTAAAGTTTTTCCTATACAGGTCTATTTAAAATGAAGTGACCCCTGGGGCGGGGCCAATTTACACCCCTGGGAAATAATTTGAACAATCTTTGTAGAGTTCCATTAGAGGATGGTAAATGCCAAATATCTAAGCTCTGTGCCTTGTGGTTTCAGACAAGAAGATTTTCAAAGTTTTTCCTATATTAGTATATAAGTCTATGTAAAATGAAGTGACCCTGGGGCGGGGCCAATTTTGACCCCAGGGAAATCATTTGAACAATCTTTGTAGAGTTCCACTAGAGGGTGCTAAGTGCCAAATATCTAAGCTCTAGGCCTTGTGGTTTCAGACAAGAAGATTTTTAAAGTTTTTCCTTTATGTCTATGGAAAATGAAGTGACCACTGGGGCGGGGCCAATTTTGACCCCAGGGAAATCATTTGAACAATCTTTGTAGAGTTCCACTAGAGGATGCTAAATGCCAAATATCTAAGCTCTAGGCCTTGTGGTTTCAGATAAGAAGATTTTTAAAGTTTTTCCTATATTAGTATATAAGTCTATGTAAAATGAAGAGACCCCTGGGGCGGGGCCAATTTTGACCCCAGGGAAATCATTTGAACAATCTTTGTAGAGTTCCACTAGAGGATGCTAAATGCCAAATATCTAAGCTCTAGGCCTTGTGGTTTCAGACAAGAAGATTTTTGAAGTTTTTCCTATATAAGTCTATGCAAAATGAAGTGACCCCTGGGGCAGGGCCAATTTTGACCCCAGGGAAATAATTTGAACAATCTTTGTAGATTTCCACTAGAGGATGCTAAATGCCAAATATCTAAGCTCTACGCCTTGTGGTTTCAGACAAGAAGATTTTTAAAGTTTTTCCTATGTAAGTCAATGTAAAATGAAGTGACCCCTGGGGCGGGGCAAATTTTGACCCCAGGGAAATAATTTGAACAAACTTTGTAGAGGTCCACTAGAGGATGCTAAATGCCAAATATCTAAGCTCTAGGCCTTGTGGTTTCAGACAGGAAGATTTTAAAAGTTTTTCCTATACAAGTCTATATAAAATGAAGTGACCCCTGGGGCTGGGCCAATTTAGACCCCTGGGAAATAATTTGAACAATCTTTGTAGAGTTCCACTAGAGGATGCTTAATGCCAAATATCTAAGCTCTAGGCCTTGTGGTTTCAGACAAGAAGATTTTTAAAGTTTTTCCTATATAAGTCTTTGTAAAATGAAGTGACCCCTGGGGCGGGAAAAAATTTTGACCCCAGGTAAATAATTTGAACAAGCTTTGTAAAGTTCCACTACAGGGTGCTAAATGCCAAATATCTAAGTTCTAGGCCTTGTGGTTTCAGACAAGAAGATTTTTTAAGTTTTTCCTATATAAGTCTATGCAAAATGAAGTGACCCCTGGGGCGGGGCCAATTTTGACCCCAGGGAAATCATTTGAACAATCTTTGTAGAGTTCCACTAGAGGGTGCTAAGTGCCAAATATCTAAGCTCTAGGCCTTGTGGTTTCAGACAAGAAGATGTTTTAAGTTTTTCCTATACAAGTCTATATAAAATGAAGTGACCCCTGGGGCGGGGCCAATTTTGACCCCCAGGGAAATCATTTGAACAATCTTTGTAGAGTTCCACTAGAGGATGCTAAATGCCAAATATCTAAGCTCTAGGCCTTGTGGTTTCAGACAAGAAGATTTTTAAAGTTTTTCCTATATAAGTCTATGTAAAATGAATCGACCCCTGGGGCGGGGCCAATTTTGACCCCAGGGAAATAATTTGAACAAAATTTGTAGAGTGCCATTAGAGGATGCTAAATGCCAAATATCTAAGCTCTAGGCCTTGTGGTTTCAGACAAGAAGATTTTTAAAGTTTTTCCTTTCGGTTGTCATGGCAACCAGATTTCTGCATGGAATTGATTTCTTTGAATAACTTTGGAAGAGCTTCATGCAAGGAACATTCCTGCCAAGTTTCAGCAAGATTGGCCCAGGAGTTCAGGAGAAGAAGTCGTTTGAAGAAAAGTTGACGACGCACGCACGGACGACGGACATCAGGCGATCATAAAAACTCACCATGAGCACTTCGTGCTCAGGTGAGCTAACAAAATACATGTACAGGGTAACACTTTATACTTTCAGAATTTTAATTTAATGTTGGGGAATTCACAACAAAACATACACACATATAAAAATAAAGTTGTTAGTTGTTACCCATTTTAAGTAAAAAGCGGCTTTTGGATCATTTCAATAATTAATAGTGACATTCTCAAGATGATGTTCCTTCATCAGCATTCCTTGTTTAGCCCACATAAGAAATTGTTAAAAACATTTTCACCTATTTTAATACTGATGTTGATTTCACATTTAATGTTTGTCAACAGCATATCTGTGTCTAATGGCTTTGGCTAGAAAACAGTCAACTTCTGGTAGCCCCAGAGAAAGTAAGAAAACAGTCAACTTCAGGTAGCCCCAGAGAAAGTAAGAAAACAGTCAACTTCTGGTAGCCCCAGAGAAAGTAAAAAAAACAGTCAACTTTAGGTAGCCCCACAGAAAGTAAGAAAACAGTCAACTTCAAGTAGCCCCAGAGAAAGTAAGAAAACAGTCAACTTCAGGTAGCCCCAGAAACAGTAATCACACGGGTTCAGATCAGGACTGTATACAGGCCAAGATTGTCCACAACTTTTAACTTCAGGGTTTTACTGGGAATGTTTCATGATGATAATCTAATACCTTACTAGATGTATGTAAACTTATTTTCAAAAGCGACAGGTACTGTTGTTTAAACACAGTGTCCTTAAACACATAGATACCAATAAATCTGTGCTACAATATAGCACACCAAACAGTTAACAGTCTGTAAACAAAACATCATGAAACGTTAACAGCCCAGCAACAAAAATTAAGTCTATGAACCTGATCTGTGATATTTAAACTCTGCATTATCTGAATTTTTTAAGGAAAAAGTTAAAAGACCTCTATGAATACAAATTTTAGATATTCAGGTATCTGAGGATGAATATTGCACAGACTGAGCTACTCAAATGCAATTCCCGAAGCGTGCTTACATTTACTTGACTCCTATATGATCTCAGCCGACTTGCTTTAGGAGTGAAAAACAAGTGTCTAATTGGATCAGGACTTGCACTAAATACACATGTACACTTATTTTTAATGCCTGCTAAAGTATATTTGTTGAATTTTGTTAAAATGTTGTAGTTGTTTTTTCAAACTTGATTTATATTATCATGTAAAAACATCTTGTTTTGTTAACCCTTTCATCCATATGTATGCCTATAAGGGTGAATAGTGTAGATCCAGATTAGCTGACACATCTGTACCATCTGATCAGGAACTTAACTGTTCCCTTTTTGACTTCTTTGGTTATTTCTGACCAAAACGCAAACAGTGCAGATCCTGATCAGACAGCACATATTATGTGCTGCTAATGCTCCAAAGGCATATATATGGAGGAAAGGGATAAGCTAACTTTACAACAAACAGTTGTTCCATATAGTTTCATATAAATTTCACCTCACTACTATAAAAGCACTTGAAAGGTGTAAATGAAAATTCAAACATCTCCAAGTACATGATATCTCAAATAAAATGTTGGTCCCTTGGAAATATTCGAGTTATCACTTGGACTGTATTAAGCTTTTTTCTATCTTTTGTAACAGTCACCTAAACTTTGACAGCTTGTGAAAAATAAATGTTTATGCTTAATTCTCACTTTGCTGTTTAAAACTATGCCTAGTTTGGCTAAAAGATCACACAGGGTTCCCACAAATAAGAACAAGAAAAAAACGTCGCCACGCGCCGAAAACCAGGTTTTCATTTAATACTTACACTTTTGTAAAGAAAATATCTGATATGAAGAAACTGAACTTCTATTTTTAGCAACAGTGACCTTGATCTTAATCACAGACTTCTGAGTAAAAATCCCGAGTTGCGTCTTGGTATCAGCTACCCAAAGAAAGTTTGGCGTCAATAGATCACAGCGAACCCAAGTAATAAGGAGAAACCTAAATTTCTAATTTTAGCAAAAGTGACATAGACCTTTATCACAGACACCTGGGTATCAATCCTAAGTAGTGTCTTGATATAAGCTACCCACAAACCCAGTTTGGTGTCAATAGGCCAAAGAAAACTCAAGCTATTGAGCAGAAACTGAATTTCTATTTTTAGCTACAGTGACCTTGAGCTTTATCACAGGCGCCTGGGTAGCAATCTCAAGCTGCATCTTGATATTAGATACCAACACTAAGTTCGGCGTAAATATACCAAATCAAACTCAAGTTATTGAGGGAAATCTGAATTTCTATTTTTAGCAACAGTGACCTTGACCTTGATCACAGATACCTGTGGCAATCCCAAGCTGCCTTTTGATATCAGCTACTCATATACCAAGTTTGGCATCCAGAGGTAAAAGCAAACTCAAGTTATTGAGGGTAAGCTGAATTTCTATATTTAGCAAGTGACCTTGACCTTTATCACAGACACCTGGGTAGCAATCTCAAGCTGCATGTTGATATAAGCTACCCACAAACCAAGCTAAGCGTCAACAGGCAATTTGGCATCAACAGATAACATTCACAAAATACCTAACAAAAAATCTAAGTCAAAAAGGGGCATAACTTTGGCAAAACACAGTCAGGGGTTATGAAACTTGACCTGATAATTGGTATTGTGATGTCAAACAATTATGTAAAGTTTCAAAGCTATACCTTGAATGGTAACTGAGAAAAAGACAACTTTCACAAAAAACTTAACAAAGTTTCTAAGTGAAAAAGGGGCATAACTTTGTCAAAATACAGTCAGGGATTATGAAACTTGTCCTGATAATTGGTATTGAGATGTCAGACAACTATATTAAGTTTCAAAGTTGTATCTTAAACGGTTACTGAGAAAAAGACAACTTTTACAAAAAACTTCACAAAATGTTCACGCCCGCCCGCCCAACGACATTCCCCAATCTAATAATCAGGATTTTTCTAAAGAAAACCTGGTTAAAAATAAAAATTCCCTTGATTTGCCCTGATCAAAACCATTTTCCCTGACCAATAACAGTGTCAAATTTGCACTATGTTTGAGCATTAATTGTAATTTTTATATGTTTTTATGTCCCCATATTAGCCAACCTTTTTTCTCCCATTATTTTTAAATTATTTTAGATACAGAATACATGAATTGTAATTAACTACTTGCAGGCTGTCAACCAGGTCATCTGCCAAATATAGGAAAAATATAGGAATATTTTTGCAACAAATATAGGAGTTTTTGGATGATTTTGAGGCAAAATATAGGAGTTTGGAACTGAAAATAGTTTTATTTAATAGCACTTATACAAATGATTTTCACCTGCGCATTTACTTTTTCTACAATAATCAATGTCCAAAATGTCTACTGTAAAAATGAAGGAAACCATTAACTTTAACATCAACACCATCAAGCACATCACCAGCATCTGAATGACCATTCAAACAAGGCGGAAATGCAGAAACCTCATTAAAGCCAGATTTTTAAGTTTTTGTTTGACTTCTATGATATATAGATATTCCTCTATAAGCTATACACAGCAACGACCAATCCACTCATAGTCAAATTGTTTTGTGTGTAAAAATCTGGGTTACAATGTCCAAAGGGGTTCAGTCAAAGGTGACCCCAAAGGCCTTATTTTGGACAAACTCTATTGAAATTATATTAATTATATGCCCTTCACTATCCTAGAAGTTCGGAATAAATGTTTTTTAACATTATTCCATTTATTTATTTAATCCGCATGGAACAATACTACAGGCAAATAAGTTAGTTAACCTTAATACAAAGAATATTGCTACAAGTTTCAAGAGAAACGATAAAAACTTATCAAGTTATAACAATAACTGAACTTTAATTCAAACTGCCATTGAATTTCTATACAAAAGCAATAATTTTCCAAAGCCAAAGCCTTCTTGGGAATAGATGGACATTATACATTTCAGGTTCATTGAAGTTTAACAGTCATTTAACTTTTATCCATTAAGTGGTTCTATAAAAAACAACAATTTTAGAAAACTAAGCAAATATTTTTCAGATTATCCTAATTTTTGTTAAAAGTTTTCTCAACTTATTGAACGAACAGTTGTTGCAAATTATCAACATTGTTTTATTACCTCCCTTTATTTGACTTTGCCTTTTGAAAATTATTGTTTTTGTAAAGACATCTTCTTTTGCATTAAATCTTTTCCAAAAGAGTTTGAAGACCCTCTTTTCAAACTGGAAAACTAACCACAAAAGTCAGCTGAAGAATTCTTGTTCACAGTCAAGCATGTTGTTCCCGGAGGTCCATCTTGACGTTTTAGACGACAACATACACCATACCAAATATAAGTCCTCTAGTCCTTGCAGTAGGAAAATTTAATGATCTTTAACATTTTTTGGGTCTGGATGCAACAGCAACATGGATTCTGCATGGAAGTGAAAATTTGTTTTTGTTCTACAGGTAAGCATTAATACATAGAACACTGCTACATTTAAGTTGCTAAAAAATCGGATAAAAAAAGTTAAATGCCACCTGCCAAGATTTCACCAATCTATAAGTTGAATTTGTCCTTGAAAATTCCAGCAAAAAAGTCAAAAGCAGTATCAAAGCAATATTTACTCCCTTCATTAATCGGTAAAAAATTACTAAAAAATGTAGGAATATACTTAAAAATATAGGAGAAATATAGGAATATACCAGTAGGAGGTTTATCAAAATATAGTATTCTGGTCCAAAATATAGGAGAAATGTAGGAATCGGTTGACAGCCTGTACTTGTGTTGTTTACTTTCAATTAGCATTAGTATATTTATCCAAAATGGAAAGTATTTGATTACAGGTGACGTCATGCTTAAAAATGTTTTATATTTTAACGTACAAAAGCCGTGTAATCAATGGATGGTTGACTAAAAAAGGCATGCATTTACTTGAATATAATTATGTTAGTTATCAATCAAAAACTGGCATAAGAGGGTCATGAACATATCCATATAGGTTCACATATGACCAGCCCGCCCGCATGTCCACTGTACCAAAATCTAATAACCAGGATTCTCAATGAAAATCTGGTTAACATTAGGGCAGAGTTATCAAAAGGTTGAAGGTCATACTTACATGAGATTCTTTACCAGAAGCTAAATGGCAGAGAGTGGATCCATCTTTGTCCATGACAGAACAGACAGCTTGTCTGACCTCTGTTAAGTTTTCTGATTGGTCAACCTCAAATGTCAACAATAGTTCTAAAACGTCAGGAAAGCCAGAGTGTACAGCAATGTGGAAAGGAGTCCAGTTATTCTGAAATGAAACATAAATAGCAACATGCTTATTTATCTTTCTTCACATGGTGCCAGTACCTTACCTATCCAGTCATAGGTCAGGCTGATTTGCCTCAAAGAATATCCCTGAAAAATGTGGTTGACTAAAAGCTGAGAAAGATAAATATATTTATCAATTTTCTGAAAAAGATTTGAAATATTTCAGCCTTTTGACATGTGTATGCAGTATCTGGACTGACTTCATACATACATGATCATCAATTTATTGCTTTAACTCAGCTTCAAAATGTAAGCACTACTGAAACATCTAGAAATTTTCCCTCCCTCAAATACAATCCAATAAAATCTCATTTATTAATTTACAAGATTATTATTCGTGGAGGCAGAGTTTGTTAAATTTATTGAAAAAAATTGTTAGATACCTAATCATACTTACCATAATTAATTGAGAGTACAAATCACGCCTTCTAAGAAATATTACTTCTATGTGAAAGCATCAACTCTACAGTAATGCATAAAACATATTCTAATTGTAAATACAAGTAATTGAACAGTAATGGCAAATGAACAATACAACTCTCTGGCAGAGCGCATTTCAAGAAACATGAGTCACTGACACACATGTTGGTACTTACGGAACCATTGTAGTGTAGAGCTTGAGACTGGCAGGACTCAAATGCAAAAATCATGTGCTACAAAATGTGTGGTCAGATTTTTTCTTAGAGATTTTAGGGAATTTTTACACTCTTTTACTGAATATTTCACTGAATATTTAGTTTGTAAAAATTGTATCATTTCCTGTTGTTCACTTGTAAGCCCTGTTAAAATCTGCAAACAAAAAACTGTGGGGAAGATGTTGGATATTGTATTACTGACAATAACATTTCAGATATGGACAGCTTTTAAAATATTACACATGCAAAAATTCTCATAAACTAAAGATGTGTCAAAAAGACACAGATGCCCCAACTCTTAGTTGTCATTGTCCAAAAAGCCAATATTTTGATCACAGTACACTTTACTTCAGACTTAAAACATAACGACCTTTTCCTAGTCATGGCAAATACATAGGTCCAACGTATTTGGTTTTTGCGGAAAAGTAGGCGAGAGACATGTTCTGTGCGGAACAAAATGGCGGAATATTTCGTTATTTTGTGCATTTCCGAAGATATTTTGACCTGGTAAGTAGGTTTATATCACTGTTATCGTAATATATATATGCCTACCCGGAAGGCCAGACGTGTAAGCTCCACTCGTTTTTTTTTAACTTATGTTTCTACAGGTCTTTACAAAAAAGTTATTGAATGTATAAACTGAAAGATTGTTTGTTTACAAAGTAAAAATAGAACATTGCGTGACTTAAAACAGTGTTTTAAGTAAAAGTATAAAGTTCTTGGACCTATTTTAGCCAAAATTATTATCGAGTATTTGCATATATTCCTTCATGACGGCTTTTGCACTTAACATGGGTACATTATGGCCAATTTTGTTATGTTCAAATACTTTAAATTTTTGCCGTGGAAGTGGTAAGCATTTTTTTGTTTGGTGCAGAATCTGAATAACTAAGTCGCATGCGTTAATATAAGTGTACCGGTAAGTAAGACATGAGCTAATAACAAATGTAAATAATAAAAAAAAGCCATTTTGTTACCCAAATGGGAACATCGTGCGTATTTGTTATGCAAAATTACCTACCACATACACTTGCTTATTATTTTACCTCCCGACCCCCAATCCGTTCCTCCCTAACAACATATTTTCTCGAAGGCGGTATCCTGCAACCTTCCAACAGATTTATTTCATGATTTTTGGGCTGTAGACGGAAAAATTCTTTTAAATACGTTTGAAGTTTATGGCGATCGGCGTCTTTGTTGTAATACACAACCATCCCACAACCATCCCATGTAAAAAAGCGACGTAACAGTCCAAAATAATAATCTACAGCAGTGTTCACTGCGATTGTGAAGTTGATTTTTTAGTTAATTAAACATGTATTAACTCGCGGAATTACGGGAGGCAAGTATTCGCTTTGCGTAATATACGTCGATTGTGTCATGCATTGTAACGCGATATTATAGTTGTTTGAAATATTGTTCTATTCTTAACCGAATGAGGTAATTCTTGAATCTACAAGAACTTACACGAGTCTGCGTATGCAACATTTATTTCCGAGTCGTATTTATCTGAATCGTTATGGCCGTAAGTAAGCAAGCCAGTTACTCAATTAATTTTCACATTAAGTATATATTCATTTGAGCCTTTCAACTTTGCTGTGAATGGCAATCAATTTAAGTAAAATCTGCAATTATAGAAGTTTTCTTTAAATTTGCGAAACAGCTTTTTTAAACGTACTTCATTTATTCGGTTGTCGGTCATTTAGAATTACACACATAGGACCTAAAACTTCTTTCAATAAAATGCAAATTATTTTATTTGTTTACGTTAATTAATACAATTATGGTCATCCCAATATTATTCTGACAACAAAAAGCCTTTGACTAGCGCAGTTCATTTGCAAATTAAACAGACCCGTCCGTTTTAAAATGAGATCGACCACATCCCGTTTCATCTTTGCCGCATGCTATTCACGGGACGTGTAGTCGTGGTAGTCATGGTAGCAGAGTTGTGAAATCGATAATTGACAGATTAATTGCTGATTAAGCTGCGAAAAATGTACATGTTGGTAACAATTTATGGGCCGCTATTCATGGCCGATTTTTTTTACCAATTTTGAAATTTCAATCGGACATTCTTCCCGAAAAATCGGTCAATGACCGGCCTGCCAATAATTTTAGAAACACTGCGTTGGACCCCCTGAGAAACAAAACCCCAGGTGCACAATACAGATGGTCCACAAAGCTGTGAAGTTTTTTAACTATACTTTTAGACAAACATTCTGATGGACAGAAGGAAGGACAGACGGATAAGGGCAAACCTATATGCCCCATGTAGATTTTACATACTTCATGCAGCAGTTATAAATGTCAACTTGTTGTCATTAAAATGACCTTAGAGTTTATTTCATATGTAGATGAACATCTACGTCTGTCAACCAAATGTTATTTAAAAGGATACTGGCAGCTTCTGAGTTCCGTTGAACATTTGTGTTGCCCTTGGGTACTTTGTCAGAATATAAAATCCAAGTACAACAAGAGCTGTCACTTTAAATTCACATATGAACCATAATATGCAGCTTTGAAATGAAATTGGTATACATAAGTAATAAAAAAAATTGACATATGCCCCGAAATGCAGCTTTGAAATCAAATTGGTACACATGCAGTCGAGTAGCGATTTTACGAATCGCGATTTTACGAAATAATGGTATACTTCGAATAAGGCGGCCAGGCCAGTCCGTATTCCTTCTTTATTCAATATAAAAAAGATGCGATTGAACGATCAATTGCGATTTAACGAAAAATGTGATTTAGCGAATACATGTAATTATGACAGTCCCTTAAGCTTATTTTCAATGTAATAAACATGCAATTTAACAAATTTCGGTCAGGCAGGTGATTTTCACATCTTTTCGAGCGATACCCGTTTTTTGTATTGTTGAGCAATTATCGACCGAAGCAGTTGTGACATGAAATGCTCTGTAAACAACCGTCGGGCGTGTTTGCTTGTAACGAACAGTTTGAGTAAATAAATGTCAAATGTTTAAAATTGTATAAAATCTGAAACACTTGTATGCTTGTCATTCTACTTCTGCTATTCTATTTAATTCTACATACTTATTACTACGGTGAGTATTAATTCAGAAAATTGATATCGTCATTCTGAGAAAATTAGCCAAGGGCCAAGTTTTTTTCAGGGGGGGGGGGGTTAGCTGAATCTGAATTGTAATTGATTAATGATAACATGTAATTTCACAATAAAAATAACTACATCAAACATTTCTTTTCTTTGTCTTTTTATTTATTGACTTGACATATCACAGCTATAACACATTACGTTGTATGCCTCATTATCTCAAAAATGCTATACTACGAAAAATACGAGATGGAAAGGATCGTTTGTTTAAAGTCTTAAGTATAAATATCTTGAGTAATAAACAAATTCTAAGATTAACGGGGATATAATCCTGAAAATATCATTATTAGAGTTATGGACCTTACCACATATGATGTGGGTAATGAAAAGGAATAATGTGAGTAATGATAAGGACCATTTATTTGAAGTTTGAAGTTAATCCCTTACTAAATATAGAAGTTAAGCAAACCAAATGAGTAAGGGCCATAACTCTGCTGAAAGAAATCCAAGTGGAAAATCCCTAAACATTACTGTGAAGTTTCAATGAAATTCCAAAAGCTGTTTTGGAGATTAAGCATGGACAAGATTTTAATATTGAAGTTAGAGTTAGGGTTAGTAAAAAAATGACAAAGGGCCCATAACTCGGCAAAAAATTATCTGAGTGGAAATTCCTGAAGACATGCACAACTAGGCTTGGTTACAAACACTCCTGTGAAGTTTCATTAAAATACCTCATGCGGTGTTGGAGAAGAACTGAGGAAAAGATTTAAGGTTTGGGTTAGGGTAAGTTAAAAAAATGACAAAGGGCCAAAGGGTAAGTTAAACTAGAATTTGGTGTTCCGCCGAACACATGTGTCGCCTACTTGGGAAAAGTTGAAATGTGGGCCTATGTTTTATCATACATGATAAAAAGATGTAATTCAAGTTGCATTGCAATATTACAACATTAGTAATGTTAAATGATCAGTTATTATCTTTATTGTATATTCCAGTTATAAGCAAGATTAAGTTTCAGGTTAAAATCATTCAAAGGTGCACAACTCAAAAAAGATACGACTTCATTGAAACAGATGCCATATAAAGTATTACATCAAAAGAATACAGATGAAATATTCCAAGTATTAAATTAATAGGACAAGTATATGCAAAGCTATAGGCAACATTAAGTTTCATATGAATGTCACTTGAAAGGTGCATAACTAAAAAACTACTGTATCAGGAGTTATCATTCTTGTTGTCAGAGATGGCTTTGTTCATGCAGATGATATATTCCAAGTATTAAGTTAATAGGACAGGTACTTTCGGTTTTAGGCAACATTAAGTTCCATATTAAAGTCACTTGAAAGGGGCATTACTCAAAATATAGTTAAACATGAGTTATCGATCTTGTTGTCAGAGAT
Source organism: Corbicula japonica (assembly GCA_038501625.1). Classification (NCBI taxonomy): domain Eukaryota; kingdom Metazoa; phylum Mollusca; class Bivalvia; order Venerida; family Cyrenidae; genus Corbicula; species Corbicula japonica. The sequence continues at coordinate 241,255 of JAZAYU010000014.1, read as the reverse complement.
AGCGTTGTTCATGCAGACATTATATTCCAATTATTTACTTAATATGATAAGGAGTTTCAAAGTTATAGGCAACATTAAGCCCCATATTAAAGTCATTTGAAAGGGACATAACTCCAAAAATAGTCAAACAGGAGTTATCATTCTTGTTGTCACTGATGGCTTTGTTCATGCAGATGATAAATTCCAAGTATTAAGTTAACAGGACAAGAACTTTCAAAGTTATAGGCAACATTAAGTTTCAGATTAAAGTTCCATAATAAAGTTATAAGAAAGGGGCATAACTCAAAAAAAATACAGAAACAAGAGTTATCATTCTTGTCGTCACAGATGGCAACGTTCATGCAGATGATATATTCTAAGTATTAAGTTAATAGGACAAGTACTTTCAAAGTTATAGGCAACATTAAGTTCCAGATTAAAGTTCCATAATAAAGTTATTTGAAAGGGGCATAACTTAAAAAGTACTGAAACATGAGTTATCATTCTTGTCGTCACAGATAGCATTGTTCATGCAGATAATATATATTCCAAGTATTAAGTTAATAGGGCAAGTACTTTCAGTTATAGGCAACATTTAGATTAAGATTAAAGGTCGATAATAAAGTTATTTGAGAGGGGCATAACTCAAGAAATACTGAAACAGGAGTTATCATTCTTGTCTTCACAGATGGCAACGTTCATGCAGATGATATATCCCAAGTATTAAGTTAATAGGACAAAAAAAGGTGAATTATGCATATCAGGAATCGCCACATTCAGAAAAAACAGCCTCCCCACACAGTCAAGAAGAAGAGAGGGGGAGAGAGCATGGTTAATAAAATAATCAGTTTCAAAAAAGACACCACTAACAATAAACAAAAATGAGAACCCGACAAGTACTTTCAAAGTTATAGGCAACATTAAGTTTCAGATTAAAGTTGGGGGACTACCGGACGACGGCGCCGCCGCCGCCGACGTCGCCGGACAATAGGATCCCTATGTGTCTACCTGCTATCGCAGAAGACACAAAAATGACAAGCCTATTACTCGGCAAAAAAATTCAAGTGGATATTCCTAAAGATAGTCCAGCTAGACAAGGGGATAAACATTCCTGTGAAATTTCAATGAAATCCTCCAAAAGGAGCTGGAGTGTGGAAAATGCTTTAATAAAAAAGTTGGACAATGCTGTAATTTAATTTCTAAAGGTCCCAAATATAGAATATCATCCAAAATTGACTTTAATGCATGCCGTGCAGAAATTGCTGAGTCTTTGAACTTATTTTGCAATAAATGGTGCAAAAGAGAACATGCCGAGCCTAATGCACTTTCTAACTGGAAAAAGCACATATTCAAAATAATTGACACCCGTATATCATTTTATGAAAGAAACATTGCTTTATTACCACCTCGACCTCGTTTTAACTTTCGTCATTTGAAAAAAGGAATTCAAGACTTTCATAACAGATTTGTTTTAACACCTGCTGATAAGGCTTCTAATAATGTAATTATAGTGTGACGAATACACTATATTAATATTCAAACTGAAGAACTGAACAGCACTTATGCTTATATACTGACTTCTTCATCTGAGAGTGATATTGTTACTGCACACACTCTACAAATTACAAAATTTAGAATCAGTATTGAGCCGAAACAAGACAAAGTACCTACTATGTATTGGTTACCTAAAATGCATAAAACACCGTATAAAGCAAGATTTATTGCTAACTCTAGTTCTTGCACTACTACTAAATTATCCGTGCTCTTAACATCTTGTCTTACAGCTATAAAAGAACACGTAATTAGGTATTGTGATAAGGTTTTTGAAACTTCTGGCAAAAATTTATTTTGGTCGATTAAAAATTCAAATGACGTTTTGAAAAAGCTTAAATCAAATAATTTTCGGGCGTTCTGTTTGTCTACTTATGATTTCTCAACATTATACACTTCGCTCCCTCATAATTTAATAAGAGACAAACTAACCAGTCTCATTGAAAAAACGTTTGCTAGAGAAAATAAAACCTTCATCGCTTGTAATGAACATAGGGCATTTTTTACAGATGGTTCTTATGATAATTATACATTATGGACTTGTCAAGACCTTATAGAGTCGCTAACTTTCTTACTGGATAATATTTATGTTAGATTCGGTACCTCTATTTATAAACAAGTAATAGGCATCCCAATGGGTACTAATTGTGCACCCCTTGTTGCTGATCTGTTTTTATACTGTTATGAAAGAGACTTTATGTTATCTCTTTCTACTGAACATCAAGATGATATAATTACAGCTTTTAACAACACCTCGAGGTACCTTGATGATTTATTAAATATAGACAATAACCATTTTCCATTACTGGTTAATAAGATTTATCCCAAAGAACTACAACTTAACAAAGCGAACACTTCAGAAAAGCAAGCAAACTTTCTCGATCTAAATCTGTCCATTGAAAATGGTTATGTCACTACTAAAATTTATGATAAAAGAGATGATTTTAATTTTAATATAGTAAATTTTCCGTTTTTAGACGGCGATGTTCCCCGTGCAACATCTTATGGGGTTTATATCTCACAGCTTGTTCGCTTTTCAAGAGCTTGCAACAATGTTAATGACTTCAATGAACGTAATCTTTGCATTACAGAAAAACTCTTAAAACAAGGTTATCGGTATCACAAATTAAGGAAAACCTTTTGCAAGTTTTATCGCCGATACCCAGATTTAATTCATAAATACAAATGCAGTTTAAAATCACTTTTGCAACAAGGTATTTCACAACCAGTTTTTTATGGAGATTTAATTTATAAACTTAAAAAGATTAAAGGCAGTGTTAATTTCTCCCGGTTATTCGTAAAAACCATCTGTAAATTTAAAAAGAAAGGTTACCAACATGATATTTTACAGCGCTCTGCAGGCCTGGTGATTAACCCTTCTACAGTTGATCATTATGCTTACCTCTTTGGTTGCACGACGGTGGCAGGGGTTTAAGAGTTTATGAAGGTTATTGGGGAAATCTTTTCTTAAAAGAACCTAGAAACTCGATTTGTTTCTTTTATCCCTGTCATCGTGTTCTTGCTGATTTTACTCCAGGAGCTCTGGTCTCGGTAAGATCATTGAGTACCCCTTTCGGCTTTGCAATGCTCTTAGCTTCTTATGTTTTATATGTTTGTGTGCTTTTGCATGCAACATTGTTAAGCAGATAAGTGGGTTGGAGTCTTTTCACCAAGACAACTTGTACTTGTTTTGTGATATGAGAACCTGTTGGGGCAAGTGTGAGGTTGGTGCACCCTAGAACCTGGTTTAAACCCCCAGTGGCAATTTGATTTGCCACTGACCGTTCCAAGGCGGTAACCCCTCGGGTTCTCATTTTTGTTTATTGTTAGTGGTGTCTTTTTTGAAACTGATTATTTTATTAACCATGCTCTCTCCCCCTCTCTTCTTCTTGACTGTGTGGGGAGGCTGTTTTTTCTGAATGTGGCGATTCCTGATATGCATATTTCACCCTTTTAATAAAGAAGTTATAGTACAAATGACTAAGGGCCCATTAGTTGGCCACAAATAGTTCAAGCGGAAACTCCTGCCATTATGCACTACTAGGCTTGGTGACAAGAATTCCTGGGAAATGTAAATGAAATCGGCCAAGAGGTTCTGGAGATTAAGAGAGGACAAGTTTTTTTATATAGAAGTCATATTAAAAAATGACTAAGGGCCCAAAACTCTCGCAAAAATAATTCGAGCAGAAACTCCTGATGATATGCACAACTAGGCTTGGTGATAAACATTCCTGTGAAGTTTCAATGAAATCCCCCAAGCGGTTTTGGAGATTAAGCATGGTCAAGATTTTAATATACAGTTATATAGTAAAGACTAGATGGGTATTCAGTTGAACATTTGTGTCGCCCCAAGCCTAGTTGTGATATGCACAATAGGCTTGGTGACGAACACTCCTGTGAAGTTTCAAAGAAATCTCTCCAGCAGTTTCGGAAAAGAAGCGAGGACAAGATTACTTCGGACGGACGGACGGATGATACGATTACTATATGCCTCCCTTCGGGGGCATAAAAAGCTAATACATAAAAGAGACCGCCTTTATAAACTAGAATGTTGTGTTCCACGGAACACGTGTTTCCTGCTTGCAAAAAGTTGAAATGTGGGCCTATGTTTAATCATATATAATTAAATGTTTTTATTCAAGTTGATTTCAATACTTCACCACAGAACACACAAGTCACCTAAATAGCATTTGAAAGGGGAATAACTAAAAAAATGGTGAAACCTGAGTTATCATTCTTCACCAATTGGTTTGTGCATGCAGATGAAATATTCAAAGAATTTAGTGAACTGAACAAGTACTTTCAATTTTACAGGCAACATTATGTTTCATGTTAAAGTTGCATTTGAAAGGGGGCATAACTCATAAAATATTAAAACAGGAGTTTTCATTCTTTTTGTCACCAATGTCGTTGTTCATGCAGATGATATATTCCATATTAAGTGAATAGGACAAATACTTTTCAAAGTTATATGCAACATTAGGTTGCATTTGAAAGGGACATAACTCAAAAATAGTTAAACAGGAGTTATGTTGTTGTATCTGATGTTGTTATTCATGAAGATGAAATAGTTCAAGTATTATGTAAATAACACAGGTACTAAAAAATAGGCAGCATAAAGTTTCATGTTAAAGTTTCATGTGAAAGGGACATAAGTCATAAGATAGCCAAACAGGAGCTATCATTCTTGTTGTTAGTGATGATGTTGTTCATGAGGATGATATATTCTGAATATTAAGTGAACAGGACAAGTACTTTAAAAGTTAATGTCAACATTAAGTTCCGTGTTAAACTTGCATTTAAAAGGGGCATAACTCAAAAATATTCAAACAGAAGGTATGGTCCTCATTGTAACCGATGTTGTTGTTCCTGAAGATGATATATTCCAAGTTTTAAGTGAAAAGGACAAGTATTTTCAAAGTTATGAGCAACATTAAGTTTCATGTTAAAGTTTTATTTGAAAGGGGCAGAACTCAAAAAATATTGAAACTGGAGTTATCATTCTTGCTGTCACAGATGGCGTTGTTCATGCTGATGATATATTCAAAGTATGAAGTGAATAGGACAAGTGCTTTCAAAGTTATAGGCAACATTAAGTTTCATGTTTAAGTTGCATGTGTAAGGGACAAAACTCATAAAAAAGTCAAACAGGGTTCTTGTAAACGATGTTGTTGTTCATGCAGAGGATATATTCCTAGTTTTAAGTGAAAAGGACAAGTACTTTCAAAGTTATAGTTTATGTTAAAGTTATATTTAAAAGGGGCATAACTAAAAAATATTGAAACTGGAGTTTACATTATTTGCGTCACAGATGGCGTTGTTCATGCTGATGATATATTCCAAGTATTAAATTAATAGGACAAGTACTTTCAGAACACAGATGCCAGAAATCACTATCAGCAAGGAAGGTGTAATTAAGTTACTGGCCAACCTGAAGGCAAATAAAGCTGCCAGCCCAGATCTGATCAAACCATTTGTTTTGAAAGAACTGAGGCAAAAAATTGCTGAAATAATAACCCGGGACTTGACCAAGGCCAATGTATGTCTAATATATAAAAAGGGTGAAACCAGTGACCCCGCAAACTACAGTCCTATTTCTCTCACCTGCATTCTCTGTAAAACCCTTGAATATATTGTAGCATCCTATCAATCCTCTCAGTTGAATACTCATAATATATTCTATGATCTTCAGCATGGCTTTCGTGAGAGACGCTCTTGTGAAACACAACTTATTGAACTTACTGACTATCTAACCAATAACATCGCCTCAGGCAAACAAACCGACCTAATTTTACTTGACTTCAGTAAAGCTTTTGATAAGGTAAACCATCTAAAACTTCTCTATATTCTTCAAGAATATGGCGTGTCTACTCAAATACACAGAAGGACTCGTTCTTTACTCATCGGCAGAAGCCAAACAGTCATAATAGATGGTGAATTCTCAACAGAAATTCCTGTCACCTCCAGAGTACCCCAGGGCTGTCCTTGGACCTCTTTGCTTTCTCGTCAACATAAACCAACTTCCTTCGTCCGTTTCTAAATCCCAAGTCCGGCTATTTGCTGATGACATTTACCTCACCATCAACTCTTGCACAGACTCCCTAACTCTACAACAAGATCTTGACAAGATGCAGGCACGGGAGAAGGCCTGGGACATGGAATTTAACCCCTCATAGTGTCAAGTTTTACACATTACTAAAAATAAACATGTCATTAACTAGAATGTGTCCTTGGACACTGATGCCCCCAGTGCTGCAACAAAATTTGTAATAGCAAAGCGCCATGATTCTGGTAAAAATGTTCGCAGGAAAAATTGCTTTCTATACGATCATCTTCACATCCTGCTTGATCATCTGTGCAAGTTTGAGAGAAATCCGCCTTATAGTTTAGGAGGAGTTGATGCCACAAGATTTGGGGATGTACGGACGTATGTACGTACGTACCGACGAGTTCAACTCTATATGCCTCCCACTTTGTGGGGGCATAAAACCAAATATTATTTCCACGGTCAAGCACTTGAATCCGTTACACATGCAAAATACCTAGGGCTAGATCTTTCTTCCGAGCTTAACTTTAACACACACACATAGCAAGAATTACAACTTAATTAAATGTTAATAAATCCCTAGGCTTTATCAAAAGAAACATAACAACAAATAACCAAAAATTCAAAGAACTGGCATACAAGACCTTGTTAGGGCCCCAGGTAGAGTACGCATCTACTGTCTGGAACCCATATACCAAGACAAACATCCACAAGGTGGAAATGGTCCAGAGGCGAGCAATTAAGTTGGGTTAAACAAGACTACTCTCCTCTTTCCAGTGTTACAGCTATGCAGGGGGAACTGGGCTGGAGGTCCTTAGAACATCAAAGACTTGATGCTAGACTGATAATGTTCTATAAAATATACCATAACATCGTAGCAATAAACCTTCCTTCTTAAATACAAAAACCAAACAGACAAACCAGGCACATGCATCCGCTTTGTTTAAGACAAATTCAGGTCAAATCAGATTTTCACAAGTTATCATCTTTTCCTCATAATATTACCCTTTGGAATAGACTTCCCGTTAATATTGTAACCCTGCCTGATCTTGAGCATTTCAAGTAGGAAGTGGCTGGGATCCAGTACTAGTCATGTTTTCTTTGTTTTTATCTCTTTTAATCTCCATTAAATCTAGCACACACTAACATTTTAACATTTGTCTTGGCATCCAAGATCACAATTCTGGACTTTATTCTTTCACAACCTTACTAACACTTCCGACATGCACCAAGTCCTGTCAGTAACACTCGATAGAGGAGTAGACAGTATTCAGAGATAGATAGATACATCTGGACCTTCCCACATCTGTTAGGTATTTCTTGTGTTTAAAACTACCCAACAAGCAAAAATTGTACCCAATAAGAAACAAAGGAATGAATGGGAATGTGTGTTGGGTAAGCACTTATTGGGTGTATTGGTACCACACACAAGTGCCTAGCGGTACGCTAGAACGGACGGACGGATGGTGCGATTATTATATGCCATTAAGGGGATAAAAAGGGCATAACTCTGTCAAATGTTATCTAGACCTAAAAATGTTGGCATCATCATGACCCTGTTGTCAATAGTAATATAAATTGAAAGTTTGATGAAGAATCACTAAGAAATTTGAGAGTGCTATGATTTCAAGACAAAATCTAAGTATAATTAGATTTCACAGGATACTGATGCCCCCAACTGCAGATCTGTATCAAGATTTTCACAATCATGGTTCTTTGTACAATAAGTTCTGAAAGCTAAAGAGATGTTAAATGCCTAAACCCTATGAAGAAATTTCTTACATTTGTATAGCAAAGCCTTTTAGAACCATTAGCTAGCAGTTTTCTACAGCATTCAAATCTTCCATTTGCTGCTGCCCAGTGTAAGGGAGACCATCCTGAGTGATCACAGAGATTTGAATTTCCTCCCTTCATTAACAACAAACGGAGACACCTGCAATAAAAAATAAATCCATTAAGCTGAAATTAAATGCAAGACAACAAATATTTCAGAAATTTATGCGCTCTAACATACTAAATGTATAAGTATATTTACTTATTTGCATACTTGCAAGACAACAAACATTTCAAAAATGTATCTGCTCTAACATTTTATAAGTCTTTTTATATGAACTAGGATTAGATGTGAAAATCCTGCATAACAAAACTCTTTTTGGTGGCTACAAGGCTCTTCCAGACTTAGCAAATGTGAAACCTTTAGCTCTATGTTCAGAAATAACCTTATCAATCTACATTGTAGATGCTGATCAGAGGATGTGCTGGCTGACCTGGATCTACACTGTTCAGCTATGTCATTAAGGTGTATATATGGAGGAAAGGGAAATACTGTAAATATGTCATGACATCAACAGTCGTACATAGATGGGGTTACTTTGCTTTTTTCTCCACTGGACCACAGGAAATCGTCAACAAATGGACAGAAACAGCACTGTTTCATAACTGGTCATCATAGATAACAAAAGAGGAGCTGTGATCAGAAAACACATATGACCTTACTAGCATAGTTGGTCATGATAGAAATTTCATGGGGGCATAAAAAAGATAACAAAATGTTAAAATCTGAAACTGAAATCACAAGTTAGTTCATAACAACATTGCGGAAATAACTTTCTGCTGCCAGAATCTGAACCTGAAAAGAATTTAGCATAAAAATCAAGTAAAGCTATAATCTAAGATTATTAAGAACAGAATATTCAAGAAGTCAAGGTGGAATGCAACCCAATTTTTTTTTCGAGTTTCCTCACGAAATTTCGCATACATATAATTGAGCATATGCCTGATTTGGATGTGTCCTTACTTTTTTGGTATTCTTAGCTGTTTCAAAACTACAAGCCTTCAACAGTATGCCACTAACGTCACTTTTGAGACGTCTGTCAAATTTCCCGCATTCAAGAAACAATAGGCGATATTTCAGTCAATTTTGCGTTGATTGCTTTGAAATTTCATCACCTAGTCTGTCTTACGAATTACTTCATGCACATATGATTTTCTTATCTGTATTAAACGTCAGTTTTCAGAGACAAAATGGCGTCGCAATTAGCTTAAAAAGCACGGTTTTCGTTGATTATAAAAAATCTGCAAATTTAAATTTTGATTTTTTTAACTCTACTAATTAAAACTTTTACGACAAAACGTTTGCTATCAAGAAAAGAATACCTTACCAGCTTCCTTTTTGCTCAATATCAATTTATCTTATCCCTTTGCATTACTATACTGATGAACTACGATGATGTTAATTTTAGACATTGTTTAGGGAAGTAAACGAACGTTCGAACATTCGAACGTTCAGATAAGATTATGAACATTCGAATGCATTTGATGCATTTAAATGTTCGTGAAAATTCAATAATGATAGTTTGAACGTTCTTGTTTCTTTTTTAAATTTAATTCTCTATATCAAGAATGACAATCAAAAATGTAGACATACTGTCAAGGTAATTGATTTTCCGTAAACAAAATACGTGTAGATAACATGTCAGTATATTGACTTGTACGCATGCACGCGTTCTCCTGTAACAAACGGCTAAAATGTAAACTGTGGATTTAAATAAGTTAAGGTACACATGCATAATCAAATTTTTAAGTTAGTACATAATACCCAAATACAAATGTGATAAATATAAAAAGAAATTATAAAAAATTGTATTGTTTACTGCATATTTTATTCAATTTAGTAAATCAATAGACTCATGCAGTAATAAAATTCAAGTTATTCACACGTATTGTAACTATGAGTTACTCTATGAAAATCTTTGACACGTGAAACATAATGATAAGTGGTGCAAGTTAAGTAACAATATACGCACTGCCATGTTTATTTAACATATGTCATTTTACATGGGTTAGAGTTACGCATACCCCGTTTAGAGACAGAATGCATGTGTACCAGGAAACTATCAATTAGTCAACACAGTATGGTAGTATTTCATCTTTACTATATATTTGTCTTGTAATATCGAAGAAATCATATGTATTTACAAAATTGCTCTGTCGTATACATTTAATAGCTTTTCACCCGCAAGTATGCCAGCTTCAGTTTCCTCGGACATTCGGAAGCAATTCTGACGCTCACTTGACCAGAAGAGCGTCTCGTGCAATCTCAGTAACATACCATTTTCATACTCCGGAACTACTTGTACAAGTAATCTACATGATCATCTTTAAAGAATGATTTGGAGATTTTCTTTGATAGTTTGCTATTACTGATAATGACAGCTGGTTTCATGATTTATGTGATTGTTTGTGAATAATTTGAACGTTCGAATGCAAACTGATTTGAACATTCCAATGGTAAAATAGGTGAAAAATGACATCCCTAATTTTTTTCAATCTGTCCATTGTTTTAACACTCACCCTAGATGTCCCTGGGAAGCTGCACAATGTACAGGGGTTTGTTGATCATCCCTCAAACTGTTTACCTGACAGCCTTGCTGGATCAGGAGAGACAAACACTCTGAAAATGTCAAATAATATTAGTAGACATGGGAACAATTATCCTTTTTTCCGAATATATGAACAGTAAGTTCTTATCCAAATCCCATTTCTGTAACCAGATACACAAATGTACCATAATTTTCAAATTTAAATTTAATATCTTATTCAAGTTTTGTAAAATATAGGTAACGCATGTAAAACACTCTACAGTGTCTGTAATAATCTCTATGGTGATAGTTTTGTGCATGTGCCAGATAGCCAGAGTAGGGTTAACAAAAGATGTCAACTGATTGTTTGTATAGTGGAAATTTGAAGCACTGGAAAATGAGTATTCCAGCCAGTTTTATTTTGTTTTGTTGATTGGTTTACTTTGAGCCTTTAAACCCCTCCCACCGTCGTGAGTTTAAGAGTTTATGAAGGTTTATAGGGAAATCTTTTCTTAAAAGAACCTAGAAGCTAGAATTGTTTCTTTTATCCCTGTCATCGTGTTCTTGCTGATTTTACTCCAGGTGCTCTGGTCTTGGTAAGATCATTGAGGGGAAGGTCTAAAATGCAGAATATTGCGCAGAACGCAGAATGCAGTCTGCAAATTAGGGGTCTAAAATGCAGAACGGATCTGCAGAACACAGAATGCAGATAATGTATTGGTAATAGGGCATTGGGGTCTAAAGTGCAGAGTGCAGAAAATGCATTTGACACTGCAGAATGCAGAACAATAGTAAAAAATGCAGAAAGATAAGCAGAATGCAGATAAATATTTGTTTGGTTAGATCATTAAAGCCATAATTATTCAAACCTTTGTATTTTTCCCTTTGAAAAGGTGATACATGTGATGATCTTACGTCATTAAAACTGTATTTTTTTTATTATAAAAACTAGTTAATTTTTTTTATATCTGGACATTCACTAATACCATTATTATTTAAGGCTTATGATAAACCCTTTAAGTGCTGAGCACAGTATTGGTCATATTTGTATACACATAGCATCCTGCATTCTTCATAAACAACCAGGGTCTACACTGATGGCCATTCACAAATGAGTACTAAAGAAATATATAACAGTTTTGACCTGTTTATCACCAAGAAAATAGACTTCAGGCTTATAATCTAAATTGTATTATTATCTGACACTTGTTTTGCAATCACATTACATTTGTATATGATAATTATGAATATATAATTTTATTATCACCAGAGAAACACAATAAATAAAATGCATGATAAATAAAAGGACAACACAGATAATTTCAAATAAAAGACAAAAGATAGGGGTTGGTCTGAAAAAAATGAAATTCAGATAACTAACTTAAAGTTTATGATAATGAGTTAATTTAAGTTTGTTTAATTGTTTTAATTAAGGTCACAAAAACAAATTACTTAAATTAATATTTAAAAAAATAATGCTTGTTCTTTAAAATACAAATAAATCTATAGATCTTATGGCCTCTATCTGGCAAGTGTCATACCAATAAACTGATAATGTGTCATGGTCACACTTGGTAGGATCTGTGATATTGTTGTTTTATGACAGGAAGCCCCAAGTCTTAACCTGTTAGATAACTGTGTAGTAATTAATGTTTTCTGTTGTGCCACATTTAATAAATTCTGCAAATTAAAATTTAAAAAAAAATCAATAAAAGTTCATTATTAATTTTGTAATATTAATTTGAGAGTTAAACACAACTATATTATCTGAATTAGTATTATATATAAATGTTTGTCTCTTTAATGTTGTTAAAGTTGTTTAAGTTAAATAAGTGACGGTCATAACTTAGTGTAGACCCAGATCAGCATATAATTATATATCTTCATAGTAAGACTTCATTGTCTGGGCTGCTAACCAATTATTGTATAAAATGACAAAAGGAACAACAATCTGAAGAAGGCAATGACTGCACAAATTGCGGAATTAGGGTAAAGAGCATATGAAAGATATAAATTCTCTTTAATGCAAGATTGAGGATTGATATCAAATCATCGATAAATCACACAATCATTATCATCTGCAATACCAAAATGATGCTGTTGCTAATGATTACTTGGGCTGACAGTTAGTCAAGAATGATAACGATCAGGATGTCTTTCAAACATGATGTTACATTCTGTATAGTGTATAATAAGTTTTAGCACTATACTGATCATCATTTGTCAAAAGTCACCCCACTCAATCAGTCTATTGTCAAAACTAACCATTTTAAAATATATTAAATTATTGAATTTTTTTTTATTTTGATTTTTAAAATGTCATGGATATACTGCAAATCATGAAAACTGATTGCATTTCACATGTTTATAACTGTAAGCCTTTATGTTGAGATTCTATATCTTAATATTTTAATTTTGTTAGTTATTTAATAATTAAACAAAAACAACAACAATAACACATCACTGTTTTGAACTAAATGAAATGCTTAATATAAATAAATCCTCAACATTTTCGAAGCATGCACTTCACATTGAAAAGGTGTGAATAATTTTGGCTTTAATGATCTAACTAAAGGTTAATCTGCAATCTGCAAATTGTTCTGCATCATTTTTAATTATCATTCTGTGTTTTGCAGTGTCAAATACATTTTCTGCACTCTGCATTCTGCAGAACCGTTCTGCATTTTAGACTCCTTGTTCATATTACCAATAAATTATCTGCATTCTGCGTTCTGCAGATTTGTTCTGCATTTTAGACCCCTAATTTGCAGTCTGCATTCTGTGTTCTGCACAATATTCTGCATTTTAGACCTTCCCATCATTGAGTACCCACCCTTTGGCTTTGCAATGCTATTAGCTTCTTATGTTTTATATGTTTGTGTGCTTTTGCATGCAACATTTTTTAGCCGATGCGTGGCTTGGAGTTATTTCACCAAGACAACTTGTACTTGTTTTGTGATTTGAGAACCTGTTGGGGCAAGTGTGAGGTTGGTGCACCCTAGAACCTGGTATAAACCCCCAGTGCAAATTGTTTTGCCACTGACCGTTCCAAGGCAGTAACCCCTCGGGTTCTCGCTTTCGTTAATTGTTTGTGGCGTCCATTTTTAAACTATAGTCATACCATGCTCAATACTTGTTTTGTATGTTGAAGGAGTCGCTTAATACAATCTGAACCGTTCACAACATCTTGCTCTCTCTCTTACTAGTTCCCATTTACGATCACGCTGATAGTTATCGTACATGACATGATATCACCGTCTTGATATGGTGAACATTTATACCAAGAAATAACAAAGTTACTGAGAGGACATGATTTTCGAACATACATACACACACACACACACACACACACACACACACACACACACACACTGACCCACTGACTAACACATGGACATGTTGAACACTATATGCCCTTCGGCCATTTTATGAATGGCTGGGGCATAAAAATTTGGGCTGTTTGGTCCGAATTTTCACTTACTGTTCTGGTGATACTGCTATACCAGGAACGATTATCCAAATAGTGATTAAGGTATTTCTTCCCATCCCAAAATATTATGTTACAATTGTATCACATGGTTGATTCATGCCATGATAATTCTATCACTTTGATTTGACTCCTCTTTTTCCCAAAATGGTGGGTCTAACATCAATATAATCAAGAAAACAAGAAGCTGTGTTCGGAAAACACATATGTCCCTGGTAGCGAAGTTTGTATTGATACAAATTTAAAATAATAGCAAAAGATCAACTGAAATGACGAGATAGTTTAATGGACTGATGGTTCAATCGCTAGATACGGGGGCACGAAAATCATTGGAGGAAAGTTAAGCATCAGTCCTCTGCTGTATCATATACTGGCACATCTTGTATACCTTCTTGTCCGTTTTCAGCAGCACAGTGAGCAGGGGTTGTCCCATCTTTCATAGGCAAATTGACATCTGCCTCCAGATCAACAATCAATTTCCGCAAGGCATCAATGTTTCCTGTTGCTGCATATCTGAAGAAAGAGTAGATTTACAGCTAACTTTAAGCACAGTCGAGTGAATTCAATAAGGCAACTGGACATTGCCTACTTCAAAGAACCATAGTACTAAAGTGTGCTGTCTTGTACACCAGTAAACCTGGACCTTAATATGAATCATTTTTCCAGTAGACCCTGGGTCGCTTACCTGTCAACAACTGCTCAATGATTGCAAGAGTTGTGAGCAAGTTTGGTAAGATCAAGTCAAAAAATAAAGCTGCTATTGTGGAGAAAAAGTCAAAATCGCTTACTTTGGCCCCCAAGGAAGGAACCTTGATCTTATAGTAACTTAAGTATTGTACAAGTCATTATTCTGATTTTTAAGTGTTAAATGTTAAATATTCTCTCTTTCTGAGATCAAGATTCAAAACAAAAAGATTCAGGCAGCCGAGAGCCTTAGATTATATACTTAGGAAACTCTACACACAGCATGCAGACTGCATGTCCATTTTCTTTAACAGACATCTTAAAATGGTGCCTTTCCTTGCAAAATAATAATGTTTTTCCTGTGGTTTTAGTTTTTCCCCTAAACACAGAAATTAAGTAAATTTCAATAGGTGAAATCTTACCTGTGTATAGGGGAAGTTATAGATTCCTTTAAGATTTGCTTTTGTCCGCTTGATGTGTAAGCTGTCATATTATCGTTGTATTGTGAACTCTCCAGTAGATGCTTTCCTGTACTAACAGCTAAAGATTTCACAGAATCTACAGACCTTCTAACAACTGGGTCTGCTGCACTCCTTTCACCCAAGGCAAGCAAGTTGGAAGATAAGGGCGTTGGAAGAGAACTAGTAAGAGAGACAAATGGCATTTTTACTGGTTTCTTTGCTGGGAATTTAAATGTGCCCAATTCTGAATAAAACTGAGTAACTAATGTCAACTGATCTGACAGCACTGATGTCATAGCAGATACTTGTGATGTCAATGATGATGCCACAATTGATGTTTGTGAGTTATTTGTTGAAGCTTGTTCTACAGATGATACAGGGGTTACTGATGACCTCAAAGATGATGAAATAGATGAATTCACTGGAATTGATGATGTCACTGCTGCAATGGAAGTATCTGATGACGTCACAGAGAATGAAGATGATGCTGATAGCTGAACTTTCTCTGTGGAGACTAGTGTAGCTGATTCATCAATGGTTAAAGTTGTTGCTCCAGCATATGTGGATTGCAAAGATTTATTTTCTTTCATTCCAGTCGAATTTGAAGGTACTGAAAAAAAACCAACAATACTTTTATTAAGCAGAAGCAATTAAGATAGCATAAAGTATATACAATTGTTTTTTTGAATCCATTATTACTCTTGTTATAATTATTATTATTATTATTTATTATTTTATCATTATTATTATTATTATTATTATAATTATTATTATTATTATTATTATTATTACTTTTATTTATAATTAATATTATCTGTTATTATTATGTTTTTATCAGTTTTAGTAATTGTATTCCATAAATCATCTTTACAGGAAATTATAACTTAGTTTTTTTATATTATTCCTCAATTTGTTTAGATAACTATTAATATTAAAGAATAATCTTTATAAATTCATAACAATGTGGACAAATCAAAATATTACAAGCCTCTTGGAGGAAACATTAAACATGCTATATATTATATAGTATTACTTATAATAAAAATCTAAATTATCATGATTTAGTTTACGATACATTGTATCACATTAATTCAAAAGAACATGCATTTTACAGGATTTCTACTACTACTATACTGGCAGATGATGGGAACAGAAAATAACATACATCTACATATGAACAACCAATATAATGGGGTCCTACCGATATAAAGAGTTATCTCAATATTCTGTCATAAGTTACCTCCCTTTTTAACACGCACCTGTCACTGGGTAGTTCTGATCTCAGATAGACAATATATCAGAATACATCCAGTAGTCATCCGTGGTCCTTATAAATACGTTTAATAGGGTCTGATTGTTTAGAGATCAGCATTTTGCAAAAAAAAAAAACATTTGATTTTGATAACTGAATCGAAAAAATAGATAGTTTTTATAGTGCATCGCATAATATTTCTCTTCTAATCATTTTAATATGTTGGAGAGGCTTGTGTTTAACATCGTTAAGTTCGACCCCTTTGGTTACTAATAAAGAGTAAATTATACGCTTTTCTCATGCTCAGAAATGGCAGATTTGAGAAAAAGAACTGTTAGAAAACCTTAGAAAAAGGCAGTAAAATTTGTAACACAGATATTTTTATATAACTGAGCCTTTACCTTCACCTTATAAATTGAATGCAAAATGGTTCACAGATTTGTGCCGTGTTCATATTTTTTAATATACTGCTCCTTTTTTCAAAAAAAGTTCTTTCTTATTCTTATACATGGTTAGAACATGCTTTCATAATGATTTTTCATGCTTTTCTCTTGATTTCTGCTTTTTGTTTATTTAGTTACAATCGATTTCAAGAAATTTAGTGGAAACTGAATTTCTATTTCTAGAAACAGTGACATTGACTTTGATCACAGTCATCTTGGTAGCAATCCCAAGCCGCATCTTGATATAAGCTACACATACACCAAGTTTGGACTCAATTGACCAAAGCAATTCAAGTAATTAAGCAGAAACTGAATTTCTTTTTTTAGAAACACTGACCTTGACCTTGATCAAAGACATATGGGTTGCAATGCCTAGCTGCCTCTTGATATAAGCTACCC
This sequence comes from Corbicula japonica, assembly GCA_038501625.1. Classification (NCBI taxonomy): domain Eukaryota; kingdom Metazoa; phylum Mollusca; class Bivalvia; order Venerida; family Cyrenidae; genus Corbicula; species Corbicula japonica. Next base: position 224,092 of record JAZAYU010000014.1, on the reverse strand, counting down.
ATACACCAAATTTGGAGTCAATAAGCCAAAGCAAACTCAAGTAATTAAGAAGAAACTGAATTTCTATTTTTAGCAAAAGTGACCTTGACCTTCACCACAGACAGCTTGGTAGCAATCTTAAGCTGCATCTTGATATAAGCTACCCATATATTAAGTTTCGAGTCAATAAGCCAAAGCAAACTCAAGTTATTAAGTGGAAACTGAATTTTTATTTTTAGCAACAGTGATCTTGACCTTGAACAAAGACAACTGGGTAGCAATCCTAAGCTGCATCTTGATATAAGCTACTCATACATTAAGTTTGGAGTCAATAAGCCAAAGCAAACTCAAGTAATTAAGTGAAAACTGAATTTCTATTTTTAGCAACAGCGACCTTGACCTTGATCACAGACACCTGGATAGCAATCCCAAGCTGCCTTTTGATATAAGCTACTCATACACCAAGTTTGGTGTCAATAGGCCAAAGCAAACTCAAGTTATTAAGCAGAAACTGAATTTCTATTTTAGCAACAGTGACCTTGACCTTGACCCTGTGGCCAAACCCTGACAATATGCGCCAGTGCACTTCATGACAATACTTCTGTGAAAGTTTGGTTGAAATCTGTTGAGAAATGTAGGAGGAGTTGCGCACAGAAAGAATTGTTTACACCCGCCGCCCGCCCGCCCGCCCGCCCGCCCGCCCACCGACGTACCCCAATCTCTAATAACCAGGATTTTTTCCTTTGGAAAAAATGTTTAAAAATGTATCACCTTGCAAGAAAATGACACCATAGTAATGCAATGCCCTGAATCTTGATCTTCTCACTCGGTATTAAACCAACATCCACTTTTCTGGACTACTTTTTATAATTTACTTCAACACTTTCAAATTCCTTATTAAAATCTGCAGTTATGTTTAATCCATGTTTATAAATAGTTTAACCAGCAGAGAACTAAACAAGAGCTGACACTTGAAATTGGCATATGCCCCCAAAATGCAGCTTTGAAGTCAAATTGGTATACATATGTAGTAAAAATATGCCTCTGGAAAAAGAGATGAAGCATACTGCATGCATTTAAGTGAAAGACCATTCGTTTAAAGTCTGTAGTAAATATCTCGAGTTATAAACAAATTACAGTTGAATACAGTTAATTACAGTTAAATATTACATTTTTTTTTGAAAACTCTAAGATTAAAGGGGAGATTATCCTGGAAATATAATTATAAGAGTTATGACCTTACCACATTTGATGTGGGTAATAAAGAGTGTGAGTGATGATAAGGAACATATATTTGAGGTTTGAAGTAAATCCCTCACTAAATATATAAGTTAAGCAAACCGAATGAGTAAGGGCCCATAACTCTGTAAAACTAATCCAAGCAAAAAATCCTGAAGATATGCACAACTCGACTAGGGGACAAACATTCCTGTGAAATTTCAATGAAATCATCCAAAGGGTTTTGGAGATGGAGTGTGGACAATATTTTAATAAAGAAGTTATAGTACAAATGACTAAGGGACCATAACTAGGCAAAAAATAATTCATAATAATAATTCATAAACTCTTGACATTATGCACAACTAGGCTTGGTGACAAGAATTCCTGTGAAATTTAAATGAAATCTGCCAAGAGGTTCTGAAGATTAAGTGTGGACAAAATTTTTACATAGAATTTTTAGTAAACAAGAGCTGTCACTTGAAATTGACATATGCCCCCGAAATGCAGCTTTGAAATTGAATGTAGAAAAAATATGCCTGTGGAAGTTAAATAGTAAAGAGTAAGGGCCTATAACCCTTGCAAAAAGAGGGTCCATAGGGTCGCTCACCTGTCAACAACTGCTCAATGGTTGTAAGAATTGTGTGCAAGTTTGGTAAAATCAAGTGAAACAAGAGGGCCATGATGGCCCTTTATCGCTCACCTGAATACAACAAAGTTGTGTTGTATGTGACCCAACGTCTCGATATGGTGAACATTTACATCAAGATATTTTAAAATCCAATAAGAAACAACAAATTTACAGCCTGGAAAAGAAAATGCTATTTTTAGTAACAGTGACCTTGACCTTGGACCTACCGGCATGGGTATTGTACGCAACACAACCCCTTGTCATGGTAAACATTTATGTAAAGTTATTTTGAAATCACTCCATTCATTAGGAAGTTACAGCCCAGACAAGAAAATTTTATTTTTAGTAACAGTGACTTTGACCTTGGACAAACAGTCATGGGTATTGTACGCGAAACAACACCTTGTCATGGTAAACATTTGAGCCAAGTTATTTTAAAATCCAATAAGAAATAACAAATTTACAGCCTGGACAAGATTTTTCTATTTTAGTAACAGTGACCTAGTTTTTGACCTCAGATGACCCATATTCAAACTCGTCCAATTAATAACTGGGAGTAATGTCAGGACCATGTTTCTTTACAATCGGATAATCAGAGCAAAAATGTGACCACTAAAGTGTTAACAAGAAAATTCTATTTTTAGTAACAGTGACCTTGGGCCAACAGACATTGGTATAAACTCTACACACTGCCTTTTCATAGTTAACATTTGTGCCAAGTTATTTTGAAATCCAATGAGAAATAACAATTTTACAGCCAAGGCAAGATTTTTCTATTTTTAGTAACAGTGACCTAGTTTTTGACTCCAGATGACCCATATTCGAACTGTTCCAAGTAATTACTGGGACATACGTCCTGACCATGTTTCGTGACAATCGGAGCAAAAATGCGACCACTAGAGTGTTAACAAGAAAATTTTATTTTTAGTAACAGTGACCTTGACCTTGGACCAACAGGCATGGGTATTGAACTAAACACAGCCCCTTGTCATGATGAACATTTGTGCCAAGTTATTTTGAAATCCAATGAGAAATAATAATTTTACAGCCAAGACAAGATTTTTCTATTTTTAGTAACAGTGACCTAGTTTTTGTCCCCAGATGACCCATATTGGAACTCGTCCAAGTAATTACTGGGACATAAGTCCTGACCATGTTTCGTGACAATCGGAGCAAAAATGTGACCGCTAGAGTGTTAACAAGAAAATTCTATTTTTAGTAACAGTGACCTTGACCTTGGACCAACCGACATGGGTTTTGAACAGTACTGAAAATCACGAAATTGACAAACGGAACGGAGTGGAAATGGAAATGAAACGCTTTTCACTCTATGTTGAAATGAAAACGCAATGGAAACGGAATGCTATCGAAACGGAAACGCAACGGAGCGTGAAAAACGCGTGGAACGCTTGAAACGGTAGAAACGCTATAATCGGAGCGCTTGGAACGCTAGAAACGGTAGAAACAGAATAATCGGAATGCTAGAAACGGCATACTTATTTATAGTAGCATTTTTACCGTTTGTAGGTCATCCGATTATTAATAGTAACGTTCTAATTGTTTCTTTGTTCGAAATTTATTTTAATTAAAATAATAGTTGTCGAAATGACGCTTCGTGGGACACTTGTCTCAAGAAATGATCAGTCTAAATATTTACCATTATTCAGCGCTGATCGAGCAATTGTTACACATTGATCGAAAAATAAGACATTTTGCAACATGTATATGCATCAGGACCTCGGATAGATAACTTTTTCACTTGAACTTTATGCGTGCTCAATTTTTAATCTCAGATAATTTGAAGATGTGTTCTTATTCATTTGTTTTATAGCTTTAAAACGCGATAATGATGAGATCTAGCAAAAGCACGGACAACGCAATATTATTTTGTTTCTCACGTTTGGGATTCAGAAATAAAAAACGAAATAACATGTTGCAATGGTTTATTTTAAATATATAAAAAAGCATCAACTGCCCTTTGGCAAAAATATTTTCAGGAATTTAACATTCGTCATTAGATCTGATATACAATCAACCGCCGACAGTAATATCAGATATCTGATTATTTGGCGGTAAAAACCAGGTGATTTGTTCGAAATACATGATGTTTACATCATAAACACGACGTAAAATAATTATGAGGTACAATGAAATGTTAAAAATATGTCAGACGTGTGCAATTAAAAATACATGATTTGCACGAGATACACGCTTCTTGCGCGAAGCATGTGAAAAGTTTTCGTCGTGTGTGGTATTTGTGTTCTGTTTGAGTTTTGGTCTAGATACGATTCGGATGAATGACACGATGCTTGCGATCAGAATTATGCATTTCTCGGTCACAGATAAGAAATATTGCTTTCAACATTCAATTATTTAACAAATATCACAACAATTAAAACTCCTGTTTTGAAACTGAACGTTTCAAATTTAAATTTTGTCGAATCCTTTCTGCACTGAAAAGGCAATTATCAATAATTAAAAATAATGTAAAATCTTTTACATTAGATTTCACTGGCAGTGATCTTTCACCGGTAGATAGTTGTTATTTATTACTGATCTTGTTGATTATTTTTAGTTTCCAAATAAGTGTACTGCACACGTGAAATACAACATTTTAAACTCTGTCTGGTCCGATATTTATTACAAGTTGCGTTTGGTCTAAATATAATTATACAGCAGTAGCAAGTTTGGAAAAAGTGATATACCTTTGAATTATCAACAGCAGGCACTTTTCCGTTAGTCAAGAAGAGGTTACCTCCTGTGGACATTGTACGATTATTTTTTTCTGTTTATACTAAACAAATATCCAATGCAACTCTAGAAAGCTTGGTCACTTTGTGGTATTGTAACACTGAATTTACATGAGCGTAATTGTATAAAATATTTGTTTCTGAAGTTTCAGTGTCTAAACAAACTAGTTTTCGAATACGCATGCATGCTTCAAAAACAAAACAAAACGCAACAAAAGCTCATCGCACTTGCATCTTACTCAGAAATTTAACTAAATATGAATTGAATTGAAATATTAATGTCCCGTGAATAGCGAACGATAGGTATCAGTCGTATCAGGTAGTACGTGGGGTTTCATCACCAGAGCAAAATATTTTAGCATCTTGGGGAAATCTTTTCTTAAAAGAACCTAAAAGCTCGATTTGTTTCTTTTATCCCTGTCATCGTGTTCTTGCTGATTTTACTCCAGGTGCTCTGGTCTCGGAAAGATCATTGAGTACCCGCCCTTTGGCTTTGCAATGCTATTAAATTCTTATGTTTATATGTTTGTATGCTTTTGCATGCAACATTGTTGAGCTGATGGGTGGGTTGGAGTTATTTCACCAAGACAATTTGTACTTGTTTTGTGATACGAGAACCTGTTGGGGCAAGTGTGAGGTTGGTGCACCCTAGAACCAGGTTAAAACCCCCAGTGGCAATTTGTTTTGCCACTGACCGTTCCAAGGCGGTATCCCCAAAGGTTCTCTTGTTTATTAATTGTTTGTGGCGTCCTATTTGAATTGACATACATATATAAAACATGCGCTCTCTCTCTCTCTCTTCCTCTCTTCTTTTTCGCTGCGTGGGGAGGCTGTGTTTTTTGAGTGTGGCGATTCCTGATATGCATATGTTGCTTTTTTTTTAATGATTAAGATGTGTTGCTTTATTGTTTACAATAATGTAAAATATTTATAAGGCAATAACTTTAACAGTGTTGTTCGAAATACAATGGTAAATACACTCTAAAGCATGCCAATCGTGCAGACAATGTTCTTTAATTACTTTAATTCTGGCGTCAGCTCGAGTCATGTATACGCACATGTGCCCCGCGCTGGGAATTTGCGGAAACTTAATATGAATATAAAACTAAATCGTTTTTTGATTGTGATTAACATTTTTCTGATGTAAAATGTTTAAAATAACTCAAAATTACCCATCCAAACTGATGCTAATAATTCAAAAAATTTTATTTAATATGACTTGACAAACGTGTAGTGATAATGCTACCATGCTAATATAGGGTCGCTAACGAATATGATTATATTCTGTTAATTTTATAACAACGTACTTGTTTTAAATTTACAAATTAATAATTCCAAATCCTTTGTAAGCGGTTTGAAAATTTTATTACCTATAAGATGTAGATATCACTGATAGTTGTCATGGCAACATTTGCCCGAGGCAGATAATTTATAGGATTTTTAGGGAATTTACATGTACATTATGACATTCTTATTTTGACTTTTCTTTAAGAAACAACTAAATCATAAGCAAGAGTGAATGAATACTGCTCATAAATAGGGATTATCTTAACTAAATTTAATGAGTAGTGTTTATACTTGATTTTTACTGAGCAAGTGAAAACCTTCTACATTAATATCTGACACAAATATTGTGAACATTACTTTATTTTTAATTGACGTTATTAATAACCTATTTGAACAAGAAATAAATAGAGACACTTTATACGTGTTATTTACTGCCGACAGAAACCCGACGTATTTAACACTGAATTTATAATTAGGCGAGTTTTCGAAACAATTAAATTTTATTAATACAGTAATACACCATAAAATTACTGAGAGTTTAGTCAGGGAACGGTTATTAATATATTCATTGAATAAAAAAATGGGAAGTTTTGATTGCTTTTTCTAATCGCATTATAAGAATTTCTCCCTTTTACGAGGTACATCCCTGCGATGATAATTTTTATTACTCCCTGCAAAGTTGGGTCCGCTCGAATAAGCGGACAAAGTTGAATCACAATGACCTTGAAAACTCGTCCGCGATGATTTCCCCTCAAAATAAATATATCCTCAATGGTGGCAGTGTGGATTCTGTTTAATCCGTGCTTCGTGTTATAATTGCAGAAATAACTAACTTTTTTATTAGAGAACTCAAGAGAATCCTACTAAGTGCTTTATAGATTTTATAAATGTATCATATCTAAGCTGTCCCACAAGCATTTAATTCAATACATTTACAGGTAAAAGTTCTCATTGTTTTCCTTCGACGGATCGGATCGCCTTCATGAAATAGTCTTGATGCAAACATGGTAATGTCAATTATGCAAAGCCAGGCAGAAGTTTCTCGCCTTATTTCATTCCACTTGATTGAAATCCAGATGTTTTGACATTTACAACAGTTACTGAAATTCGTTGAACGAAAATATTTAGCCATGGAAACGGTAAAACGCACGGAAGCGGAAATGGAATGCTGGAAACGTTAGTAACGGAAGAAATGCTAGAAACGGAATGGAAGCGCAGCGGAAAACGTTGCCAATTGAAATGGAAACAAAACGGAGTGGAAACGCAAAAAATGTCAATTTCTTGATTTTCAGTACTGTACTCGACACACCGCCTTGTCATGGTGAACATTTGTGCCAAGTTATTTTGAAATCCAATGAGAAATAACAAATTTACAGCCAAGACAAGATAATTCTATTTTTAGTAACAGTGACCTAGTTTTTGGACCCAGATGACCCATATTAGAACTCGTCCGAAAAATTACTGGGACAGACATCCTGACCAAGTTTCATGACAATCGGAGCAAAAATGTGACCGCTAGTGTTAACAAGAAAATTCTATTTTTATTAACAGTGACCTAGTTTTTGGACCCAGATGACCCATATTCGAACTCGTCCGAGAAATCATTGGGACAAACATCCTGACCAAGTTTCATGACAATCGGAGCAAAAATATGACCGCTAGTGTTAAAGAATGCGGGACGTACTGACGGACTGAGGGACAACTTGGCGACTATATGCTCCCCCGAATTTCTTCAGGGAGCATAAAAGTGTGGCCTTAACTTGCCAGTTTGTGTACATACACTGTATACGTCTAAGACTCTCTTAAATTTAGTCTTAACATTTTGAGAATGTGCTTCAAATTTGTTGTTGTTGTTCTTGTTGTTGTTTTACTTACAAACAGTGAATAACATATTCAGAAAAGCCTGATTTTCAAAGTGCTATAAAGTAAGAAAGTTTATTTGGTCACTATCCATAGAAAATGACAAAATTTACCCTATAAAATCTTCCAGAGCAAAGTTCTTAATATTGCATAACACAGATCTAAGCAGCAAAGTCCATCAGGTCATTGTCCAGCAACTGGAGCAATAATTAAACTAGTAAACATCATATGTAGCTGAAGACAGGTAGAAATATTGGATTTTGACACTTGAAATTTTCACTCTGCTACTAAAATTTTTGTTTCAAATTTTATCACTGAACAACCAGTGAATGAATTGTTCAGGAAGATTGAATTTTAAGATGCTATAAAGCTTGTGTCAAAATCTGGTTGATAACTGTAGAAAATCAAAGGTTAAAAACAGAATTTAAAAGAAAAATTAAAGATGTTAGGGTTTATGGTTAGGGTTAGGTGAAAAGGCCCATAACTCGGCCAAAATTAATCCGACCAGAAATTCCTTATACTATGCACAACTAGGCTTGGTGACAAACACTCCTGTGAAGTTTCAATGAAATCCCTCAAGCGGTTACGGAGAAGAAGCGAGGACAAGATTTTGCTAAAAAGGGCCATATCTCAGCCAATAATAATCCGAGCAGAAAATCCTGACGATATGCAAAACTAGGCTTGGTGACCAACACTCCTGTGAAGTTTCAAAGAAATCCCTCCAGCGGTTTCGGAGAATAAGCGAGGACAAAATTATTTCGGACGGACTGACGGTGCGATTACTAAATGCTTCCCTTCGGGGGCATAAAAAGGGCCCATAACTCTGGCAAAAATAATTTGAGCTAAAATTCCTGACCATGCACAACTAGGCTTGATGATAACATTACTGTGAAGTTTCAATGAAATCCCCCAAGAGGTTTTGGAGATAAAGCATGGACAAGAATTTAATATAGAAATTGTATAGTGAAGTCTAAGGGGCCATAACTCTGGCATAAATAATCCAAATGTAAACTCCTGATGATATGCACAACTAGGCTTGGTGACAAACTCTCCTGTGAAGTTTCAATAAAATCCTCCAACAGTTTTGAAGATAAAGTGTGGACAATATTTTTAGCTCACCTGAGCACTTGTGCTCATTGTGAGCTTTTAGGATCGCCCTGTGTCCGTCGTGCGTCGTCAATTTTTGCTTTAAACAACATCTCCTCTTAAACCCCTGGGCCAAAGTTGATGAAACTTGCCACGGATGTTCCTTGCATGAAGCTCTTCCAAAGTTGTTCAAAGAAATCAATTCCATGCAGAACTCTGGTTGCCATGGCAACCCAAAGGAATAACTTTAAAAATCTTCTTGTCTGAAACCACAAGGCCTTGAGCTTAGATATTTGGCATTTAGCACCCTGTAGTGGAACTCTACAAAGATTGTTCAAATTATTTCCCTGGAGTCAAAATTGGCCCAGCCCCAGGGGTCACTTCATTTTACATAGACTTATATAGGAAAAACTTTAAAAATCTTCTTGTCTGAAACCACAAGGCCTAGAGCTTAGATATTTGGCATTTAGCACCCTCTAGTGGAACTCTACAAAGATTGTTCAAATTATTTCCCTGGGGTCAAAATTGGCCCCGCCCCAGGGGTCACTTCATTTTACATAGACTTATATTGGAAATCTTTAAAAATCTTCTTCTCACAAACCACAATGTGTACAGCTTAGATATTTGGTAATTAGCATTGTCTAATGGATGTCTACTAAATTTGTTCAAATTATGTCCCCTGGGCCAAAATCCGCCATGCCCTAGGGTTCTCTTTGTTTACATATAGTTATATAGGAAAAACATGAAAAATCATTTTTCTCCAAAACTAATAGGACTAGATCTTAGATATTTGGTTTTGAGTATTGTGAAGAGACCCTTTACCAACATTGATTAAATGTTGGCCCTGGGGTCAAAATTGGCCCCGTCCTGGGGGCCCTTAATATGTAAAAAGGGAAAACTTTAAAAATCTTCCTACTGGAAACCTCAATGCCTTAAGCTTAGATATTTGTATGTAGCATTGTCTAGTGGATGTCTACCAAGTTTGTTCAAATTATGTCCCCTGGGCCAAAATTGGCGACGCCCCAGAGTTCTCTTAATTTACATTGATTTATATAGGAAAACATGAAAAATCATTTTTCTCCGAAACTAATAGGACTAGACCTTAGATATTTGGTTTTGAGTATTGTGAAGAGACCCTTTACCAACATTGTTTAAATGTTGGCCCTGGGGTAAAACTGAGAGTACTTTTGTGAGCGATACAGGGCCATCATGGCCCTCTTGTTTATATAGAAGTAAGGGTTAGGGTTTAAGTAAAACAAGGCAGTCATAACGACAGCAATATCCCCCGCCGCATGCAGGAATGTTCGAAAGGTTATGGATGCTTAATTGCAACTTAACAAATATATCTCCAGCAGTTTGGAAGTTATGGAGCAAATATGAAAGACATGGTTAAATATGAACCTTCAAAGACAACTAGTTACCTTGACCTTCAGCCAGCCTGGTTGGAACATGGGTTCTGCACACCATCTTGGTGGAATGAACATTTGACTAAAGTTTGATAAAATTCATTGCAGGGGTTCAGAAGATATGAACCAGACACAAAATACAAAGTTCAAATCTTCAACAACCTTGACCTTGAGCCAGCCTGGTTGGAACAAGGGTTCTGCACATCATCTTGATGGGCTAAATATTTGATAAAAGTTTCATGATATTCATTCTAGAGGTTCAGAAGATATCAACCGGACACAAAATACATAGTTCAAATCCCTGATGACCTTGACATTGAGCTTGCCAGGTGGGAACATGGGTTCTGCACATCGTCTTGATGGGGAGAACATTTGATCAAAGTTTCATGAAATTCCTTCTAGGGGTTCAGAAGATATGAAGTACATGGTTCAAATCTTCAAACACCACTAGTGACCTTGACCTTGAGCCAGCCATGTTGGAATGTAGGTTCTGCAAATCGTCTTCATAGGCTGAGCATTTGACTAAAGTTTCATGAAATTCCTTCTAGGGGTTCCGAAGATATGAACTGGACACAAAATACATGATTCATATCTTCAAACACTACTGGTGACCTTGACCTTGAGATGGCCAGGTTGGAACATGGGTTTTGTGCGTCGTCTTCATGGGGAGAACATTTGATTAAAGTTTCATGAAATTCCTTCTAGGGGTTGAAAAGTTATGGACCGGACATGAAATGTGCGCGGACGGAAGGACGTACGGACGAAGACCATTGAATTTCCTACATTTCCCAGCCGCTATGAGGCGGGGGATAAAAATGACAGAGAGACCATTACTCTGCAAAAAATAATCAGAGCAGAAATTCCTGACGATATGCACAACTAGGTTTGGTGACAAACACTCCTGTAAAGTTTCCATGAAATCCCTCAAGGGGTTTTGGAGAAAAAGCAAGGACAAGTTTTGACCGGACTGGCATTTTGGACAGACGAATGAACAGAGGCATAAAAAAACGATATTACTGAAAACAAAAAACAAAAGAAACAAATGCAATACACTACTTAGAACTATTCAATCAAGCAATGGCCTAATCATCCCCACAGTCTGTGGCTAGATGTTTTAATGAAATCCCTCAAGCAGTTTTGGAGAAGAAGCGAGGACAAGATTTAATAGGACTGACCTTTCTGACAGACAGATGGATGTTCTCACAGATGGACATTTGATGGGTATTTCTTTTTTGTTTAAAACTACCCAACCCCAACAAGCAAAAAATGTACCCAATAAGACACAACAGAATAAATGGGAATGTGTGTTGATTAAGCACATATTGGGTATCTTGGTACCTAACAAGTGCCTAGAAGTGAGCTCTGACAGATGGACAGACAGTGTGATAACATTATGCCTCCCTTTGGTTAAAAAATGGATGACAATCGGTTAAAAACTGTGGCCTCTATTGCGTTAACAAAGAAAAGCTGACGGAAAACGGACATGCTGGTCCACTTCTGATCACTATAGCTCTTGTGAGCTAAAAAAACAGCTACTCTTGACATACATTAAACAACAGAAAATGTGTCTGACATAAAATACTAAATACATAAAACTTTAAATGCAAATATGAAAAAGTATAAAGAGGCAAGCATATAATTTTTCAGAAAATATTTTGAAAACAACAAAAGAAAAAGGTTGACAAAGGCCTTAGCTGTATCATGACTAAAATACCACTTTTTAAAAATTCAGAATGCCTCTTTTGAAAGTGTTTCCAACTCTTAAACTTCTTCTTATTGTCAACTAACCCTCAAGTCGGGTTCAAAACTGAATATCATTAATTACCAGCACTAAACCAACCAATTAGATGCTGTTGAGAATACTTATACGTAATGTTAATTTGCGTGCCATGCAAAAGTATATAACGTGCATGACATCAATGTTATTGTTGTTGTATATACTTGTTTTGTATGTTGAAGGAGTCGCTTAATACAATCTGAACCTTTCACAACGTCTTGCTCTCTCTCTTGCGAGTTCCCATTTATAATCAGGCCGATACTGGTGCCATGACGGCCAGAATAACCATGAATCCACAAAAACTTCATACACAAAGAGAGGGACACCGACGATATATTGAGATATACTTGGAGAAAATTAAGCACGCACGAGAACGAATCTTTCATAAGGTTCAAGGCGATTATGAAGACAATCGAAGAGAAACTGTAAGTTCTGGAGACATTAAATGACAAAATCTTAGCACAAACAGACGCAGATGGAACTGCACAAGAGACATTTCAAACCATGGAATTGCAGATCAAGTTGTGTCACCAACAAGCATTCCGAGATCAGCAGAAATCCGTGCACAGCACAACCCACAGAGATGATCAAGGAAATTCTGGTTACAACAAAGAGCAGAGCAACAACAACCGTTTGAATGTGCCTTTTTGTGATGGCAGACACAAATCAAGTGAGTGCAAAACTTATACAGACACTGAATCTAGGCTTAAAGTTGTTCAAGAGAAACACTTATGCTTCAACTGCTTAGGTAAACATAGCGTCGCTAAGTGCAACTCCAGTAAGAGATGTCAAAATTGCAAACAGAAGCACCACACAACAATATGTTGCAGTCGACCAGGAGGTAACCAGGCAAAAGGTTCGGGTAACAAGAGCTGTCAGAGGAGATAGCGTGCTCGACTATTCAATTCATTTGAAATAAATGCAATTTATAGATTAAAAGAACAAAACGAATATAGCCAAACAATTATGTGCAAACAGGAATAATGTTAAGAAGTAAGTGGTAAGGGAGGAAATTGAAATAATTCCTCAATGTACCTTAAATAGTGAATTGAAAAGGGAAATAACTATGAACTATTTTTGAAGAGTTGGAAAACTTGTTAGTAATATATGCTTAATGCAAAATTTAAGTGAAAAAACGGGGCAAAAGTTGAAATATATTGGAAGCAGGTTATGGGTGTCATTGGGTATGATGTAGATGTTGATGGTGAATACAAGTTTCAAGGCAATATCTCAAGTAGTTGTAAAGTTATGGGCAAAATGCATATTTTGCTTAACACAAAATATAAGAAAAAAGGGAAAAAGGGGCATAACTTGAAAAATATTGGTAGCAGAGTTATGGGTGTTGTTGATAATGACCTAGATTTTAATGGTGAATATATTTTCCAGGTTTCAAGGTGATAGCTCAAGTAGTTTTAAAGTTAATGGTCAAGTGTATATTTTGCTTAACACAAAATTTAAGTGAAAAGGGGCAAAATGTGAAAAATATTGAAAGCAGGGTTATGGGTCTTGATGGATATGATGTAGATTTTGATGGTGAAAATATATTTCAAGCTTCAAGGCAATATCTCAAGTAGTTTTAAAGTTATGGGCAAAATGCATATTATGCTTAACACAAAATATAAGAAAAAAGGGGCATAACTTGAATATATTGACAGCAGAGTTATGGGTCTTGTTGGTAATGATGTAGAATTTGATGGTGAATATATATTCCAAGTTTCAAGTTGATATCTCAACTGTAGTTTATAAGATATGGACCAAAGTGCATATTTTCCTAAACACAAAATATAAGAAAAAAGGGGCATAACTTGAAATATATTGGTAGCAGAGTTATGGGTGTTGTTGGTTATGATGTAGAATTTGATGGTGAATATATTTTCCTAGTTTCAAGTTGATATCATATGTAGTTTTCAAGTTATGGACCAAAGTGCATTTTTTGTTTAAAGGACGCCGACGGGGACGCCGACGCTGACACCGGGGCGAGTAGGATAGCTCCCCTGTTCTTCAAATAGTTGAGTCAAGGTGATAGATCAAGTAGTTTTAAAGTGTATATTTTCCTTAACGCAAAATTTAAGTAAAAAGGGGGCATAATTTCAAAAATATTGGAAGCAGGGTTATGGGTCTTGTTGGTTATGATGTAGATTTTGATGGTGAAAATAAATTTCAAGTTTCAAGGCAATATCTCAAGTAGTTTTAAAGTTATGGGCAAAATGCATATTTTGCTTAACACAAAATATAAGAAAAAAGGGGCATAACTTGAAATATATTGACAGCAGAGTTATGGGTCTTGTTGGTTTTGGTAATGATGTAAAATTTGATGGTGAATATATACTCCAAGTTTCAAGTTGATATCATAAGTAGTTTTCAAGTTATGGACCAAAGTGCATTTTTTGTTTAAAGGACGCCGACGGGGACGCCGACGCCAACACCGGGGCGAGTAGGATAGCTCCCCTATTCTTTGAATAGTCGAGCTAGGATAGCTCCCCTATTCTTTGAATAGTCGAGCTAAAAACAAGACCTTATCACTGGAAACAGCCATGCTACACTCTTACACAAGAACACTAGATAAAGGAGTGCTACTAAAAACTGCCATAGCAACAGCATCCTCAGAAAGTCTCATTCAGACAGAATCTAACATATTATTTGATGAAGGATCACAGTAATCATTTATTATACAGCAATTAGCAGAAGAGCTTGAACTTACTAGAGATGGTACTGCGACACTATACTTCATCAAGGTAGCAGAAATGACAAGGTGTAGCAGGTAGACGTTGCAACTGTATATGTCATTGCAGAAAATAGCATGAAGATCCCCGTTAAAATATCAACATCTATCAACAATACACTACAGCAATGAGTTTCAGAACTACCCTATCTCCGAGGTCTAAAACTTGCACATCCTGTGATCGGAGATTGCTCTTTTACCGTATCAATGCTGATCAGTGCTGATTTCTTTTGGGACATAGTAGAAGACCAAGTTGTTCGCGGGGATCCAAACCACTGCTGTGAAATCTAAGGTAGGCTATCTGTTATCTGGACCAATACATACACAGATTCACCAAGCTAAACATCACATGTTCAACATTAAATTCAAGAAACGGTGGATTTACTTTACTGCACAACGGGAACGTCATAATACTACAACATTGAGTAAAGAACATTTTCGTGTAGGAGATGTCGTCGTGAAGGTTAAGATGAAACATGGACAGACTGATCGCAAAACCTTTGGAAACTATTAGAAAAGACGATTAAATACTTCTGCCAAGATAAAGACACTCAAAAAGACTGTATTCATTTAAATTATGCTGACTACTCAAATGTGATTTATCCCTTAAAAGGTGATATTGTATATAAGAGATTGGTCATCTTAATTACAGTGTTGTTTAGATTTAATAGTGACATTTAACAGTTACATTAATTTTAATCTGCTTTCATATCACTTTTTGTGGCCCCCAGTATGTTGAGAATACTTAAACGTAACATTAATTTACGCGCCACGAAAAAGTATATAACGTGCATTAAGTCGACATTATTGTTGTATATACTTCTTTTGTAGGTTTGAAGGAGTAGCTTATTACAATCTGAACCTTTAACAATGTCTTGCTCTCTCTCTTACGAGTTCACATATACGATCCCGCCAATAGATGCTCAGTTTTCTGATCATGTGACTGCTTGTTTGGTGTAATGTGTTTGCCACTTCAAATTAACATTATGCTTCAGTCCTTTTAATGGCAAAATAAACAAGGTAAGGCCTTTCAAAAGCAGAATTTTTTACCTGTTACCATGGAAACTAAAAGTTGCTGAAGGTCAGCCATCTCTGGACCCAGAAATTCAAAGGAGTCAGAAGTGGGTGGGGTAAAATCTACTGCAATTGAACCAGTGGAGTGAGAGTAAGCATCAGTGGGGGAGGGATCATCAGAGAACTGAAAACAATAAGCATGCAACATCAAACACCATGCGGTTAGAGCAAGATAGTGATACAAGCATACTAGATTTTGTTCTCAATCAACTGGCAGAAGTTCCAAAAAGTGTATACAGTTAGAAAATGTGTCTTAAAGACAATTTCATGTATATTTAAATATTTGCACAAATTAATGTTATTAATGAATCTTTATTTTACATATGTTAAGAAATGTTAAGACAGTAAAGAAAAATTGTTAGATCTTAAAATTCTATTACATCCAAACAAAAACTGAACAACACATAACATGTTTTTAAAAGCCCATGTGAGTAAAATGATACTGACAAATTGTAAACATAATTATCTCTGCTACACTTTGACAAGAAAATCCTTAGGTTATTCCAGTTGCTATTTATAACTACAATGGATTCCCCTATCTAATGTTTTAACAAAACTGTCAAATTGTTAAAGAATAAATACTTTATTTTTCTAACCTGATATCTGGCCTTAATCTGAGTCCATTCTCAAAGCAAAACCTTAATCAGATACTAAAAACCGGTATTTTAAACATAATATCAGGAATAATACTTCCTTCTTTATCATAAAATGTGTTTTTATAATATGTGAAGCATTTCATGAGAAATCATCCAGAAACCATTTTTTTTGTAACAGTGAATAGTGACCTTGAACCTACAAGGCCCAATTTCAATACCAACTTTCATCTTCACAGACACTGCCTACATAGCAATTTTCATCAATATATATTATTCCAAACTAAAGTTACTGAGCATTTACAGTTTTTTCTATTTTTTGCAATAGTGACCCACAGGCCTTACTTTCAATCCCAAAAGTTGTTTTCACAGAAACCACCAATTTCATTCATAGAAGTTAATTTAACTGAGTGGAATGAAGTTTTGAAGTTTAAACAAGGCAGTCTGAACGACAGCAATATCCCCCGCCGCATGCAGGAATGTTCGAAAGGTTATGGATGCTTAATTGCAAATTAACAAATATATCTCCAGCAGTTTGGAAGTAATGGAGCAAATATAAAAGACATGGTTAAATATGAACCTTCAAAGACAACTAGTGACCTTGACCTTCAGCCTGCCAGGTTGGAACATGGGTTGTGCACATCATCTTGTTGGAATGAACATTTCACTAAAGTTTGATCAAATTTATTGCAGGGGTTCAGAAGATATGAACTGGACACAAAATACATAGTTCAAATCTTCAATGACCTTGACCTAGAGCCAGCCTGGTTGGAACATGGGTTCTGCACATCATCTTGATGGGCTGAACATTTGATAAAAGTTTCATGATATTCATTCTAGGTGGGAATATGGTTTTTGCACATTGTCTTCATGGGCTGAGCATTTGACTAAAGTTAGAAGATATGAACCGGACATGAAGTACATGGTTTAAATCTTCAAACACTACTGGTATCCTTGACCTTGAGCCGGCCATGTTGGAATGTGGGTTATGCACATGGTCTTCATAGGCTGAGCATTTGACTAAACTTTCATGAAATTCCTTCTAGGGGTTCAGAAGATATGAACCAGACACGAAATACATGGTTCATATCTTCAAATACCACTGGTGACCTTGACCTTGGGCCGGCCAGGTTGGAACATAAGTTCTGCACGTCGTCTTGATGGGGAGAACATTTGACTAAAGTTTCATGAAACTCCTTCTAGGGGTTCAGAAGATATGAACCGGACAAGAAATACATGGTTCAAATCTTCAAACAGCACTGGTGACCTTGACCTTGAGCCGGCCAAATGGAACATGGGTTCTGCACGTTGTCTTGATGGGGAGAACATTTGGTCAAAGTTCCATGAAATTCCTTCTAGGGGTTTAAAAGTTATGGACCGGACCGGACACGAAATGTGCGCACACTGAAGGATGGATGGAAGAACGGACAGACAGACGGACGGAAGGACAGACGGACTAATAACAGTGACCTTGAAACCACAGGCCTCAAAGTCAACTACCTGTCTCTTGTAATGTTAAATCTGTGTCCCAAAAAAATTAAAGCTATTTAGTATTTCATTAGTTATTATTCAGAGACAATTTTTCTGTTTTAAGTAACAGTGACCTTGACCTTGACCCCCAAGTCGAACTTGACATTGATCTTTTGATGTTACATCTATGTCCCAAAAAAGGATTTAATCTGTTATATTATTCATGAGTTATAATCCGGAAACCATTTTTCTATTTTTAGTATCATCTGGAAACGAAGAATCCGACTGACTGACAAACCAACAGACAGTGACAAGCTCACTCCTATATACACAACTAGGCTTGGTGACAAACACTTCTGTGAAGATTCCATGAAATCCCTCAAGCGGTTTCGGAAAAAAAAGGGAACAAGATTTTTTGGCGTGACATTTTGGACAGACGGTGCTATTACTATATGCCTCCCTTGTGGGGGGGGGGGAATAATTACATAAGCTGCAAAGAAGAAATTTAACCATAATTTGAGAGAAAGAAACAAGTTTTTTTATTTGGAAAATGATTATTTTTATCAAAATTTAATATGAAAACCATTGGGATAAAATGCACAACAATCAACAATCATATTAATATGCATTCTCATTCACAAGTTATAAGAAATCCCCAACCTTACCGACATCCTTAAAAAACATTATGTACAGTCATCCTAAATGTCTAAACATAAGGGGCCGCCCCCCCTCCCACCCCCTAAAAAAATGAGTGTCTACACAGGGTCTACACTTATAGATTGGGATCGTTATCCGTCTATCCACACAGATTTAACTATCAAATACAAAGTTCTCTGAAAATATTTGTCCCGACTGTATAAGCCAGTAAAGGGTGATAACAAAACTTCCATTTTGTAAACACAGCATTTAAAAAACCAGCATTTCAAGAAATATTTGGCTAATCTTACCAAATCATGTATCGGTCGAAAATTGAATGGTTTCTCTGTTGAATTCCCCCGATCATTGGCTAGGAAATTAAGAAGATACCATCCCTTTTGTCATTTTTGTACAATGCCATTCTAAAAAATATGTCCGAGGCAACGAGTTTGGTTACTAAGCAGTATGTGCGTTAATTCTGATTGGACAAGCGATAATGTAAGTAGCTATTTTTAGCCGCAGAGTCCATTGCCTCACATATTCTTGCACCGGTTTGATCAAATTTTAAAAATATATGCAGTAAATTCTCCAGATAATAATAGATTTAAATAATCGTCCAATCAGACATCAGACAGATATCCTACAGTGTAACCAAACTCTTTACCTGGGACATATTTTTAGTATGGCATTGGAAATATGATATAATGGATGTTATCTTTTTAATTTCCCAGCCAATGATTGGGGGAATTCAACAGAGGAAAGAATAAATTTTGGATCAACACCTGATTTGGTAAGTTTAGTGAATTATTTGTTGAGATGCTGATTTTTTAAAAGCTGTGTTTTACACTAGGCTTTACAAAATGGAAGTTTTGTTATCACCATCCTCCAGTCTATAAAGTTAGGACATGAATTTTCAGAGAACTTGGGTTTTTGATATAAATTCGGTGCGGATAGACTGATAACGATCCCAATCTATCAAAACAAAACAATAAAAATATGTGTTTATGTAGTGTAGACCCTACATTTTTCTCATTTTTTTTTTATGGGGGGGGGGGGGGGAGGCCCTGTTTATACAGATTTTGGTGAAAAATGGGGTCCGTCTTCAAAGCCCCTGAAAATACTGAGTGGTTATGTTTGATTGTCAGGGGTTGGGGCTGGTTCAAATGTACTTATGGATGAGTATGTAACAAACACAGACATTTAATAGTCCATCCATGCATCTACAACACAATAACAATATTAACTCACCAAGTGTATAAGACGATGAAAAATGATGCTGTATTTAGGTCCTAAATCCGACTTCAAATAAATAAGATATGGACCGGACATGAATGCTGGAAGTACGGACAGACGGACAACTCTGCCACGATATGCACCCCCCAAGTGCATATTTTGCTGAACACAAAATTTAAGTGAAAAGGGGGCATAACTTGAATAATGATGGTTGCAGAGTTATTGGTCTTGTTGGTATTAATGTTGATTTTAATTCATTTCAAGTTTCAAATACGCACCCTGGTACAGGCTCTCCCAGACAGGACTATATGATACTGTATCAAAAATGAATAAATTTGCTGTATTTACCGAGTATTTTACGTTAATTATTTTGACATTCGACATTTTTGAGTCAACCTTTTGTGTTAAACACGCCATTGTTTATTTCAAGATGAAATGTTGTGACACTTGCAGAACAGTCATTAGTTATTCACCAGGGCGCTAATATGTTTCATTTTTTAGAAGGTTTTGAATTTCCGGAGATATAAAAGAGATACTTACACCACCTCTTCTCTAAAATTATTTATCATGAGCTGTATGTGTGAGTGCCACCTGTACTTGGGAGAGCTGGGACCAGGGTGTGAAATTGATATCTCAAGTATTTTATAAGTTATGGACCAAAGCGCATGTTTTGGTTAATGGACGATGATGTGGAAACCGACGCCGGGTTAAGTAGGAAAGCTCCTCTATTTTTTCAATAGTAGAGCTAAAAATGGTCTCAGACCAATAGCAAGATTGAGATCCATGATTGGTCTCCATTCTCAATTTGATAACAATGGGGCCAGGTCTACATTTGTTTATGACTGTCCTCTAGCCCCACATAGATTTCCACCTCTTTTTTTTAATGATGAGATTTCCAGACTACTTTAATTTTACGGACTTCAAACAAGACCAGGCTGGCTTTATTGCCGAAAAACTTCTGGAAAGAGGCATTGGCATTTCTGATTTCTGGGAAAATAGGGCCTTTATTATTATTATTAAAGATTGCAAAATAATTTGCAAACTTTAGATTTTCTTAACAAAGTTTCAGTTCAAGTTTAACCTTAATCTCCATCTGTATTGTTATGTTTCGAATGACAGGCAAGAAAAGGCATTATTTAGCAACTGACACAGAGTCAATTTAATTGACAAAATTGTTGCTGAAGCATTGGTAACTACATAACATTTCCAGCTCTTCTCATGTTATGTGTAACAAAGAGTTGTAGATTGCAACTTGACAGTGTAGAACTCATCCAGCATGAAGAAAACTTGGTAATACAAATATTGTTCACTGAAATGCAAAGTTCAACTGAATAGGATTAATTTTCAAACTAAAGCCTTTCAAAATAATAAAAACAAAAGTAAAAGAAGAAAAAGATATTTAAAAAAACTCATCTTGAACAAATATCAAACAGTGCATAGTAACTTCTAAATGAAGGGAGATACTAAAATTCAAAATGTAAACATTCAGGGTGGTGGTGGTGGGGGGGGGGGCAGCTAAAACAAATCATTATATAAATGAGACCAAACAACATGGAAACAAGTAAGGCTATCAATAGTTTATTTGTAATTTGTTAATATGCTAAAAAATGTTTTACAATGTATTGCAACTATTCCCATGTATTAAAAAACTTTCGACTAGTGCTGATGGATATATCTTCATAATTATGAAGTGCAAGCTGATTTACAAATCTGCATGCAAATAAATTTGCAAATAAAACTTGTATCCAACAATTCAATTTTCCATAAATATTACAGAGATCTAAATGAAGTTTAAAATATTAAGTAACTCATATGTTGACAACCTTGTTAAAATAAGAAAACTTGTCAAAAGTTCACAATCATAATCATTTAATACTAAACTGCTCATTTCATCAACAACAGGGATGTGTTTGCCCTTCAGCACTCACCTGATGATATTAATACCCAACAAATATCTAAACTCTTGCCAAACTAGCTTCAGGAAAAACTAAATATGAAGCATATAATGCTTAACTCAGTAAGATCCTTATAAACATACACGGAAAAATAGTCCAAGTAGAAATACAGGAAAAACAAACCATGCTGCAATGTTTTTAATGCAATTTCATGGCTTCATAAATTTTAGTAAGGGGTTTTCCAAGCAATGTTTATGTCAAATAGTTTTGAAAACTTGCAAGCAGTTTTTGAGCATAAGATATTTCAAATCTTCCCTATAAATATATCGGACTAGATGGGTGTACAGTTCAACACTTGTGTCGCCCTTGGGTACTTTGTCAGAATAAAAAATCCAAGTACAAAAAGGGGCAATACTCTATCAAATGTGACCTTGACCTAAAGAATTTGACATTATCATCACCATGTTGTCATAAGCAACATAATTTGAAAGTTTCATGAAGAAATATTTAGAAATGGCAGTTATAGACAAGGTTAAGTTTTTATGTCAAAATCCAAGTACAAAAAGGGGCATAAATCCATCAAATGTGACCTTGACCTAAAGAATTTGGCATCATTACCACCTTGTTGTCCTAAAAATATAATTTGAAAGTTTCATAAAGAAATATTAAGAAATGGCAGTTATAGCAAATGTTAAGTTTTTGTGACAGACCGACCAATTCAGACAGACTGATGGTACGATGGTACGTCGGTCCTAAGTATGTCGGACAGACATACAAACCGGAGTGAACCAGTGATTCTATATTTTTTATACATTTTCCTCTCTTAAAGTTTAAAAAAAAAACACAAGGTAATTCTGTGAGCTAATGCTCACTAGTGATACACCCGCTTTGAGAAATCTGACTTTTAATAAGTTATTTGCATTTTTCATATGTACAACGGGTGTCAAATGTTTTACCTATATATTAAATATAAGTATACAAAATACTAGTAAATAAAATTTCACGTTACAGTTGCATAGGAAACTGTGAAAGAAATTGTGCTTGTATGTCAACTATGTGTAAAATCTAAGTATTTGGTAAACAGGAAGTGGATGAGCAAGGAGCATAAAATAGCTTTACACCATATGGGACTATAGGTTAAAGCAATATGCAAAATATCAGGCTGCTGCATGTTATAGTTGCTTTGACAGAAAATAAAGATGTCCTTTGGTTATGCACCTATATAGTAAAACAAGAGGGCTCACCTGAGTACAACAAAGTTGTGTTGTACGTGACCCAACGTCTCCATATGGTGAACATTTACATCAAGTTATTTTAAAATCCAATAAGAAACAACAAATTTACAGCTTGGAAAAGAAAATGCTATTTTTAGTAACAGTGACCTTGACCTTGGACAAACCGGCATGGGTACTGTACGCAACACACCCCCTTGTCATGGTGAACATTTATGTAAAGTAATTTTGAAATCACTCCATTCATTAGGAAGTTACAGCCCAGACAAGAAAATTTTATTTTTAGTAACAGTGACCTTGACCTTGGACAAGGGTATTGTATGCGAAAAACACCTTGTCATGGTAAACATTTGAGCCAAGTTATTTTAAAATCCAATGAGAAAAAAAAATTTACACCCTGGACAAGATTTTTCTATTTTTATTAACAGTGACCTAGTTTTTGACCCCAGATGACCCATATTCAAACTCATCCAATTAATAACTGGGACATATAAAAATTCTATTTTTACTAACAGTGACCTTGACCTTGGACCAACCGGCATGAGTATTGTACTCGACACACCGCCTTCTCATGTTGAACATTTGTGCCAAGTTATTTTGAAATCCAATGAGAAATAACAAATTTACAGCCATGACAATTCTATTTTTAGTAACCATGACCTAGATTTTGGACCCAGATGACCCATATTCGAAGTTGTCCGAGAAATTACTGGGACAGACATCCTGACCAAGTTTCATAACCATCGGAGCAAAGATGTGACCGCTAGAGAGTTAACAAGAAAATTCTACTTTTAGTATTTTACAGTGACCTTGGACCAACCGACATGGGTATTGTACTCGACACACCGCCTTGTCATGGTGAACATTTGTGCCGAGTTATTTTGAAATCCAATGAGAAATAACAAATTTACAGCCAAGACAAGATATTTTCTATTTTTAGTAACAGTGACCTAGTTTTTTGACCCAGATGACCCATATTGGAACTCGTCCGAGAAATTACTGGGACAGACACCCTGAGAAAGTTTCATGACAATCGGAGCAAAAATGTGACCGCTAGAGTGTTAACAAGAAAATTCTATTTATAGTAACAGTGACCTTGACCTTGGACCAACGGACATGGGTATTGTACTCAACACATCGCCTTGTCATGGTGAACATTTGTGCCAAGTTATTTTGAAATCCAATGAGAAATAACAAATTTACAGCCAAGACAAGATAATTCTATTTTTAGTAACAGTGACTAGTATTTGGACCCAGATGACCAATATTCAAACCCGTCCGAGAAATTACTGGGACAGACATTCTGACCAAGTTTCATAACAATCGGAGCAAAAATGTGACCGCTAGGGTGTTAACAAGAAAATTCTATTTTTAGTAACAGTGACCTAGTTTTTGGACCCAGATGACCCATATTCGAACTCGTCCGAGAAATTACTGGGACAGACATCCTGACCAAGTTTCATGACAATCGGAGCAAACATGTGACCACTAGAGTGTTAACAAGAAAATTCTATTTTTAGTAACAGTGACCTAGTTTTTGGACCCAGGTGACCCATATTCAAACTCGTCCGAGAAATTCTTGGAACAGACATCCTGACCAAGTTTCATGACAATCGAAGCAAAAATGTGACCGCTAGAGTGTTAACAAGAAAATTCTACTTTTAGTAACAGTGACCTTGACCTTTGACTAACTGACATGGGTATTGTACACGACACACCGCCTTGTCATGGTGAACATTTGTGCCAAGTTATTTTGAAATCCAATGAGAAATAACAAATTTACAGGCAAGACAAGATAATTCTATTATTAGTAAGTGACCTAGTTTTTGGACCCAGATGACCCATATTCGAACTTGTCCGAGAAATAACTTGGTCAGACATCCTGACCAAGTTTCATGACAATCGGAGCAAAAATGTGACCACTAGAGTGTTAACAAGAAAATAGTATTTTTAGTAACAGTGACCTTGTTTTTGGACCCAGATGACCCATATTCGAACTCGTGCGAGAAATCATTGGGACAAACATCCTGACCAAGTTTCATGACAATCGGAGCAAACATGTGACCGCTCGAGTGTTAACAAGAAAATTCTATTTTTAGTAACAGTGACCTAGTTTTTGGACCCAGATGACCCATATTCATTCTCATCCGAGAAATTACTGGGACAGACATCCTGACCAAGTTTCATGACAATCAAATCAAAAATGTGACCGCTAGAGTGTTAACAAGAAAATTCTATTTTTAGTAACAGTGACCTAGTTTTTTGACCCAGATGACCCATATTTGAACTCGTCCGAGAAATTACTGGGACAGACATCCTGACCAAGTTTCATGACAATTGGAGCAAATATGTGACCACTAGAGTGTTAACAAGAAAATTCTAATTTTAGTAACAGTGACCTAGTTTTTTGACCTAGGTGACCCATATTCAAACTCGTCCGAGAAATTACTGGGACAGACATCCTGACCAAGTTTCATGACCATCGGAGCAAAAATGTGACCGCTAGAGTGTTAACAAGAAAATTCTATTTTTAGTAACAGTGACCTTGACCTTTGACTAACCGACATGGGTATTGTACACGACACACCGCCTTGTCATGGTGAACATTTGTGCCAAGTTATTTTGAAATCCAATGAGAAATAACAAATTTACAGGCAAGACAATTCTATTATTAGTAAGTGACCTAGTTTTTGGACCCAGTTGACCCATATTCGAAGTTGTCCGAGAAATTACTGGGACAGACATCCTGACCAAGTTTCATGACAATCGGAGCAAAAATGTGACCGCTAGAGTGTTAACAAGATAATTCTATTTATAGTAACAGTGACCTAGTTTTTGGACCCAGATGACCCATATTCGAAGTCGTCCGAGAAATCATTGGGACAAACATCCTGACCAAGTTTCATGACAATCGGCGCAAACATGTGACCGCTAGTGTGTTAACAAGAAAATTCTATTTTTAGTAACAGTGACCTAGTTTTTGGACCCAGATGACCCATATTCCAACTCGTCCAAGAAATCATTGGGACAAACATCTTGACTAAGTTTCATGACAATAAAGGCAAAAATGTGACCGCTAGAGTGTTAACCAACTAAGTGTGGACGGACCACAGACGACAGACGACGGACATTCATTGAGCCAGCTCAGGTGAGCTAAAAATCTAAAAATATTCGGTAAACAGGAAGTAGATAAGCAAGAAGCATTAAATCGGTTGAGACCATATGGGACTATAGAATAAAGCAGTATAGAAAGTATCAGGCTGCTGCATGTTATAGTTGCTGAAAAAACTGTGACAGAAATTATGTTACGGACGCACGAACGACTGCACGAATGGACAAGGGTAAAATAGTATAGCCACTCTTCTTCGAAGCAGGGTATAATAAACTCTTTAATCTGTTCGCAACTTTCTCACAAGGTAATTTTGATGTCTAAAAATATGAAATGTATATAGCAAAGTTATTGAAAACAATACGAGTACTGGATTTTAATGCTTTTATGACACTAGGTTAGGGCTGTGTGTCATTTCCGTTAAGGACAATAACCCTGGATTTACATTAAGAAGTAAATTCACTATGAATATTCTTGGTGGCACTGTGTTCTTTTAAGAGCACATTTGCAGAAAAAAAGTTTAACAGCTAGATGGGTGTTCAGTTGAACACTTGTGTCGCCCTCTGGTTCAATGTCAGAAAAAAAGGGGCATAACTGCAACAAATAAGACCTTGACCTAAAGATTTTGGCATCATCATGAGTGTGTTGTCATAAGCAATATAATTTGAAAGTTTCAAGAAGAAATATTGAGAAATGGCAAAGTTATAGCCAAGATTAAGTTTTCATGACAAAATATAAGTATGAAAACGGGGCATAACTTTGTGGCATGTGACCTTGGCCTAAAGATTTTGGTATCATGAAGACCGTGTTGTTGTAAGCAATATATTTTGAAAGTTTGATGAAGAAATGTTAAGAAATGGCAGTTATAGCCTGCGTTAAGTTTTCGTGACGAAAAAGGGACATAACTCCATTAAATGTGACCTTGACCTAAAGAATTTGGCATTATCATGACTGTGTTGTCATAAGCAGTATGATTTTAAAGTCTGATGAAGAAATATTAAGAAATGGCAAAGTTATAGCCAACGTAAAGTTTTCGTGACAAAAAAGGGGCATAACTCCATCAAATGTGACCTTGACCTAAAGAATTTGGCATAATCATGACCGTGTTGTCATAAGCAGTATAATTTGAAAGTTTGATGAAGAAATATTAAGAAATGGCAAAGTTATAGCCAACATTAAGTTTTCGTGACGGACGGACGGACGGACGGACAGTTCAATCACTAGATGCCGGGGGCATAAAAAGTAGGAACAACACTAAAAAGTAGGAAAAACTAGGAAAAGGTAGGAAAAATATGACTGCTTGACAGCCTGTCCATAGGACCCCCGGTTGCTCACCTGTCAACAACTTCTCAATGGTTGCAAGAGTGGTGTGCAAGTTTGGTAAAATAAAGTCAAGAAAGAAAGTTGCTACATGTATTATGGAGATAAGGTCAAAACAGTTTACTTTGGCTCTTTCAAGTGCCATAACTCTGGAACCCATTAAGGAAACTAGCTGGTTCAAGAAAGGAACCAAGATCTAATAGTTACTTAAGTATTGTACAAGTACAATTAAATTCAAATCAAAAATGAAGCTGCTATTGTGCAGATCTTACATTGTAGGTCTAAATAGTTAATTTTGGCACTTTCAGGGCCATAACTCTGGAACCCATAATGCAATAAGGCAATTTCAAGAAAGGAACCAAGATCTTATGGTAATGAAAGTAAAGACTGGACCAAATGGTTCAAGAACAAGATTTTTCTTTAATTTGACCTAGTGAAATAGTTTTAAGTGTCACATGACCCAGTTACGAACTTGACCAAGATATCATTGAGATAAACTTTCTGACAAAGTTTTAAGAAGATCAAACCAAAATTAAGACCACCAAATTGCGGACAAGCTTTTTCTATAATTTGACCTTGTGACCTAGTTTTGAAGGTTACATGACCCAGTTACAAACTTGACAAAGATATTATTGAGATTGACATTCTGAACAAATTTGAAGAAGATCGGATAAATAGTAAGACCGCTAGAGTGTGGACAACAATTTTGAACGGACAACGGACAGCTGAAAGGCAATCACAAAAGCTCACCCTGTCACTACGTGAGCTAATAAAAACATTAATTAAGTTAACATAGGTATATGTATGATGGCAAACAACATCAATATTATTAAATAAGATGTGAAATTAAATTGCTGTCCCTCTCGTTTTCTAAAAATATATCTGGGACACATGATGTACGAACAATATAGAATCACTATGATGATACTTGTGTTATTTTCGACATTTTTGCTGTACAATATTTCTTTCTGTGTCTAAGCACACAAGAGAAAATGTAAGACAAGTATAGGGTTGTACTCAAATATTGACAAACACCTATACATAGGTGAACCCCATCTGTCCAAAAATTTGGACACTTGCCAGACACTTCAATGTTGGACATTTTTTGTGTGTGTTGATTTCTAGAATTAGCATAGAGTCATAGAAGTTAATTTTGTAAACAAAAATGATATTATTATTTTTTCTGTGTCTGTATCTAGAAAAATGTCACACAAGTATAGGGTTGTACTTAAGAATTGTCACACAAGTATACCTGGGTAAACATAAACGGATGGACAAACGACAAAGCGATCCCTATGTATTGCCTTTTCTTTGAAAGGGTGACACAAAAGTGAACCACACGCACTGGTGGTCATGTTTTTTTATGAACATGGCTTAAACAACTTAAGAAGATGATGAGGAGAACAATTGATGATCCTGTAAAATATTTTTGTTTTGTGTCTGCCAGTATTTGAAAAGAAGAATTTTAAAGATTTACATAAGACCGGTATTTTGGGATAGGTTCACCGTGCTATCATGATTAAAACAGCTTTAAAATGGGTCAATGACAAGATGCTTCTGGCCAAATTTGGTTAAAATTCATCCAGTGGTTTAAAAGGAGACATTGTCTGACACTAATTGTTGCTGGATGTTGACGGACAATATATGGACAATGGACACCGGACAGACTGGCAACAATAGCTCACCATTGGCCGTTTGCTCAGATGTGCTAAAAATGAATCAAAAGCATTGTGTTTTCTTTAAGAATTTAACAAATGTCTGAATATCACTGACATAACTTATTTTAAATAAAATACTGTAAAATGTCAAATAAATCCAAGTTCAATGTTTTGCAATAAAATTTCATAAATGTTCATGTAATGATTTCTCCAATAAAAGAGCTTAACCCTTTATTTTGGTGATATGACTTATATCTCATGTTGGATCTGCACCAAGCAGCAGCTAGTTCTTGATCTGACTTAACAGACTGAACCTAAACTGTTCATTATAGGGGATATAGGGTGTATCCCATGAAGCTAAAGGTTAAACAACTAGAATACATCATTTTAAACTGCTCATCTAAGCATCTTTTGTAACATGATGAATTATTTGACAGAAACAGAGCTTTTACTAAACTAATGCTGGAAAAGACTGGGGGAATCTGATGAAGAACAACTTAATGTGGAGAAGCAGGAGCAGTGGCCTCCTCAACATCTGCAGCTACTGGCCAAATGGAACAGTCGAACTAAGTTTCATTGAAAAAAAGATTAGAATCTTTCAAAACTAGAGAATTACCTAAACAAGAGGGTCCATAGGACCCTGGGTCGCTCACCTGTAAACAACTGCTCAATGGTTGCAAGAGTTGTGTGCAAATTTGGTAAAATCAAGTCAAAAAATAAAAAAAATTAAGCTGCTATTGTGGAGAAAATGTAACTAGATGATGCTCTATACCAAATATCTAAGCTCTAGGCCTTACGGTTTCAGAGAAGAAGATTTTTAAAGATTTACTATATAACACTATGTAATAAAAATAGTGACCCCCGGGGCGGAGCCATTTTTGACCCCAGGAGAATAATTTGAACAACTTTTGTAGAGGACCACTACATGATGACACATACCAAATACCAAGGTTCTAGGCCTTGTGGTTTTAGAAAAGAAGATTTTTTTAAGTTTTTCCTATATAAGTCTATGTAAAACAAGTGACCCTTGGTAGAGGACAACTAGATGATGCTGTATATCAAATATTAAGGCTCTAGGCCTTGTGGTTTTAAAGAAGACAGGGGTTTTTTTAAGGAAGAGGGGAAGACGCTGGATGCTGGTCATAAGGGGAAAATGCGTGAAAAATACAAAATTGGGGAAAATTTAGTTCATTATACACTAGCTACAGTGAATGTTTATACTCAAGTTTATGCTTCTGTCTATCTTTTTTACTTTTAGCTTACCAAGCAGTCTATTTACCTTACAGAGACATATCTCTTTGTTATCTGTTCTTAAACAGTACAAGAATAAGTTTATTTATACTTCAAAATCATTCCGGATGCAAGATTTCCAGAAATCTTTTGTTTAGGCCAGTGCTTGGGTAGTTATTGATAATTTCCAACTTAATTGCTGAATTCCTCAAGAAAATTAATTATTGCTGCTCAAAAGAAGGGTTCGAGCAATTCCACTGACCCCCCCCCCCCCCTCCCACCCTGATACGCACATGCTAATATAACACGCGACGAACGATGATAAATTATCATTAAATTACACGGTACTTTGACTTTTAAATGTCGCGATAATTAATTGTTATTGTAGTTGTGAGTCACATCGTAAATTTGGACTTCAATGAATACTCCGGAAGATACGGGATATAAAATTCTTGGGATAAAAATGATTTCCCGGCACAGTTTTGAATGTGTGTTTCACCTGACGATTCGTATTTTTGTAACAGAACATGGCGCCGCATTCTGTTGTTTGTATTTTGCATTATGCGTCGTTCGTTTTCCTTACAGTGCAAACAAGCCGCATCCGTTTAAAAGCACGACGAAGACAATATACGACAACTAGCAATTTACTCAGTTAATCTTCAATTAATTGTCAATTATCAAAACAACAGATTCTTTTTTTGCCCGGTGTCAGAATGCATTCCTCTGAGATAATTAGAACGGCGCGCACATGTGTTTACTCAACTGGTTGGTATTTTTAAAGTGGGTGGAGCTTATTGGTTTAGCAAAACATTTTTTACTATCTAATTGTAAACGGTGTGACCTGAAAGATTATAGGCGGGGTTTAAATTTACTACGACTGTCTATGTTGATGGTTGTGATTTTCTTTTTCGGAAGTCCGCGGGACGTATGTTATCGAGACATTCGGCGGACGGGTCGTATTTTAGCCGTAATTTACGGCCGTACGCGCGCTAACGATACTCAACTATTGTAAAATCCACATAAAAATTGGCAGGTAGAATGCCTTTATTCCCAACATGACGATAATTCATTACCAGTAATGTTTACGTTGACGACCAGGATACAGTGTCTGTGACGTAGCGAATCTAAATTTAGTAACATTCGGCAAATAATACTAGGTTGCGTACGTACCTAATTTCTAACAAATATTCGTGAAAATAGTGCAGATTTTGGATGAAATAGATTAAAAATAACAATAAATTAAGCTTCTGTTTACGTTTTGCTAAATAAATTATAACTTTACAAGGGGGAAAGTGATTTTCGTTGGGGAATAAATTTTTGTTGGGGAATTTTTTTCCCGGGGAAGACGCCGACTATCGGCGTCAGTTTGTTAAGGAAAAAAAACCCTGGAAGAAGAATTTCATGTTTTTTCCTATATAACTACATGTAAACCAAGAGAACCCTAGGGCGTGGCAGATTTTGGCCCAGGGGACATAATTTGAACAAATTTAGTAGACATCCATTAGACAATGCTACTTACCAAATATCTAAGCTGTACGCATTGTGGTTTGTTAGAAGAAGATTTTTAAAGATTTCCTATATAAGTCTATGTAAAATGAAGTGACCCCTAGGGCGGGGCCAATTTTGACCCCAGGGAAATAATTTGAACAATCTTTGTAGAGTTCCACTAGAGGGTGCTAAATGCCAAATATCTAAGCTCTAGGACTTGTGGTTTCAGACAAGAAGATTTTTAAAGTTTTTCCTTTAGGTTGCCATGGCAACCAGAGTTCTGCATGGAATTGATTTCTTTGAACAACTTTGGAAGAGCTTCATGCAAGGAACATCCGTGGCAAGTTTCATTAACTTTGGCCCAGGGGTTTAAGAGGAGATGTCGTTTAAATTAAAAGTTTACGGACGGACGACGGACAAATTGCGTTCACAAAAGCTCACCTTGTCACTAGGTGACAGATGAGCTAAAAATGTGGAACACTTAAAAGTGAAGCAGATATTTTAGGTAATACTGCAGTTAGGAGTGACTTTTCCTTTCAGTCTAGCTGGAATAATCTATAATGACTTACATTTATGTTTTATCTGACATCATAAAGTCTGACAAGAGCAATATATTGTATCAAAATTATCAAATAACAAAGAATACAAAATCTTTACAACTTGAAAGCACATTCACATAACATTCAAGGAAAGTACTCTTTCCAAAAAAAAAACAGTAATACTTGAAAGCAACAAAATATTACAAATGACATTTTGTCATATCACTGCTAAATTGAATTATTTTGATCAAATGCGAGATCAATTAGGAATCAATTCTGCTGGTGTTTATAAAACATCTTCAATTTTTTATAGGTGCACAAGTAAATAAATGTACTTCAGATATTGTCTTCCAAGAAAACCCACTTCTTTTGGTGTGGAATTTTTTGTGGATGCAAATGATCCAGATGAATTCTTTAACAGAATTTCCACGACAACTAAAATGCCAGAAGCCAGCATGTGACTATTTAAATTTCTTAACAATTAACTAATACAATGTGACTATCTTTTAATTAATATGAAGACTACTTAACAAATTATACAGTTTAAGGTAATATGATATATATTTATATTAAATTTACAGTCAAAATTACCAAAAATTACTTTAGAGCAAAATATTAGCAAACATTATTAGCTCATTATTAGAAACATCAGTAATTTTTAGGCATCATTATTTTCAAATAGATTTACTCTGGAATTGTGTCATACATGGGTCTTCCCTGATGAAGAAAAACAATTTGTTCACAAAGTTGAAGACATATGAAATGCATCACTTAATTTAGGAACATGTTTAAAAAATAATGGCAAACTTTCATCATAAATCATCACTTTAACTGCAGGATTCTTTCTGAAAGAAGTGCTGTTTCAAAAATCAAGAAACGATGATTTAGTGGACTGGCATAAGATAGCTGTAAGTACTAACAATAAAGTTGACTTGAGCAGAGTTTTGAAAGATCAGAATGAGAAACTTAAAACATTAATGTGGCTTTTTGACCTTGCCAAGTTATTGGATGGATGGAATGATTGTGTTCTTAAGGACTAGATCAGAGTCCAAGTTCAGCAACACCGATCACAACCTTCACCCACCCACTTGCCAAAATAATTGCTGTTCATTGTTGTCTTATAACTTACTATAAATCCAACAATAGATGGAAAACATGTCTAATTATGATACACTAGTACATATTTTGTCGCAGTTCCCCCTTGATGAAGAAAGATTGTTGCATGTTTCTTAATTATGTATATTATTGGAAACCTGAATAAAAACTTAAACAACACGAAACAAGAGCACATGAATGTTTTATTTATTTTCTTCAGAAATAGCCAGAAGAGTGTTATTTAGCGCTTTATAGAGTTATAGCTTTTGTACATGTAGTAAATTAAATCTTTTTTTGTTTCATTTTTCAATATCGAATAGAAAACCGCTTTAAAATAATTAAATAATATTAAATTAAATAAGTAGGTAAACGTATAATGCGTCAACAAAAGAAGTATAATTGGAATATCAAACAAAGCAATCGAGTACTGTATTAGGTAGCTGCGATAATGTTTTCACACTTAAAATTTAACAATAGAATAACTGCAGCGTTTACTTTTTTCTTCCATTGTCCAATTTCCGTCATTTTTCATCAAGGGTTTTATTTTGGCGGTCTGGCTTGTAAGCGCCAAAATATGACCCCGCCAATATAAAACACTTTAAAATACGCCAAAATTTGACACCGCCAATATTAAGCGCTATACAGTATCTGAAATAGATGGGAATTAAAATGTTACTTTGTTCATGTCAAGTAATAGTCAAGTTTTAATGATGCTTCACCAAAATAGGCAAAAATATTATTTTTGAAAAGACCTTATCAGCTTGAAAATGCCCAGAAAATATAATCCATGGACAAAACAAACTCACGACTTCAAGAGCTCATCCTTTAAACATTACTAATGCAAGCTTAATACCAACTTGCAGACATCTTCACAACAGTGTCTGCTCATTTAAAATACTAAATTGTATTTCTTGCAACAACCTCATCATCTAATATCATTAGCGAACTTAACTTCTGCCAGTCTAATTAAATGTCACAACCAAATGGTCAAATATCTCTTTGGCAAAAAGTCTTCACAAAATTGCAAATATCAAAACAATAGAACCTAAATTACTACATAAATAGCATGAATTCTGGGATTAAATACAGTACATGCAGCACAGAGTTGCCGATATCTATGCATCCCCACAAATGTTTTCATCCCCTGCAATGAAAGGAATTCCACTCTCCACCCCTACCATATCACTTCATCATGAGGTTAATATTGCGAACGTTCAACCACATTTTGTTGCTTAAACCAGGGGACATTGTTAGCAAGATTTGACATTTCACATGTTCAAGGATTACCCAAACTATATTTTATTGAAACAACTAAACTGCTGTTCAATTTTATATAAGTTTTATGTATCAGTAACACAAATTGCACATTGAATTTTAACATCTTTACCATTGCTTTTTGATTTACCATATTTAATTTTAGTGTTTTTGTGTTTTGACATTGTACCTAAAGAAGACATGATGGGATTTTTTTTAATCTCTTAAACTGGCTTTTCATTTCAGTATTGTTGCAACAACATTCTGTAGTTGAATATATTGATCAGATTTTGCAAATGTTACTTTACTTACAGTGATCGTTCAAATATAACCAACACATTTTTTTCTCCAGAATTTGGCAATAAATAATTGGGGGGTGCCTTATAATACATAAGTCAAGGATAGTGGTTACCAAGACAATTCTTCCAGGCTATCAAAACACGAAACTTTTTTTTCCATGGTAAAACTGTGAAGCACACTGGAAGATGGAAGCCAGGAGACATGTTTGAGAGTCACTTGGAATGTTTGACAAGCTAATGAGATGACATCATCAACACAAACTTTATTTCAAAACTAGCACAGTATGCATCTCAATATGACTGAAGATTTTCGAAATTATTATCAGTTATTACAAGCTGTAACAGCGAACAGTTATGGATAAATGAATAATGGTAAGTGTGCAAACATTCGCAAGTTTGCCCCTGGATGATATCTGTCCCTATCTAAGGTGTAAAACTTGGTTGTTTTAGGGACAAAAAGTGGTGGTCATATGAGAATTATGACTTCAATTATTTGCCATTTTCATGGGTCAAAAAGTGCACTGGGGTCCATGGTGCAACAGCATGATAAGGGAGCAAAATCTTAAATGCACCGCCTTATAAACAGTCTGTGGAGTATTTAATTTTGCATGCAGTGGCAATCCAGGGGGGGTTCAGGGAGTTCGGATGAACCCCCTAATTTCCGTAAATTTTTTGGTCACGGGTAGTTCGAGCTTCGAAGTTTGTGGGAATCAATTAATGACTGGTTTACAGAAAGAAATTGATGACCAGGTGGTGCTAAATTGTTTCATCTGACAACAAAAATGCTGCCTCAGAGGTAGTCTTAGTAGTGTTTAACTTAGACTTCACGCATATTGCGCACTCTCAATTTAAACCTGTGTATTGCCAATAAACAACTTGGCACCCTTGCACACTTGCCATTGCCACTATAGGTGGCCAATCTGCTTTTAATAAAAACAAGAAAGTAGGAAATTGTTAATCAATGGAAAACTTAGTACACTACAGACTCTTTATAACGCGGTATAGCGGGTCCATCATCCCGACCGCGTTAATAAGTGAAACCGCGTTATATTTTCCCGCGCAAAATACATGTCCCGATTTTCCTGCGAAATATACATGACCCGATTTTCCCGCGCAACTATACTACCTTATACACAATTAACGAGATTATGCATAATTCCACGTAACGTCATGATTCCCCACACTGTACTTGACAAATAATATTTCTTACAAGACATACAATTACCAAATTTCAAATAAAAAAGCAAAACGGCAAGAGACTGACTAATAACACCAAGATTAAAATCGGATCGGCCTTAAATTATTGTAATGGAATTAAAGACTGTTTGTTTAGATGCCTGCAGAAATATTTTATTTTTTTATGACACAAACTCTGACATTTACGAACCTAAATGTAAAATAAATATTTAAACACTAACCATCATAAACATATTCCATAAGTTATAAATTACATCCTAATTTTATCTCCAGTATAATATTTCAGTATTATTGCATCATCAACCAACTTAAACCAGCTAAAAAATGCCAAATGTCACATACACACTTCTTGCAGATCAAACGATTTCATAGCAGAGCCGACAAAACATGACAGTGTGGATACGAGCCAACATTTTTCTTTGAAGTCGCATTTCATTGACAGATATTATAGCTGTTTACCTCCATAGTCAAAATATGCAACATCCATGAAATTAACAGGAAGGGGGATCAAAGCAAAATGTACATCAATGAACTACCGACAGGTTTAAAACATGATTGGGAATATTTTTTTGTTTCTTTCTGAATTGTGCGGATTATGTGATAATTATAGAGACAATCGAATTTAGTAATGGATCAATGATAAACAGTAAGTAAGCATTTACACGTTTGCCTCGGGCTGATATCTGTCACTGGGAAAGGTGTTAAAACACGGTTGTTTTAGGGATAAAATGTGTGCGTCACTTATGTACATGTTACAATTGTGACTTCCGGTTTCGATTTTTTGCCGTTTCATGGTAAAAAATGGACTTCGAAAAAAAATAGGGGATCCATGGGACGACCGCGTTATAATGGAGCGCGGATCTAAACAAAGCGCGTTATAAAGAGTCCGCAGTGTATTGCATTTTTTTTTGCATCAGATAGTCTCTAGTGAGGGGCATTTGATAAATCACAGAAAAGATGACCTTTTGCAACTTAATAACATTCGAAGTTAGAGACAATAAATGTAACATTAATTCAAGTGCTTATATTCGCAAACAAGAAATAAATAAATTAAGTTCTAATTAAAAAATTATCCCCCAAAAAATATGCCAGGCACGCCATGGAGCATGTGCGTATACCAACATGGTCGCTCCTGGATTTAGCGCCAAATTCACCACACTATTGTTCTGCTTAAATCGGTCTCTTACATAAAAATGCGTCAGTGTGGTATGAATTTTGTGCCATTCATGAAAATAAAGCTTTTAAAAGTCGAAAATAACTTAGGTGTAACATACTTTATATCCAAGAAGATTGTATCGGTGCCGCTCCATTTTTGCATTTTTTTTCTAACTAAAAACTGTATTTTTTGATTTTGAGACTTCTTATTCTTAATTCATAATTGTTGGCAGATTTTATGTTTATTAAAACAAGATATTTTATTATTTCTGACAAATTTTGACTTGACTTTGATGGAAGTTGAACCGATTATTCGCCGATCCAGGGTTTTCTGATACATAGAGATGATGATTCTTTATATTCTATGGAAGTTTATCTGTTTAAATACCCGGTACATAAAAAACTCAGGTAACCGTCTAATTTCTTTACTTCAATAAAAATTATCAACTTTTCAACATCGCAGACACTAAATATATCCGATGTTAAAAGTGTATATAATTTCGGACGGAAAAATATATCAGATTTTTTCTCTCCATACACACTGTTAACCTCCCTTTTACACTATCTGCTCACATTCACCTCTGTTAACCCATTCCTGTATAGACACACCTTTATTGCTAGGGCGAACAGTTTAGATCCAGATCAGCTGGCACATCTGTGCCGTCTGATCAGGATCTAAACTGTTCGCTTCTTGATTCATTAGGTTATTTCTGACCAAAATGCGACCAGTGCAGATCCTGATAAGACGGCACGGATGTGCCGGCTGATCTGGATCTACACTGGTCGCACATGCGTAAAAATGCGTATCTGTACAGGAAAGGGTTAAAGGCTGGGACTACTTTCAACTACTTTTACTTTTAACCTTAAAAGTAGTTCATCAACAACATTTAAAATAGCTTGGGTTTCTTGGGTTTTAATGAACGATAGTCAAGATTCCTGTCATTTGTTTTATCACAAGCTTTCAAATTCATACTTATAACTGTATCAAATAAGGCTGTCAAGTTTGGTAAAAAATCTTGACATTGAGCCTTTCGCAGAGATGTATGGTGTGTGTAAGGAATGACAACTCTGCGAAGGAGATTGACTGTTAACTTTATTTATATAGAGTATTATAAAGCCATCACAGTAGTAGATCACTTAAATTGAAATGGACTTGGCATATTAACATTCATAAATATATTTTATGCAACTTGATTCGAAAGATTTTGATATGTTATATTGTTGTCCAGTAGGGAACCTAAAGTATTTCACAGCTATTTTCTCTCTCTTTCTTAACTCCATCCCACCACAAATAGTTATACGGTTACATCATATGGCTCAAGTGCATCTAAAATGTCTTCTAAAAACACTTGTGCTTGTCATATGAGATCTGGGCTATTTTTAATGTCTGCAACATATTATTTAGAATAGTGCTTGTAATAATACAACCTAACTTTTTCTTCTGAAAATAATTCATCTATTTAAAAAACTCCTTTGAAGTTTGTGCATTACCCCACCCAAAAATTTAAATATTTCTGATTACTGGCTTATATACCTTTAGATGCCCACGCATGTACGCAGCACGTCACAATGATAAAGTTTTAATTTCCTCCTTCCCTAATAAGAATCCTGATGATTTTGTACTTAAAACTAAATACTGTCCTTGTAAGAAGCATGTATTCTGACAAATCTGTCTTGCAAGTACTGTTAATGATAAAATTGATTGCGTAACATCATGTACATGTAACAATAAGACAGCTGGGAAGAACATGGCATTTGTGAACATAAGGACCTCCCTTCATTTAGCATTAACACAAACCTGGGTTGGTTTTCGTATTGATGATGGTGAAGGTGAGCCTTCATGCTGCGGAGTGCGGCTTCCAGATGCTGCTGCGAGAGTGGAAGTATGCACCACACTAACAGGTATATGCACTGGTTTAGAACCTGCCTGCCGTCCATCTCTGCTAACAACTGTTGTAGTTTTATTTGACATAACTGGCTTGGAAGCAGCAACAGTTGTAGCAGGTAATATTGGTTTATTCGGAGGTATTGGAGGTGGAGTTCCACGACTAGCGCTACCAGCTCGTCTTGGTGAAATCGGGCCAGAAGACAACATGGGGTTCCCAGTTTGTACAGTAATCCTTCCACCACTACTAACAATAGTTGGTCCTCCAACTGAAACATTAAGTTTTTGGCCACCTTGCGAGTCATACAAGGTTTTACTTTCTGAAACAGCCCCAACTGGAGCAACACGCTGTTCAAAATTATCACTGTATTGAATATGCCCCCTTTCTATAGGAACTGTTTGGGGACTTGCATACCTAGGAGTATCACGTTTGCGAACGCTTAAATCTGCTGTGTTTTGCCGTGGTGAGAGGCCAGCCTCTCTTTCAACTATACCAGTTCCTGATTTACCAGACACAATCATAGTTGACTGGTTTGAGGATGGCCAAGTTCTTTCACTTGACAATCTAATTGGTGGAGATGTGATATTCGATTTTATTTCAACACTATGCACAGGATCTTTGGGCAGGAACTTTCCAGGAACTAGCTGTTTCTGTACACTTTCCAAATGCCAAGCTAAAGAATCTATTTGCGCTTGCAGTTCTTTATTACGGTTTTCTTCCCGTAACAACTTATTTTTTAACTGTTCACGTTCCAAATCAAATTCACTTGCCTGCCGCTCCATGGTAGCTTCCATTTTCAGTGACTTTTTACTCTCCTGCACAAGACCTTCAGCCATATTCATCGCCTTATTTCGTTCCTCAGCAACAATTCTTTCTGCCTGTTCTGCCCTGTATTTTTCTTGCATCAGTTTCTCCACCAATTTTTTACGCTCCTTGATGAGCATTAGGGCAACCTGTTTATGTTTTGAAGAGTTAGCACGCTCTTCCTCAAGGCTGGCAAGTGTTTTCTTCATATCTTTTTCCATTTTCTTCTGGTTTGCTTTCTCAAAATCAATCTGAAAATAAAATCATGGAGACATAAATAAAGATAACTAGAATTATCACTGAAAGTGATTAAATACCCCCACATGTATGCTTGATACTTGAACTGGGAATTCTTAAAATCAATGGCATAAAGTAACTAACACTAGAAACATGGACAGATGAAGTAGTGATCCTGACCTTGACCACACACACCTACTTTCAATCCCAAGCAGTCTTTAAAGAAGCAACCTAAACAGTAAGTGTCATCACAATTTCTCATTCCTCACTAAAGTAATTTAGCATAAAAAGTTTTTCTATCCTAAAATTTAGTAACAGTGGCCTTTACCACAGTGCCCCTACTTTCAATCCAAAGTGTCATCTTCAAAGTAGACACATATACAAAAAGTTCATCACAAGATCTCATTCCTTCTAAATTTATCGAGCAGAAACGGTGTAAATATGTTTGTAACAGTGACCTTTACTTAACTTTTATCTAACAACTGTGTGCCAAAAAATGTTTAAATATGTGAAGCCTTTCATTAGAAATCATCCAGAATTGACCAGAAACCATTTTTTCTATTTTTAGTAACAATGAACAGTGACCTTGACCCCACCAGGCCCATATTCAATACAAAGTTTCACAGACACTACCTATATAGCAACTTTCATCACAATATCTCATTCTGAACTACAGTTTTTGAGCATATACAGTTTTTCTATTTTTAGTAACAGTGACCTTGACCCCACAGGCCTTACTTTCCAATCCAAAAGTCGTCTTCACAGAAACCACCAATACAACAAATTTCATTTAAGAATCTCATTCCAAGCTACAGTTACTGAGTGGAAATGAAGTTTTGAAGTTAAAATATCAGTGACCTTGACCTTGAACCCACAGGCCCCAAAGTCAAACCTAACCTGTATCTTGTAATGTTACATCTGTGTCCCAAAAATAATTAAATCTATAAAGTATTTCATAAGTTATCATCCAGAAAAAGTTTTTTCTATTTTAAATAACAGTGACCTTGACATTGACCCCACAGGCCCCAAAGTCGAACTCATCCTGTATCCTCTGATGTTACATCTATGTCCCAAAAAAGGATTTAATCTGTGAAGTATTTCATGAGTTATCATCCGGAAACCATTTTTCTATTTTTAGTAAAACTGACCTTGACACTGACCCCACCAG
This sequence comes from Corbicula japonica, assembly GCA_038501625.1. Taxonomy (NCBI): domain Eukaryota; kingdom Metazoa; phylum Mollusca; class Bivalvia; order Venerida; family Cyrenidae; genus Corbicula; species Corbicula japonica. The sequence goes on along the minus strand of JAZAYU010000014.1, from coordinate 182,804 downwards.
CCCCAACGTTGAACTTGACCTTTATCTTGTGATGTTATATCTGTGTACCAAACATTTTTTAAATATTTGATGCAGGGCTGGAAAAATATTTTTAAAAGTCACTTGTCCGGGACTAGTCACCTTGCCAAAATTGACTTGTCCGGAAAATTGGATGACCTGTCCTGCAATGCGGTTCACTCGTTTCACAATTAACTTTCTGATTGCTAGTACGCGTGTGAGTAATTTATCTATGCTAAAATGCATTGTACTGCATTAAATTTCCTTGAGTTTTATTCTTATTTAAAATTATATATTACATTAAACTTAATGATGTTTTGCTAGCAATTTGTGTGCAACTCTGCCCCCACCCACCCATATAAACCATATTTCTTTATGTGATAATGAATTTAAATTTTTGGCTGGTGATTATGATAGTCAAAATTTGTAAGTTACTTACAAAAATAATTCAAACCTCAGAACAGTTGAGGAAAACATAACGTATCCAAATTATTGCTGTCCGAAAATGCATACACATTCACCCATGGTGATTTCCAGTCGAATTTAGATTGTACATGTTAAAAATGAAATTTTACCAAGAGAACAACATGTTTCCTTGAGTTTCACATGTAATTTTAGCAGTTTTAAGACATTAAAGGTATTCAAATCCAACTCACTAGATAACAGAAACATTGGTGAAAAAATCGTAAAATTTCCATCCAAAAAGTGAGCAATTTTTAATAATTTATTAAATGTTCCTGTTTTCTGTGGCATAAATTACTAAAATCAAGTTGTCTTTTGTGTAAAAAAGTTTCCTTTTCGAATATGAATGCTTCTCGCAAAGAGTACTTTGTTAAAAACAAGTGAGACCGACAAATTCTTAAATATGTGACAAGCGAAATACTGTATAAAATTACGATGTTTTGCGTAATCTTTGTTTTTATTTTAAATATTAGATCATCTGTATATAATAGGAATAACTACTGTACCAATATTCTAGGCAGTTTTTTTAGAGTATAGAAGCAATGGATGCAACAATTAATTGACTCCATGGGGGGGGGGGGGGGACGTTTGATGTGCCGCACATGCTGTTGATTAGGATAATCAGCTGTTTAATACTAACAAGCTTTTGACACTGATGATCTGTATATTTGTCACTTGTCTGGATATCGATTAATGACTTGTCCGGGACTAGATTTCAGACAATCATTCAGTAGCCCGAGTTGGCATTTTGACTAGTCCGGGACGTCGGGCTACTGTATTTTTCCAGCCCTGTTTGATGCCTTCCAGGCGTTATTGTCCAGAAAGCATTTTTCTATTTTTAGCAACAGTGAACTTGACACTGACCCCACCAGCCCCAAAATCGAACTTGACCTGTATCTTATGATGCTACACATGTGTACCAAAAAATATTTAAATCTGACAAGCCTTTCATGAGTTATCATCCGGAAATGAAGAATCCGACAGACAGACCAACCGACCGACAAGCTCACTCCTATATACCCCCTCAAACTTCGTTTGTGGGGGTATAATTAACAAATAGCCAGCTGTATTCATCAAACACAATTCTTTTGTTTCCACTTTCGTTTCTTCTGGGATCTTCATCAATATATAAAACAAGTGTGTGTGTGCAAGTAACTAAGTAAGAAAGTAATTAAGTAAGTAGTCTTTATTGATTTGAGGCGATGTACATGTTCAATAGCAAGATACAATTTAACATCAAACGTATGAAAATAGATAAAAAGGTTTTTATTTACAATTTTGTTGCTTCTGATTTGACAAGAAACCCCCTTTGTGACGGACAATAGGTGCGAAAAACACCAAGCTGATACGGTACTGACAGAATTTCATTAACGAGACAAACCGCAAATTAGCGACAATTAATGCTAACCATAATAGACATGAGCAGGAAACGTCAAAACAGTTTATGTTGTTTTGACATTACCTGCTCATCGACATATCAAGCTGGTAAACGACATACGACGACGAACTAACACTGCCGACCATGACCGATCAACAGATTGTCGATCTGTTGAAAGTACCGAAAACAATAAAACCATCGTTGGAACTTGATGATGGCGATCTGTGTTTTGTACATCAATTAATTTCTTTTTATTAAAAATAAATCTCAATATCTAAAGAAAGTTGTTTTAAAACATTTGTCCAAGACAGAACGTACTCCCTGATGTACCCGTAGATTTCACGGCGTGTTAATTACGCAACACCGCGATATACATGCATGTGACAGCAAAACAAATGAATTCTCCTTGTTTTAGCGTGATTATTTACTTATATCGCGCTCCGTTTATATCGCGGTTGGTGGGCTTGGACCCCGAGGTCCGCGATATAATGGAGTTGCAGTGTATCTGGGTGGCAATCCCAAGCTGCCTTTTAATATCAGCTCATATATACTAAGTTTGGCATCAATAGGTAAAAGCAAACTCAAGTTATTGAGGGTAAGCTGAATTTCTATTTTTAGATACAGTGACCTTGACCTTTATCACAGACACCTGGGTAGCAATCTCAAGCTGCCTGTTGATATAAGCTACCCACAAACCAAGCTAAGTGTCAACAGGCAATTTGGCATCAACAGATAACATTCACAAAATACTTAACAAAAAAAATCTAAGTCGAAAAGGGGCATAACTTTGGCAAAACACAGTCAGGGGTTATGAAACTTGACCTGATAATTGGTACTGTGATGTCAAACAATTATGTTAAGTTTCAAAGCTATACCTTGAATGGTAACTGAGAGAAAGACAACTTTCACAAAAAAATTAACAAAATTTCTAAGGTAAAAAAGGTGCATAACTTTGTAAAAATAAAGTCAGGGATTATGAAACTTGTCTTGATTATTGGTATTGAGATGTCAGACAACTATGTTAAGTTTCAAAGTTGTATCTTAAACGGTTACTGAGAAAAACACAACTTTCACAAAAAACTTAACAAAATTTCTAAGTGAAAAAGGGGCATAACTTTGTCAAAATACAGTCAGGGATTATGAAACTTGTCCTGATAATTGGTATTGATATGTCAGACAACTATGTTAAGTTTCAAAGTTGTACCTTGAATGGTTACTGAGAAAAACGCAACTTTCACAGTAAACTTCACAAAATGTTCACGCCCGCCCGCCCGCCCAACGACATACCCCAATCTAATAACCAGGATTTTTCTAAAGTAAACCTGGTTAATTATCATTTTTTAAAACTTAAATAATGGTGTCTTAGCCAGCCTAAAAAGGACAAATTTTTTTATCAAGAGTTAAGATAAATATCATTTATTGGAATCTCACAACTTTAATATAAATGGATTTACTGCCTGAGCAGTTATCTTAAACACACACTTGGCATTTTTAACAAGTCTAGTCTAGATAATCTAGACTTTCTAGACTTTCTGTCATTGATCAGTGTCACACTGCTCTGATGAATGTCTAGAGACATCGCTATTAAAAAAGTCTGACCATCAGGTTTTGTATGGTAAACAAATCCAAAATCAATTGCGATTTCTAATGAAATTAGTTACCAGTAACAGTGCTTTAACCATATTTCATCCACACTGGGCAAAGTGAAATTTAGGTAATATGATATCGAGCTACAAATTCAGGTATATGATTTAAAAAACAAAGGACACCCCATTTTACATAAATGAATGCAAATATATGGTACGCCGTTGCTGCCTCTTAGACTGTCATGTTATATGCTATGGCAGTTGTCATTGTACTGTGATTGATAAACAAGAGGGTCCATAGGACCCTGTGTCGCTTACCTGTCAACAATGCTTGCAAGAGTTGTGTGCAAGTGTGGTAAAATCAAGTCAAAAAATAAAGCTGCTTTTATGGAGAAAGGGTCAAAATAGCTTACTTTGGCTCCTTCAAGAGTCGTAACTCTGGAACCCATGGAATCTAGCTGGTTCAAGAAAGGAACCGACATCTGATAGTAACTCAAGTTAGAGTGCGGAAAAGATTTTTCTATAATTTGGCAAAGTGACCTAGTTTTCAAGGTCATATGACCCAGTTTCCAACTTGAGATAAACATTCTGACCAAGCTTGAAGTAGATCGGCCCAAAACTAAAACCCCTAGAGTGCAGACAAGCTTTTTCTAAATTTCGACCTATTATCCTAGTTTCCAAGGTCACATGATCCAGTTACGAAAATGACCTAGATAGCATTGAAATAAACATTCTGACTAAGTTTGATGACAATCGTAAAAAAAAAAGACAGAGTGCAGACAAGCTTTTTCTATAATTTGACCTTGTGACCTAGTTTTCAAGGTCACATGACCCACTTTCGAACTTGACCTAGACATCATGGAGATAAACATTTTGATTAAGTTTGAAGAAGATCGGACCAATATTAAGACTGCTAGAGTGCAGATAAGCTTATCTCTAATTTGACCTAGTGCCCATGTTTTCAAAGTCAAATGATCCAGTTTCAATCTTGAACTAGATGTCATAGAGATAAACATTCTGACCAAGTTTGAAGATCTGACCAAAATTAAGACCGCTAGAGTGTACACAAGCTTTTTCTTAAATTTGATCTGGTGACCTATTTTTCAAGGTCACATTACCCAGTTACGAATTTGACCTAGATATCATTGAGACAGACATTCTGACCAAGTTTAAGGAAGATCTGACCAAAATTAAGACTATTTGAGTGGAGACAAGCTTTTTCTATAATTTGATCTAGTGACCTAGTTTTCAAGGTCAAATGACCCAGTTTTGAACTTGAACTTGATGTCACTGAGATAAACATTCTGACCAAGTTTGAAGATTGGACCAAAATTACGACCGCTAGAGATTTTTCTATAATTTGACCTAGTGACCTAGATTTCAATGTCACATGATCCAGTTTAAAACCTCACCTAGTTATCATTGAGATAAACATTCTGACCAAGTTTGAAGAAGATCGCACCAAAATTAAGACCGCTAGAGTGCAGACAAGCCTTTTCTTTAATTTGACCTACTGACCTAGTTTTAAGGATTACATGACCCAGTTATGAAGTTAATCTAGATATCATTGAGATAAACATTCTGACCAAGTTAAAGAAGATCGCACCAAAATTAAGACTGCTAGAGTGCAGACAAGCTTTTTCTATAATTTGACCTAGTGACCTAGATTTCAAGGTCACATTATCCAGTTTAGAACTTGACCTAGATATCATTGAGATAAATATTCTGACCAAGATTGAAAGAGATCGGATAAAAATTAAGACCGCTAGAGTGCGGACAACAATTGTGAACGGACGGACAGACGGACGACGGACGGAAGACGGACGCCGGTAGATCACAAAAGCTCACCCTGTCACTATGTGACAGGTGAGCTAAAAAGGGAAGACAATCAAAATATCCCTAACGGAAAAATGCAGTTCCATCAAACTTTGCATAGATAAATCTGATTAATGTATGTTTATTTTTTATACGTTAAGAAAAGTTAGAACAGTAAAGAAACAAAAGCTGTCACTTGAAATTGATATATGCCCCTGAAATGCAGCTTTGAAATCGAATAGGCATACATATAATAAACGTATGTAATGAAAAGTATGCTTGTGGAAAAGATGAAAACAATGTGAAAGATGAAAGGATCATTTGTTTCAAGTCTGTAGTAAAAATATAGTTAAATATAGTTGAATATTACAATGGGGGGAAGGTACAGCACTCAGATACCCTTGACCCTGCACCCCTGTACAATGGACGGTATGGTATGGTCGGTATGGTATGGTATTGTATGGTATGGTATGGTATGGTATAATATAGTTTTGTATAAAGTTAAGTATATAATATTGTATATAGTATAAAATGATAAGTTAAAAAGTGAAAAACACTCCTATGAAGTTTCACTGAAATCCCTCAAGCGGTTTCGGAGAAGACGGGAGGACAAGATTTTGCGTGTAGGGCAAAGTTTTTCACTTCAGATGTAATTTTGATCCAATAGGGTCCAAATTTAGAGACAAAATATGATCTTCTTATTGAAATGATTTCGTTCTAAAATATTTCTAAGGTTGCATTAAGATAAGTATTGTGCTTGCAATGTCTGTATAAACTTTTCATCAGATCTCGTGGTAACCGCAGAACCCAGCTTACTTGAACACGCCTGTGGGCGCAAAAATACAGTTAAATAGTGTGTGTCGCCGTAAACTGTTAGAATGATTGATGCACCTTAAAATAATTTTAAACCTTTGAAAATAAATATATTTATATTCTACATTATAACTGCATTTGCATTACTTTTGATTGAGTTATGGACCGGACACAAAATATGCTCAAACACGACAGGCGGCCTTGACCTTGAGCCAGCCAGGTTGGAACATGGGTTCTGCACATCATGTTCATGAACTGAACTTTTCACTTAAGTTTCATGATATTCATTTCAGGGGTTCAGAAGATATGAACTGGACATGAAATGCATGGTTCAAATCTTCAAACACCTCATATGACCTTGACACTGAGCCAAGTCATGTTGGAACATGGGTTCTGCATGTCGTCTTGATTGGGAGAACATTTTTCATGAAATTCCTTCTCGGGGTTGAAAAGTTATGGACCGGACAATAAATTTTAGCGCACAGAAGGGCGGACAGAGGGACGGACGGATGAAGACCATTCTATATCCCCCGGCCGCTAAGCGGCAATGATAAAAGTGACAAGTTGCTCCAGGCCAAATCTACCCAGTGGTTTTTGAGAAGAAGATTTTTGAAGACGGACAACGGACAATGACCGGTCTTGTAGGTCAGAAACAACAGCAGGATTGCCAATGAATTTTAAATAGAGCATCAGTTCTACATGCAAGTTAGGACATTGTAAAACTTGACTGTGCAGGGGTTTTTTTAAGGAAGAGGGGAAGACGCTGGACGCTGGTCAAAAGGGGAAAAATGCGTGAAAAATACAAATTTGGGGAAATTTTAGTTTATTATACACTCTTTCTTGTATTAGCTACAGTGAATGTTTATACTCAAGTTTATGCTTCTGTCTTTCTTTTTTTACTTTAGCTTTCATTACCAAGCTGTCTATTTAGCATACAGATGCATGTATCTTTGTTATCTGTTTTTAAACAGTACAAGAATAAGTTATAATTGTTCACTTTAGGGGCCTGCTTAAAATGTAACCATTTATTGTGTACTTTGAATCAAAATCATTTTGGATGCAATATTTCCAGAAATCTTTTGTTTCGGCCAGTACTTGGGTAGTTATTGATAATTTCCAACTTAATTGTTGAATTCCCCAAGAAAATTAAATATTGCTGCTCAAAAGGAGGGTTCAAGCAATCTCCCCCACCCCGCTGATACGCACATGCTACTACAACATGCGACGAACGACGATAAATGATCATAAAATTACACGGTACTTTGACTTTTAAATGTCGTGATAATAATTTTTTATTGTAGTTGTGGGTCACATCGTAAATTTGGACTTCAATTAATACTCCGGAAGATACGGGATATAAAATTCTTGGGATAAAAATTATTGCCCGGCACAGATTTGAATGTGTGTTTCACCTGACGGTTCGTATTTTTGTGACAGAACATGGCGCCGTATTCTGTTGTTCGTATTTTGCATTTTTCGTCGTTCGTTTTACCTGACAGTGCAAACAAGCCGCATCCGTTTAAAAGCACGACGAAGACAATATACGACAACTAGCAATTTACTTAGTTAATCTTCAATTAATTGCCAATTATCAAAACAACAGATTCTTTTTTTTTTGCCCGGTGTCAGAATACATTCCTCGGCAATAATTAGACCGGCGCGCGCATGCATTTAATCGACTTGTTGGTATTTTTAAAGTGGGCGGAGCTTTTTGTTTTCGCAAAACATGTTTTACTATCTAATCATAAACGGTGTGACATGAAAGATTATAGGCGGGGTTTAAATTTACTATGACTGTCTACGTTGATGGTTGTGATTTTCTTTTTCGGAAGTCCGCGGGACGTATGTTATCGAGAAATTCGGCGGACGAGTTATATTTTAGCTGTAATTTACGGGGATACGCTCGCTATCGGTACTCAACTGTTGTAAAATCCACTTAAAACTGGCAGGCAGAATTCCCAACACGACGATAATCCAGTACCAGTAATGTTAAAGTTGACGACCAGGATACAGTGTCTGTGACGTAGCGAATCTAAATTTAGTAACATTCCACAACTAATACTAGGTTGCGTACGTACCTAATTTCTAACAAATATTCGTGAAAATTTTGCAGATTTTAGATGAAATAGATTACCCACCTCCATGTCAGAACTATTTGTTTCAAGAGAAATATTTAAACAAGATAGGACCTTGGGTCACTTACCTGTCAACAACTGCTAAAACAAGTAAATCTGTGAGCTAATGCTCACTAGTTATACCCCCGCTGTGAGAAATATGACTTGTAAAATGTAATTTGCATTTTTTCAATAAAGAAGCCCTTTGGTTTATGTAATGCACCTAATATATAGTGATAAAATGCCCTGTGGATTGTGTAGCGCTTTACACCACATAGGACTTTAGGATGAAGCATTATGCAAAATATTAGGCTGCTTAGTGTTAAAGTTGCTTAGAAAACTCCGACAGAAAATCTTCTAAGTAGTTAATTTTGGCACTTTTAGGGTAAAAAATAGCTTTGCACAAATCTACTGATGAGCATAGGTTTAAAGTTTCAAGTCGATATCTTGAAAACGGTTGACATAGTAAGTGCCACAGACCAACCACAAAATTTTGCATAAAAGGGTTTTGTTTTATTGTCTCTTACAAAAAATAATGGACTGATCCACATAAAAAATATGTCACGCACATCTACACTTTATGCTGAACATATGTTTAAGTTTCAAGTAAGTATCTTGAAAACTGTAGAAGAAGTTCACGTCACAAGATTTTGTTGAATCATGCTCAAACGGTTCTGTTTAAACATGTCCCCTACAAAAAATAATGGACTGATCCACACGAAAAATGTGTCATGCACATCTACACTTCATGCCGAACATATGTGTAGCCGAACATATGTGTAAAGTTTCAAGTCAATATCTTGAAAACTGTAGAAGAAGTTCGCATCACAAAATTTTGTTGAATCATGCTCCCCTCCAAAAAATAATGGACTGATCCACATGAAAACAAGAGCTGTCACTTGAAATTGACATATGCCCCCGAAATGCAGCTTTGAAATCGAATAGGTATACATATGTAATAAATAAACATATGTATTGAAAAATATGCTTGTGGAAGACAAAGCATACTGCATGCATATAATGTGAAGGATGAAAGGATCATATGTTTCAAGTCTGTAGTAAATATATAGTTAAATAAAGTTAAATATGATATTTTTTTAGAAAATTCTAAGATTAATGGGGAGATTATCCTGGAAAATGATTATTAGAGTTATGGACCTTACTACATATGATGTGGGTAATATGAACAAGAGTGCCATGATGGTCCTTTATCTCTCACCTGAGTACAACAAAGTTGTGTTGTACGTGACCCAACGTCTCGATATGGTGAACATTTACACCAAGTTATTTTAAAATCCAATAAGAAACAAGAAATCTACAGCTTGGAAAAGAAAATGCTATTTTTAGTAACAGTGACCTTGACCTTTGACCTACCGGCATGGGTACTGTAAGCAACACACCCCCCCCCCCTGTCATGGTGAACATTTATGTAAAGTTATTTTGAAATCACTCCATTCATTAGGAAGTTACAGCCCAGACAAGAAAATTTTATTTTTAGTAACAGTGACCTTGACCTTGGACCAACAGGCATGGGTATTGTACACAAAACAACACCTTGTCATGGTAAACATTTGAGCCAAGTTATTTGAAAATCCAATGAGAAATAACAAATTTACAGCTTGGATAAGATTTTTCTATTTTTAGTAACAGTGACCTAGTTTTTGACCCCAGATGACCAATATTCGAACTTGTCCAAGTAATTACTGGGACATACGTCCTGACCATGTTTCGTGACAATCGGAGCAAAAATGTGACCACTAGAGTGTTATGAAAATAATTCTATTGTAAGTAACAGTGACCTTGACCTTGGACCAACCGGCATGGGTATTGTACTCGACACACCGCCTTGTCATGGTGAACAATTGTGCCAAGTTATTTTGAAATCCAAGTAGAAATGACAAATTTACAGCCAAGACAAGATAATTCTATTTTTAGTAACAGTGACCTAGTTTTTGGACCCAGATGACCCATATTCCAACTCCTCCGAGAAATTACTAAGACAGATATCCTGACCAAGTTTCATGACAATCAGAGCAAAAATGTGGCCGCTAGAGTGTTAACAAGAAAATTCTATTTTTAGTAACAGTGACCTTGACCTTGGACCAACCGACATGGGTATTGTAGTTGACACACTGTCTTGTCATGGTGAACATTTGTGCCAAGTTATTTTGAAATCCAATTAGATATAACAAATTTACAGCCTGGACAAGATTTTTCTATTTTTAGTAACAGTGACCTAGTTTTTAACCCCATGTGACCCATACTCAAACTCATCCAATTAATGACTGGGACATATGTCCTGACCAAGTTTCATGACAATCAGAGCAAAAATGTGACCGCTAGAGTGTTAACAAGATATTTCTATTTTAAGTAACAGTGACCTAGTTTTTGGACCAAGATGACCAATATTCGAACTCGTCCGAGAAATCATTGGGACAAACATCCTGACCAAGTTTCAAAACAATCGGAGCAAAAATGTGACCGCTAGAGTGTTAACAGGATAATTCTATTTTTAGTAACAGTGACCTAGTTTTTTGACCCAGATGACCAATATTCAAACTCGTCCAAGAAATCATTGGGACAAACATCCTGACCAAGTTTCAAAACAATCTAGGCAAAAATGTGACCACTAGAGTGTTTACAAGATAATTCTATTTTTAGTAACAGTGACCTAGTTTTTCGACCCAGATGACCCGTATTCGAAATCGTTTGAGAAATCATTAGGACAAACATCCTGACCAAGTTTCAAAACAATCGAGGCAAAAATGTGACCGCTAGAGTGTTAACTAAGTAAGTGTGGACGGACACTGATCAATCCTAATAACTCACGCTGAGCCTACGGCTCAGATGAGCTAAAAAAAGTGTGGCCTTAACTTGCCAGTTTATGTACATACACTGTATACATCTAAGACTCTCTTAAATTTAGTCTTAACATTTTGAGAATGTGCTACAAATTTGTTGTTGTTGTTGTTCTTGTTGTTGTTTTACTTACGAACAGTGAATAACATATTCAGAAAAGCCTGATTTTCAAAGTGCTATAAAGTAAGAAAGTTTATTTGGCACTATCCATAAAATGACAAAATTTACCCTATAAAATCTTCCAGAGCAAAGTTCTTTATATTGCATAACACAGATCTAAGCAGCAAAGTTCATCAGGTCATTGTCCAGCAGCTGGAGCAATAAACTGGTAAACACAAATATAGCTGAAGACAGGTAGAAATATTGGATTTTGACACTTGAAATTTTCACCCTGCTACTAAAATTTTTGTTTCAAATTTTATCACTGAACAACCAGTGAATGAATTGTTCAGGAAAGATTGAATTTTAAGATGGTATAAAGGTTGTGTCAAAATCTGGTTGATAACTGTAGAAAATCAAAGGTTAAAAACAGAATTAAAAAAAATTAAATTAAAATCCCCAGGGTGGACCCTGGTCAATTTAACAACATGATTTTAATAATTTGTGTAGAAATCATCAATATCAATATTCATAACAAATTTCATGACAATCGGACAAAAAATGTAACCTCTATTGCTTTAACAAAATTTACCTTACGGTTAGGGTTAGGGTTTAGGGTTAGGGTTAGGTAATATATATTCCAACTTTCAAAGTATGACCTCAAGTAGTTCCAAAGTTATGGGCAATTACTTATTTTGGTGAACACAAAATCTAGATGAAAAGGGCGCATAACTTGAAAAATATTGGTAGCAAAGTTATAAGTCTTAATGATAATGATGTAGATTTTGATGTTGATATCTCAAGTAGTGTCAAAGTTATAGACCAAAGAGCATATTTTGGTTAAAGGATGCTAACGTGAACGCTTATGCCGATGCCGACACAAGGGCCAGTAGGATAGCTCCCCTATTCTTTGAAAAGCGAAAAAGGTAGCTAAGAAGCCAACACAAGGTTATGATACCTCCCCTACTCTTCGAATAGTCCAGCTAAAAATAGGACAAGAGTTTCCATGTTAGTGCAAAGCTCAAATTTATAAACATAAAAATTTCATACCTCTTTGGTAAGTCTTTCTCTTTCCTTTTCAAGCATATATGTGACATCGTCTCCCTGGGCCGTGTCTTGAGCATGTTTCCGTTTTTCTTCATCTAACTCGGAACACACCTGAAACAACATATATGACCTTCATCATGTCAAAATTCTTCTGCCGGAAAGATGTCATTTCTACAGGTAACCTCAATGATTTGAGTAAGTGTTACTGCTTAATAACTTCAAGGGAATCAATGCAGTCATTTCTGAAAGAAAATCATAACCGTTTTAGTTAGAGCTGGGTACCGCGAGTAAAAAATATACCGCGGTATACCACAGAATTTTCAAGATACCGTAGTAAATACCAAGATATACCCCAACTTTACCTAAGCATTGTCCAGCTATATATTTTCGTTTATGAAAATGACGATAAATGGTCAACAGGGATGAATCTATAAAAAACAAGAGGGCCAATTGGCACTAAATCGCTCACCTGATTCTTAGAGACATGAAAGGTAGAACAGAACACTTTTGTCTTTCAAGGGCCATAACTCTGGAACCAATTATGGAATCTAGCCAGTTCAAGAAAGCATCTGAGATCTTACAGTAACACAAATATTGTACAAGTCTGATTAAATTCAGATAAATAATTTGACCTAGTGACCTTGATTTCAAGGTCACATGACCCACTTTCGAACTTGACCTAGGTATCATTGAGATAAACATTCTGACCAAGTTTGAAGAAGATCCCGCCAAAATTAAGACCCCTAGGGTGCAGACAAGCTTTTTCTTAAATTTGACCTAGTTTTAAGGGTCACATGACCCAGATACAAACTTGATCTAGATATCATTGAGATAAACATTCTGACCAAGTTTTAAAACTGCACCAAAATTTCGACCGCTAGAGTGCAGATAGCTTTTTCTATAATTTGACCCGGTGACCTAGATATCAAGGTCACATGACCCAGTTTCGAACTTGACCTAGATATCATTGAGATAAACTTTCTGACCAAGTTTCAAGAAGATCCCACCAAAATTAAGACCGCCAGAGTGCAGACAAGCTTTTTCTTTAATTTGACCTAATGACCTAGTTTCAAGGGTCACATGACCCAGTTACGAACTTGACCTAGATATCATTGAGATAAACATTCTGACCAAGTTTAAAGAAGATCAGACCAAAATTACGACCGCTCGAGTGCAGACAAGCTTTTTATCTAATTTGACCTAGTGACCTAGATTTCAAGGTCACATGACCCAGTTTCGAATTTGACCTAGATATCATTGAGATAAACATTCTGACCAAGTTTGAAGAAGATCCCACCAAAATTAAAACCTCTAGGGTGCAGACAAGCTTTTTCTTTAATTTGACCTAGTGACCTAGTTTTAAGGGTCACATGACCCAGTCACAAATCTGATCTAGATATCATTGAGATAAACATTCTGACCAAGTTTAAAGAAGATCGGACCAAAATTAAGACTGCTAGAATGCAGACAAGCTTTTTCTACAATTTGACACAGTGACCTAGATTTCAAGGTCACATGACCCAGTTTTGAACTTGACCTAGATATCATTGAGATAAACTTTCTGACCAAGTTTGAAGAAGATCCCACTCAAATTAAGACCGCTAGAGTGCAGACAAGCACTTTCTTTAATTTGACCTAATGACCTAGTTTTAAGGGTCACATGACCCAGTTACAAACTTGATCTAGATATCATTGAGATAAACATTCTGACCAAGTTTAAAGAAGATAGCACCAAAATTACGACCGCTAGAGTGTGGACAAGCTTTTTCTGTAATTTGACCAAGTGACCTAGATTTCAAGGTCACATGACCCAGTTTGGAACTTCACCTAGATATCATTGAGATAAACATTCCGACCAAGTTTGAAGATGATCGGACCAAAATTAAGACCGCTAGAGTGCAGACAAGCTTTTTCTTTAATTTGACCTACTGACCTAGTTTAAAGGGTCACGTGACGCAGTTACAAACTTGATCTCGATATCATTGAGATAAACATTCTGACCAAGTTTAAAGAAGATCACACCAAAATTACGACAGCTAGAGTGTGGACAAGCTTTTTCTATAATTTGACCTAGTGACCTAGATTTCAGGGTCACATGACCCAGTTTCGAACTTGACCTAGATATCATTGAGATAAACATTCTGACCAAGTTTGAAGATGATCGGACAAAAATTACAATCGCTAGAGTGCGGACAACAATTGTGAACGGACGGACGATGGACGGACGATGGACGAAGGGCGATCACAAAAGCTCACCCTCACCCTGTCACTATGTGACAGGTGAACTAATAATGACATTCTGACTAGAGCAAAGTATGTTTTTGAGAGGAAAATGTGTCCATATTGCCGATTTTGCCTTTTCGTGTCTCACCAGCGTAAAATCTAAGGGCGAAGCCATATTGTTTTCATGTCAACACCAGGCGCACTTGATTAAAATTTACTGGACGCAACTAATTGTAAACCGGCCATACTGCAGTGCATTCGTGGGTTTAATGTGACCACTTCTCTATTCATTGTTCTAGATACAGTTCTCTGAAATGGCTTATGGAAAAATTGTCCAGGACTAATACTTTAGACCTCTAGCCTACAAGGCAGAGCCTCTACAAACTGAGCTATTGCCATCTGATGCACATGAAACTACATTTTCGAATTTATTTTGTGTATTTGTGTTACAGTTACCAGAACTGAGGTGAAATCGACAGACATCTACAGGAGCTGATTAGGCTGACGCTTCCTAAAAAGGGGCATACCTCAAAAAATTGTTATCAGGAGATATCATTCTTATTGTCATGATCAGTTGTGGGACTACCAGACGACTCCACAGCTGGAAAAATAGGATCCCCATGATTACCTGATATCACAGGTGACAAAAAGAATCAATTTGTGGGAATAAGTTGATGATGTCACTGGTCACCTCATTATAGCCAGAGAAAATATCTCAGAAACTAGTGCTCCAAGTCTTTTCAGCTCCATGGCCAGTATCAAAATGTCTTAGCTGCGAAAACTGATTGCTGACAGCCTGACAAGTGCAGTACTGTACCTTATGGTATCTTTTCTCTCCTGACAGCCTGACAAGTGCAGTACTGTACCTTATGGTATCTTTTCTCTCCTGACAGCCTGACAAGTGCAGTACTGTACCTTATGGTATCTTTTCTCTCCTGACAGCCTGACAAGTGCAGTACTGTACCTTATGGTATCTTTTCTCTCCTGACAGCCTGACAAGTGCAGTACTGTACCTTATGGTATCTTTTCTCTCCTGACAGCCTGACAAGTGCAGTACTGTACCTTATGGTATCTTTTCTCTCCTAAAATCATCTGATCCCGCATCTTCATCTGCGCTTTTCTCTGTGTTGCAATCAGATTCTCCAACTGGGCTAGCTGGTTGTCATACATTGACTTTATTGCCGACTCATCAAACGTGTTGTCTTTCATGTTATCTGAGTCTCGTTGCATTGCTGTGAATGGATCGCCAAGTCCAAATCTGCCATACTTTGCTTGGTAAAGAAGTTGCTTTGCTTTTTCAGCCTGAAAAAGAATGATAAATGTTAACTTGATGTCTATATACAAAATGGGGGGATCGTCAGTCATGTAACTTGTCAGGGTCATGACCTTTGTACTGTTAAGAAAATGTAATTGTGCAATTTTTATGTCACTGCCATGTTTTGAAATTGAGAAACATCCCAATTTGCCTAAACAGATATACCAATGGTCAAAGTACAAAACGTGGATATTACCAAAGAAACAAGAAAACTTTTGATGCATGGCATTAAGTTCGTGCAAGAATATTTTTTAATCCAACTTGCAATTGGATGAAGCCTATGGCAATTTCACAAGCAAACTACAGCCAGTGTCAACTGCATTTGAAAGCACTGTCTGTCATAATGTATTGAGGTGTGCATAACAGGCATTGATGTATAACACGCATCAAAAATCAGTGCCAACACAAGAGCTATCACTGAAGGTGATTAATACCCCCGCAATATGGCTTTGTCAGAGTATACAGAAATAATGTTGGCATCTTTTTAAAATGCGACACAAATTGTGCATGTATGTCATCTATATATAAAAATCTAAGTATTCGGTAAACAGGAAGTAGGTGAGCAAGGAGCATTAAATCGCTTTACACCATATGGGAATATATGATAAAGCAATAAGCAAAATATCAGGCTGCTGCATGTTTCAGTTGCTAAGAAAAGTACAACGGAAATTGTGCATGTATGTCAAGTATGTGCACAAATCTAAGTATTCGGTAAACAGGAAGTAGATGAGCAAGGAGCATAAAATCGCTTTACACCATATGGGACTGTAGGATAAAGCATTATGCAAAATATCAGGCTGCTGCATGTTATAGTTGGTTAGAAAACTGCGACGGAAATTGTGCATGTATGTAAAGTATGTGCACAAATCTAAGTATTCGGTAAACAGGAAGTAGATGAGCAAGGAGCATAAAATCACTTTACACCATATGGGACCAATAAGCAAAATATCAGGCTGCTGCATGTTTCAGTTGCTTAGAAAACTACAACGGAAATTGTGCATGTATGTCAACTATGTGCACAAATCTAAGTATTCGGTAAACAGAAAGTAGATGTGCAAGGAGCATAAAATCGCTTTACACCATATGGGACTAAAGGATAAAGAATTATGCAAAATATCAGGCTGCTGCATGTTATAGTTGCTTAGAAAACTGCGACACAAATTGTGCATGTATGCCAACTATGTGCACAAATCTAAGTATTAGGTAAACAGGAAGTAGATGAGCAAGGAGCATAAAATCGCTTTACACCATTAGGAACTATAGGATAAAGCATTATGCAAAATATCAGGCTGCTGCATGTTATAGTTGCTTAGAAAACTGCAATGGAAATTGTGCATGTATGTCAACTATGTGTAAAAATCTAAGTATTCGTCGAACAGGAAGTAGGTGAGCAAGGAGCATAAAATCGCTTTACACCATATGGGACTATAGGATAAAGCATTATGCATAATATCAGGCTGCTGCATGTTATAGTTGCTTTAGAAAACTGCGACGGAAAATTAACATGCCTTTTGGTTGATGTAATGCACCTTCATAGTAACAAAATCTAAAAATATGCGGCAAACAGGAAGTAGATGAGCAAGGAGCATGAAATTGCTTTACACCGCATGGGACTATAGGATAAAGCATTATGCAAAATATCAGGCTGCTGAATGTTATAGTTGCTTAGAAAACTGTGACGGAAAATTAACATGCCCTTTGGTTGATGTAATGCACCTTTATAGTAACAAAACCTAAAATATTCGGCAAACAGGAAGTAGATGAGCAAGGAGCATGAAAGTGCTTTACACCATATGGGACTATAGGATAAAGCAATATGCATAATATCAGGCTGCTGCATGTTATAGTTGCTTAGAAAACTGCGACGGAATATTAACATGCCTTTTGGTTGATGTAATGCACCTTCATAGTAACAAAATCTAAAAATATGCGGCAAACAGGAAGTAGATGAGCAAGGAGCATGAAATTGTTTTACACCGCATGGGACTATAGGATAAAGCAATATGCAAAATATCAGGCTGCTACATGTTATAGTTGCTGAGAAAACTGCGATGGAAATTTTGTAACGGACGGACGGACGCACGCACACACGCACGGACAAGGGTAAAACAGTATACCCCCGTCTTCTTCGAAGCGGGGGTATAATAAGAAAAATCGGGGCCGATCTGAAGTATTTGCGCTGAAGTAAACTATAACAAAGTAAATAAAATCTTTGATAGATAATAGACAGTAAAACAAAATCGGCACCGAAATAAGAAAAATTGGTGCCAATCTAAAGTATTTGTGCTAAGTAAAATATTAAAAAATGAAGAAAATCTTTCCGACAATAAAATAATCACTATAATAAGTGCAATCATGTCACCACCTACTCCATCAGTTGCTTGTCAATCAGCAAATATATTGTAACATCTGTCAGCAATAAGCTCCGATAAAAATCTATTAAGGGAGCACTAACACTGAAAATGGCAAACCAGCGTTTTTTTTCCTTCTTTAACTACCTCCGCAAAACGGTACCATTCCCAAAGCTGACCGGAGTCTTCCCAATTTAAAGTACCGGACATTCCCAATCCCCAAAGCTATATTTCCAACAACAAACAGTGCCGTTTCCCAATTGACCAAAGAATTTTTTTGCAAGAAATGTCATTCCGCGTAAAAAAAACCTTACCGTTCAAAAGGGGAGTATCTCTTATCAACGCTCTGGTTAGACTCTTACTCAGTTGTTATCATTAAATAAAATAGACATGTGACGTCATTGATCGGGTCCGCGTTTTATACACGTCCTTTTTTCAGACTGGCTTACGGTAAATAATTGCAAGTTGACTGATTCTTACGTATAAAATTGAAGCGCAATGACCAGTCTCCAGAAACTGAAAGTAGTTAACAAACTTCACAACAAGGTTTAGAATGAGCGATTATTCAAAGGAAGCCGTTAAATACGAACACTGGCACTGTTTTGTTCAAGATTTTGGGTATATATCGACCGATCCCATGCCATTGGCGACGAGTCCCGAGTCTGAGCGATTTGAACCAATGAATGTAGGTACCGGTATCGAGCAACCTCCCGTACTTTCTCCCGAAATTTTATCAGACTGAAACTAAACTTGAATCCAACCTTCCGACGTATTTGGATACCAAACTGAGTCCCACTCAGAAGCTATCCTTGAGCTAGATGTAGCTCAAGACACATTGCCTCAACCTGACACTGACTCCAGCCCCCACTCCTTCCATTATAATTTCAAATGCAGATTCATTTCACATTAATTGCAACCTCAATGAAACTTTTCCTGCCAATGGAAATTATTTTTCCATAGACAGGCAGTCTTTGGATTGGCTGTAACTTAGTTCCGGCTTAACAGTTACATCACTTAAGGGTTTCCTGTTAAAAAACCAGAGCTTATGATGCTTGGTGAAGCTGAATAAAATCCCTAGTGTTTACTTACATGAATAAAGAAAAAATCCCAATTTGGCTGATTTGCGACTGATTTTTTTCCCAATTTCAATATTTTACGACGCGAAAATTTCCCAATTGTAGGGGAAGGGGAACCTTTCCCCTTTGGGGAAAAAAAACGCTGCAAACACTGGCTAAAATTTCAAAAATGAATTTTGGGGAAAATTATTGCCACCTACATTTTAGTTAAGAAATGCATTTATCTAAGGATGTACTACTGTTTGCAAGCTAATTACCAAGCACATTCTAAAATAAAATAAAAACCATCTGCTTGAAAACTCTGAATTTCATGGACAAAATACCAAAACAACTCATACCTGAAATAAGAATAAGCTGATCTATAATCATAAGAGCCAATTCGTCCAATGATGTTAGGGTGTTCAAGATTTCCATGAAAAAATTACTTCCTGATCTACTTTCAGTTTCAAGGGCAAAATATGCTACACGTACATCGCTGACTGATTATATGAAAAGGTATGCCTTACGACGTTTTAAAAAATTGTCATTTGACATTAATCATCATATTTTCCCCTAAATTTGATGTACAATTAACAGAAACAGGTGAGCTAAAAAGAAAGCCAAATGAATGCTTGCTTATTTTCTTATAAATTATATGTTTTTTCTTCACAAAGAGAATACAATTACCTCAAAAGAACATTTTTAAGAATGATTATTAAAACATTTTGAGTACGAAGGCAGTTTACAGAAGCAGCTTCCATTACTTCTAGCAACCATAAGGTCCATACTGAAACAAGTGCAAAGTTAAAATTTTAAACCACGATAACTTTAAATACAAGGAATCTTTGAAAACTACATGTACTTAGCAGGATTATATTTAATGCAATTTGTGAACAACATGGCCAAGTATTTACGTTCGCGAAAACAAATTGATCGAAGAATACACATTGATATTAAACGCAAAAATGTGTGATATTCAATACATTTAGACAAACAGCTAAGATAGAAAACTTGCTTATGAAAATGAATTGCTGGAAAATATGTGTAAAATGGGTTAGCTGCCCTGTGTTACGAGCTAGAAGGCAAGTCATAATTATTCCTTCGATTCAGCCTTGTCAACTTGTTCTATAATTTACAACAAAAGCACAAACAGTAAATGACAAGACATTAACACTGCTAAAATACATAAAAGGTAAGATTTGTATTGTAATAGGCTGGGGCATTGCAATATTAATAATAGCTAAGTTATATATAGCCAATGCTACGTTTTTGTGTAAAAATCCAAGTATCGAAAAGGGCATAATCAAACTCAATCAAATGTGACCTTGACCTAAAGAATTTGGCATCATCCTGAGCCTGATGTCATAAGCAATATTTGAAGATTTCATGAAGAAATACTGAGAAATGGCGAAATAATAGCCAACGTTAAGTTTTCATGTCGAATTCCAATTACAAAAGGGGAATAACTTCATCAAATGAGACTTTGACCTAAAGAATTTGGCAGCATTATAAGAGTGTTGTCATAAGCAATATAAGTTTCATTAAAAACATTAAGAAATAACAAAATTATAGTCAATATAGTCTCAAGCTGATATCTCAAGGAGTTGAAACGTCTTTGTTTTAGGGAGAAAATGTGAGCATCACAAAATTTTAATGTACATTAGAATTCAATTTTTTTTTTAAAGATTGGATCTATGGTGTGAACATGTCATACGGTAACACTCTCATGAACAGATCGCTTTATAAATAGTCGTTAATGTATTAAGTGTTGTTGATCGTGATAAATAGTCAAGTTAGGAAAAGTGCTACAATAGGCTGTTAGACCAAAGATCCATAACTGCAGGAACAAGGCTATCAGGAGTCTCTCATGTAACAGATGATATGAATGGTCCTGTATTTTACTATTTCGGAAAAAAATAAAAAATCCAAAAAATTTGTGAAAAATCATTGAATTTAGAATGTGCAGATAAAAATATCTGCACTTGTTAGTGAAGCTTCTCATAAAGTGAAATTGAATTCTATCTGTTCGTGGCTAGTGCAGACACATGTTGCATAAAAAAACAAGAAAGACATTTGTAACTAGATGGGTGTTCAGTTGAACACTTGTGTCGCCCTCTGGTACAATGTCAGAAAAAAATGCAACTTGACCGAAACAACATCTCATCATCAAGAGTGTGTTGTCTTGAGCAATATAATTTGGAACTTTCATGAAGAAATATTGAGAAACGGCAAAGTTATAGCCAACATTAAGTTTTCATGTCAAAATCCAAGTACAAATAGGGGGCATAACTCCATCAAATATGACCTTGACCTAAAGAATTTGGCATCATAATGAGCATGTTGTCATAAGCAATATAATTTGAAAGTTTGATGAAGAAATATTAAGAAATGACAATGTTATAGCCAAGATTAAGTTTTCATGACAAAATATAAGTATGAAAAGGGGCATAACTTTGTGGCATGTGACCTTGACCTAAAGATTTTGGTATCATGAAGACCGTGTTGTCATAAGCAGTATAATTTGAAAGTTTGATGAAGAAATATTAAGAAATGGCAAAGTTATAGCCAACGTTAAGTTTTCGTGACGGACGGTCGGACGGACGTCCTGACAAATCGGCACTTAAGTGGCTATCGTTTTGTTCTCCCCATTGTTCTTTTTAGCCACATAAACCAAAATAGCCACATAAACCCATTACGGAATGAATGACATCAAAGAAAATGTACAGTTACCTATTGTCCCTATAGCCACCTAAGTACCAATTTATCCGGTCGGACGGACAAAGTGATCCCTATGTACAAAAATTGCATCAATAGCTAAAACCTCCTCAAAAACTTTTTTTTATTTCCAGGTTTACCATGGCACAATCAAAATGTCAGTTAAGGTATTTCTCCTGGTTAAGTGCGCATGTGCTAACTACCGCAAAAGGACGAATTGTCGTTAAAATTCAATAGCGGTATTTTTTAATTATTGTAATAATAATAATAATAATAATAATAAATAATTCAAAAACCAAGGTATTAAAAAACGTTACGTATAGTGTAGAACAATTCAACCACAACGGATTACATGTATTAGTATCCCAGTTCATTTATATAGATTAAATACACGTAGTAATAATAAGAATGCTAACAAAGGTTGAGGTATGCGAGCATTCCATGAACCTGAGAAAAAAGTAGCTTAAAAAAGATCATTTTGTAAAAGATAAGATTTAAGTTTCTTTTTGAATAGAACAATATTGTTTGAAGATCGAATATGCAAAGGAGTTGAGTTCCAAATGTTCATTCCCGTAAATCTAAAAGAATTTCGTAATACATTAGTTCCGGGACGGATATGTTGTATGTCTTTCCTAGAAGATGATCTCAAGTTGTATGATTCGTTATTAGCTACAGGCAATATGTTTGTGATATAATCAGGTGCAAGTTTATTTAAGGCTTTATATACAAATATTTACATTCCTATTGATTTCTTCGTTTAAAAAAATTCGGTTCATTTTGCATGAACCGCATGACCCGTAATGACGTCAGTAACGTCATGGCTGTTACTATTGAAAACTCCCACGTATTACTCCCCCTTTTCACTTAATACTAATTTTTGAAAGCGTTCGACTTAAGTTTATTTAAAGAAAAAAATGAATAAAATGTAAATATAAGTAATGATTCTTATTTTGGTGCGGTTCATGCAGATTGGACGTGCACGCGAGAGCTGGCAAATTTACCATAAAGCGCTAGCGCGCTTTATGGATTTGCCAGCTCTCGCGTGCACGTCCAATCTGCATGAACCGCACCAAAATAAGAATCATTCCTTAATTAACCCTGAATGATATTTACATCTGCTAAAGAATGATAGCCATTTTAACGTTGTGAATAACTCCTTTGTTTGCGTTTGTATAGGTTTGTGCAGAATTATTCGCGCAGTACGCTTTTGTAATTTTATAATTCTATTCAATGCTGATGTATTAGCATGGCTCCAAATGACGCATCCATAATCAAGTATAGGCACAATATACGCATTATAAAATAATTGTTTCATTTCAGATGTAAGAAAATAGGATATTCTCTTTAAAAATGAAATTTTAGACACTACTTTTGAGCACGTTTTATTTATATGTTCTTTCCAACTTAGTGTATTGTCTACATAAATTCCAAGTAACTTTTGGCATTTAACATTTTTAATTTGAACACGGTTGATAAATAGTTTCAAATCAGTTTCACGATTAGCTTGTCTTTTAGATGTTATAACCATACAAGTAGTCTTAGACGGATTTACTGCCATGTTGTTTTTGTGGCACCAAGTGTCAATCACATTAAGATCATTCTGTAGTTTTTGTTCTATAACTTGAATATTTCGATCATTTACATGAAGAGTTGCATCATCTGCATACATGTCAATTGGTGAAGAAATATTTAAAGATATGTCATTAATGTACAGTATTGAGTAGCTATAATCAAGGAAATAACACATACAGTCGAGTCGCGATTTTACGAATCGCGATTTTACGAAATAACGGTATACTACGAATAAGGCGGCCGGTCCCGTCCGTATTCCTTCTTTAGTCAATATAAAAAAGATGCGATCGAACGAATTGCGATTTAACGAAAAATGCGATTTTGCGAATAATTATGACAGACCCTTCAGCTTATTTCCAGTGCAATAAGATTGCAATATAACGAATTTCGGTCAGGTAGGTGATTTTCACACCTTTTCGAGCGATATCCGTTTTTGTTTTGTTGAGCAATTATCGACCCAAGCAGTTGTGACACGATCGAAATGCTCTGTAAACAACCATCGGGCGTGTTTGCTTGTAACAAACAGTTTGAGTGATTAAATGTCCAATGTTTGAAATTGTATGAATTTAAAACAATTGTATAGCTTGTCATTCTACTTCTGCCTTTTAATTCTGCATAATCTTATTACTACGGCGATTATTAATTCAGTAAACTGATATCGGCATTCTGAGCAATTTATGAAGGGCCAGGTTTTTTTCAAAGGGAGGTTAGCTGAATCTTAATTATAATTGATTAATGATAACATGTAATTTCACAATAAAAATAACTACATCGAACATTTCTTTTCTTTGTTTTATTTATTTATTAACATTTACCGTGATATCACAACAATGCCACATTACGTCATATAACGACATTGACGATTTGCGGCGGTATCAACAACCAAAACTATCAAAAATGCGATACTACGAAAAATGCGATTTTACGAATAATCGGCTCGGTCCGATGCCTATTCGTAAAATCGCGACTGGACTGTATTTATCAGTTATGCTCTAAATTTATTGATTTTCACTTTAAATTCGTCCGTGGGTTAAGAAAATATTTTGCGACAGTCATTTTTTTTTCAAAACGCTTTACTTCTGTTCGTCCTCCAACTTGGAATTGAAAGCTAGTTTTTGTCCGTCTGGCTTAGTTAGCCCATTCCATGTCATTGCATTGTCATTTCATGGAAAGCTATATACCTTGTAGACAGGTAGAGAACGTGTACCGGGCAAATATTGATTTTCACAGCAAGTGATTTCAATGCTCGCAAAGGTCAACCTGTTTTCAAGGACGATAAAACAATTTTGGAATTACTTGGAAGTACAACCAAATATTTTTTGTCAGACTGGCTGGTTGGTGATGAATTTTATACCGAGCTATGTTGTAAATAAAGGACATTAGCTCTGAGTATTTTTTAATTACCACTGGCTTATTACAGCATTGTTATTGACCTACTTATCTTGTAAATAATGGACACAGTCATGACAGTGGAGAACTGGTAATATATTGTTTATCATTTTGTAGTTTATGTTTCAGTGTGAGTTGAAAAAAATTGAGGTCTTGAAAATGCAGATCTCCATTCCTTGCTGTTGTCACTCTGCTAACTTACCGTACAAGAATTATAGTACACCAACTCTTTTTCAATAAAATTTGCTCGGTAAAGACTGCAATTTTGAATGAAATGTGAAATATAGGCAAATTTAGTGATCATTGTCATCAATGCAAAGTGTAGTTAAGCTGCAAATCTGCAGGATCATTTTTGTCAATTCAAAGTGTAGTTAAGCTGCAAATCTGTAGTGTCAAATCTTGATTTGTATTTAATTTTTCAACTAAGATATTGAAATAGAGCCTATATGGCAATTGGCATAATTATCAGGCAGCCAAACTAGACCTATTGTGAGAGTATTGCAGTATGCCAAAGATCTGAAGTTCTATTCCTGGCGGTTTCCTGCTGTGGAGATCCTACAGTAAAATCTCAGTCGAGGCCTTTATATTTTCATCCTACTATTTTACTTTTGGTTACCACATTACCCGTTGCCCAACACTGCACTGTAGGTCCAAAAAGTGAAGTGACAGTCACCACAACCCCATACATTCCTTGAAAGTTGCCGCCGAACAAGGATTTTCTTCATTATTAGTTATATCATATTTTTCATACTGTTAGATGCCACCTGAGATGCTGTCTTGAGACAGGGCTTTTTCAGGGGGTTTTGGGAAAAAGGCCCCTGCTCAAATTGGGAAATTTTTACACAGTATACACTGGTTTTACACAGGTTGCATACATAAATTAAAGGAATGTAAATTTCACAGATCACTGATCAAATGTAAACAATCTAATTTTGTCATTTGAAAAGCCCCTTGATTATATTTATTCTCTTTTTTGTATTTAGTTTATTGGCAAAAAAGTTATTTCTGTTGAAATGGGAATTTTTTTCTTAAACCGGGGAATTTGTTTCTTGAAATTGGGAAAAATAGTCCTTATTTGGCATTGGGAATGGGTCCCATTATCGGCCCCGTGAGACTAGTTGAAAAAGCCTTGTGAGAGTAATAAAATTGAATATTTATATGTTGTACTGAAAATGGGTAAAACTTTACTCTATTTATATTTTTAAGCAAATATTAACTTTTAATGAATCTATTCCAAATTTTCAGCAAAACATGTTACACTTCTTGTCTGTGAAATGAAAACAAGGCAGTATTTTTGGTAAAAATCTTTCTTAATATATCATTAAAATTAAGTTTTCCATGCATTTTTGTTTTTTTTAAAGAGACTCACTGATTTTTCAAATAGAAGTTTAATGCAATCTGTGAATACAGTAATTCCACAAGTTTGCTTAATCAACATAATACAACACAGACTGACATGTCGGTCTAGTAATTTTACTTTTTCATATACTGAAAATGCAAAAAATTATACAATTAAATTGCATTTCTTGTTTACAAATAAGATTGTGTCTTTTTTATAATGTGATTATTTTTCACATGTTTTGGTATTTTCACAATATTATATATTTTGCTATTGGTGAGGAACTAAAGTTTACTTTTAATAGTATTGCTTTATCTAAATATACCAGCTATATAGGTATTTATAGTCACAAAAACATCATAATACAGAATGTAAGCAAGTTTATGTAGTTCCAACTAGTATGACTGGGAGAAGGCAGAGAAGTTTAGTTGAAAAGTAACAGCACTGCATTACTTGCAACTTAAAATGTTTCCAGAATGAATGAACCATATACATGTATCTGAAACATGGGTTCATAACTTTAATTACAATAGGAGTAGTCTTTATCTTAAATAAAAGTATGCTTTCAAAAAAGTTTGATTTATCAGTGTTAGATTGTTCAGATGTTTTATTCCTACAACAGTGAGCAAAAGGAAAAAAACCTATACAAAGTCACATTTTATTATGTTTCCTGTGCCTTAGTGGGTGGGGTAATATAACACGTTTTCTTTCAAATAAGCAAGAGATTTTAATAAAATTATGGTTGAATCTCTAAAAAAAGTATTTAACTTAACTGATGTTTGTTTTTTTTGTGCATATATTGCTATTACTTACTGAGGGCTGTAGTGATATATTCCAAGAAAATTTGTTATTAATAATATGTTTCTTCTTTAACACAGTTTTAAAGCCTGAAGGTGTTGTGAACTTGTGAATGGTGTTCTTCAGGGACAACATGTATAACATCATTAACATGTATATCATTATTAATTTCTGATGTCAACTATATGAAAATGTTTACAATCTTAAAAAATCAAAATCACAGAAAACTTTAAAATATCTAATTTGTGTGGAGTGCTGAAGTTTTATTTGGAAATTATCAGCCTCTAGTTTCAACATAATTTTTCATATCAATTTTATAAACTAAATACCTTTGATTAAATACATTATTTTTTGTAAAATAATCATTTATATAAGCTTGTTTTTCATTTATAGTTATATTTAATACAAAACAGATAATACTAAGAATGCTCCAGATAACAAAATAATTTTATTGTACATTTTAAACTGGTGGGTGGGGTAATTTTATAGGCATTTTCCTCTATTTGTCAAGTACCTGACCTTTTTTTTTTATTTCAAACCATGAATATTCTAATACAGTATTATGCAAACCTTCAGAAATAATGACTGGTGGTGAAAACCACCATTTAGAAGAACAAAACCTCATCAATAGCACAATTTTCTTAAAAAATGACGATTTTGGAAATAACTGTCAATATTTTTCTTAAATGGTCGGTGACCCCATATTTTTTGGTGTAATTGTGAAGATTGATATATAAACATGGCTATCATCAAAGTTTAAAAAAAAGTTAAATTAATCTATGCACTATTTTTACTCCATTTTCGTGATATACAAACTTTTGCTTTATAATTAAGTGGGTGGGGTAATTGGTGCTCTGTTTTCCAAGCGAAAGCAAGGAAGTTAAAATGTGTGCAACAGATGTGTTGTTAATGTGTCTGTAAACCGATTCGGTAAAAACTTGCAACAACTGCTAGCAGAACAGCCTCTGAAAATGATTCATCAAACACCACTCTTTTATTTTTGCGAGTTTAAAACTTTGCAAAATTTCTGAGGGTATGTTGATAAAATCGAACTTTTTGAAAGAAGAAGCATGGTGACCCCTACATTTTTTACTTGATTTTTGCTAGTTAATGAATAGACTAACTCCTGACAAAATATCTAGAAAAGTTAAATTACTTTAGCAAACCAGGCGAACATCCTTAATGTAAATGGAACAGTTTTGTTTGGCCTTATTACTTAATTCATAGTTTACATTACCTACTCCAAATCACAAGGCACAAGGGCATACATTTGTGAAGATTTTGGACAACAGAGAACTTGATGTACCTTTAATGTTGCTATGACCACATCTCTAGCTTGTAGTTCTCCTTCTAGGTAACTAAGGAGCTGAAGAAGTTCATTTCTTGACAAATCCATCTGCTTAGGGTGCCGCTGAAAATAAAAATAAAGTGACCTCAAGCTCAGTGTATAGTTCAGTGGCAAAGTAAACAAGAGCCGTCAGTGACGGGTTATGCTCCCCGACGCTGCTTTGTCACAAATATTTTTTATTAGTACAGGAAGAACTTGTAAGAAAGCAATTGCATTTGAAAGTTTCTTAGAATTAAAAGAGAAAGCATTGTACAGTATTTGAAAAAATTATAAAAGGGATATCTTTTTCAAATATGTTTGTTTGTTTGTTTGGGGTTTAATGCTCGCTTACAGGCGGACAGTTCACCTAACCATCATTCCAGGGTTTGTTTGTTTGTTTGGGGTTTAACGCCCGTTTTATAAGTAAGAGAAATTTCAAAGGGCAATAAATCAAAAATCAATAAGCAAGAGTTATGGTTCTTTTGCAATGCACTGCTCCTCATTGAGATCTATCTACTTATGAAGTTTCAACTTCATAACTCTTATACTTTGTGAAATAAGCCCTGGACAAAAAGTAAGTATGAGAAATTTCAAAGGGCAATAAATCAAAAATGAATAAAGCAAGAGTTATGGTTCTTGTGCACTGCACTGGTCCTCCCTGAGATCTATCTAGTTATGAAGTTTCAACTTCATAACTCTTATACTTTGTGAGATATGCCCTGGACAAAAAGTAAGTATGAGAAATTTCAAAGGGCAATAACTCAAAAATGAATAAAGCAAGAGTTATGGTTCATGTGCACTGCACTGCTCCTCAATGAGATCTAACTACCTATGAAGTTTAGTCTTGATACCTCTTATAGTTTTTGTGTAATTGTCCGGACAATATTATGACGGACGGACGAACGGACGAACGAACGGACGAACGGGACGGACGGACGGACAAAGCGGCAACTATATGCTCCCCCGAATTTCGGGGGGAGCATAATAAAGTTTGTAACGAATACACTTTCATTTTCTCTAAGATATTTTAAAGGGAGATGTGCAGGGTCGAGCAGGTGTACTCAGTAAAATCGTAAACAGATCGATCTATGTAACACTTACGTGTACTTTTCACTAAACACTTCATTTCAAACTCTCTGGGAGGAAGTTTTGGGTTAATTTTTCCATTTTACCGGACCTGAATCCGCTGAAGAAATCCCTATACAAAAAATACATTCTATATTTAGCAATCATTCTATATTTAGCTCATTGCTGAGCTTACTTTTCGTGGTGGCCCAGGCATTTTGAAACAAATGGCAACGTCGATAGTCGGCAAGGTACACTGAATGAGTATTTTGGTTGAAGTGATCACACGACAATCCCAAAAACCACCACAGCTTTATGCGGGAAATACAAAAATAGCTAACCTATGCGCGTCGCATAGGATAGGAAACACTATTTATTTATCTTTTTTATAAAATATTGGTTTGAAATATTTCAGGTGTAAATCAATATTTGAGCTTCATATAATGATATTCAATTGATTAATAACCCTTTTTGCAAATCTGTTCCATTCATCAATCTTGCACATCTCCCTTTAAGTGTTATTTTCAGTTTATTGTCAAGCTATCATGTCCAGGAATCATTGCGACCACAATGCTCTTTTTATTTGTTAAAATTCAATATACTGAAATGGAAGTAAAAAGTGAATATTTCTTTTCGCTTTGTAGATACTTGTTAGCAAGAATTTAAATAAGAAAAAACATCACCATGCAACAACAAATTTGGTTTTGAAGTATTAAAGTGTATGCACAGTATAATTAACTGACTATTACAGATACATAAGGGCATTTTATGTATTTTATTTTACATAAGGCTTAAAGTAAAATTGTGTTTCTGATGGCATAGCCCAAAATACAGGGTCGGTAGGTAGCCTTTTTTTTATAATTAATAGATAAAAGTGTTAAGCTTGTAATTCTCAGTTTGTTTATATGTCAAAAGCACAAAATAATAACTGATCAGTACATGTATTTATGTTCTTGTACTGTTTGTAATGAACTTAAATTCTTCAAAATAAAAATAAAACTTGAAAATTGATTCCATTGTTATTCATATATATTACAGCATGTTTATTCTGGCTATTGAGGAAATATCAAAATTAACACCAAACCATTTCAGTCCACCTCTTTTATTCTTTACATTTATACTAGAAAACTGTTAAACTTGAATAGTTTCTGACAAAATCACCAACTACAGCTGACCATGGCTATTAAACAAGAGCCAGTCGGAAACGACAGCACGCTCGACTATTCGAAGTCAGACATATTTAAGCACATTTAAAACTGGGCTTCATTTAAACTGGGGAGTGATTCAGGAGTTTATGACACCCAACACACACACATGAACAAAAGTTTCTTAATCCAAGTTAGGAAATCAATAAATTACACTTAATTTATAATTGTAGTTTTTTTAGAGGGTTTACACAACCCAGTCCATACACCCCTGCCCACCTATAGTGTGGTGTAGTATAGTAAGGTATGGTATTGTTGTTGATGGTGTTGTTGATGGTGTTGTTGGTGGTGTTGTTGTTGTTATTAGGGTTTTTGTCGGTTGTGTTGTTGGTGTTGTTGTTGTTGGTGGTGGTGGTGTTGTTGTCAGTGTTGTTGCTGTTGGTGGTGGTTGTTGATGCTATTGTTGGTGTTGATGTTGTTGTTGGTGGTGTTGTTGATGGTGTTGTTGGTGGTGTAGTTGTTGTTATTTGTGTTATTGTTGGTTGTGTTGTTGGTGTTATTGTTGGTGGTGGTGTTGGTGGTATGTGGTGGGTGATGGTGGTAGTGTGGTGTGGTGTGGTGGGTGGTGGTGGGTGGGTGGTGGAGGTGGGTGGTGGTGGTGGGTAGTAGTAGGGGGTGGTGGTGGGTGGGTGGGTGGGTGTGGGGTGGGTGGGTGTGGGGTGGTGGTGGGTGGGTGGATGGGGTGGTGGGTGGGTGGTGGGTGGGGGTGTGTGGGTAGGGGGGTGGTGGTGGTGGTGGTTGGTGGTGGTGGGTTGTGGTGTGGGGTGGGTGGGTGTGGGGTGGGTGGTGGTGGTGGAAGGTGGTGGTGGGAGGTGGGTGTGGGGTGGGTGGTGTGGTGTGGTGTGGTGTGGTGTGGTATAACCACTCAACACTTTCAACCAAAGTATGTTAAGTACATCTGTTTTAAACCTTTTTTATAGCATTACCTATGAAAAACACTAACATTGAAACTTTAACCATAATTTCTAAGTCTTAATTCTAATTTCTAAGCGAAAAAGGGCAAAAATTAAATAAAAAAAGCAAGGATGAGTTATGGGCCTTTGAAAATCAACCTGATGTATGATAAAATAAAGGTATACAAAGTTTTAAAGTTGTCGTTTTAATAGAATGAAAGATATGAGGTTTCACCACCTTGCACGCAAACTTTAACCTTAATTTCTAAGTCTAAAAAGGGCAATAATTTGATATAAATCAAAGAAAGAGTTATGGTTCTTGGCATACCGTATATTCCCTATTAAACGCCCTCGGGGGCGTTACATTTTGCAAAAGGGGGGCGTTTAATAGAGACCAATTATTGACAAAATGTAGTTTTTAATAATTGTGTTATCGTATTCCGTTGTGCATAACACGCATTGATGTATAACGCGCACCCATAATTTTGATAAAAATCGGATGTATAACGCGCATCAAAAATCGGCGCGAACGTAAAATTTGGCGCCGATCTGACCTTTTTGTGTTGAAATAAAATATTATAAAGTAAAGAAAATCTTAAATAAACAATAGACAGTAAAACAAATCGGCGCGAATGAGAAAAATCGGCGCGAACGTAAGAAAATTCGGCGCCGATCTGAACTACCGTATTTGTGTCGAAGTAAAATATTACAAAGTAAAGATAATCTTTAAAAAAACAATAAAGACAGTAAAATAAAATCGGTGCCGACATAAGAAAAATCGGCGGGAATGAAAAAAATCGGCGTCGATTTAAGTATTACATTTTGTGCTAGGGTAAAATATTACGAAAAAGAGAAAAACTTTAATAAACAATTAAAATAGACAGTAAAATAACCATCTTATTTCACGCAAACATGTCACCACCTACACCAATGTCATGGTAATTCACTTGTCTACTTTTGAAAAAGACTGGGGGGCGTTTATTAGGGGAGGGGCGTTTAATAGGGAATATACGGTACATAGTCAGGGTCATGATAGTGAACAAGTTTCAAAGCTATAGTACAAGAAGTATGAAAGTAACTAGCTTGCACGCAAACTTTAACCTGAAATTCTAAGTTGAAAAAGGGCCATAATTTGATTAAAAATTAAAGAAAGAGTTATGGTTCTTGGCATACATAGTCAGGGTCATGATGGTAAATAAGTGTTGAAAGTTTCAAACCTATAGTACAAGAAGTATGAAAGTAACTAGCTTGCACGCAAACTTTAACCTGAAATTCTAAGTTGAAAAAGGGCCATAATTTGAACAAAATGGTAGTTAGAGTTATGCTTCTTGGCATACCCACTCGGGATATGATAATGAACAAGTGCTGAAAGTTTCAAAGCTGTAGTATAAGTAGTATGGAAGTTACGGGTTTGTACACTAGCTTGCACGCAAACTTTAACCTGAAATTCTAAGTCAAAAAAGGGCTATAATTTTAATAAAATGAAAGTTAGAGTTTTGGTTCTTGGCATACACACTTGGGAGATGATGATGAACAAGTGTGCCAAGTTTCAAAGTTGTAGTATAAGTAGTATTGAAGTTATGTGTTTGTACAGTAGCTTGCACGCAAACTTTAACCTGAAATTCTAAGTCGAAAAAAGGGCCATAATTTGATGAAAATGAAAGTTAGAGTTATGGTTCTTGGCATACACACTCGGGACATGATGATGAACAAGTGTGCCAAGTTTCAAAGCTGTAGTACAAGTAGTATTGAAGTTATGTGTTTGTACAGTAGCTTGCACGCAAACTTTAACCTGAAATTCTAAGTCAAAAAAGGGCCATAATTTGATCAAAATGAAAGTTAGAGTTATGGTTCTTGGCATACATACTCGGGACATGATGATGAACAAGTGTGCCAAGTTTTAAAGCTGTAGCTATAGTAGTTTTTTAGATATCAGTAGGTTGCACGCAAACTTTAACCAAAGCGGGACGCCGACGGCGACGCCGACACAGACACCCAAGTGAGTACAATAGCTCGACATATTCTTCGAATAGTCGAGCTAAAAATACATTTGTGAGATTTTCCAAGTGTCAGACATTTTTATTGGTTTTCTAACGCCGACCACCATGATTGTTTACTACGGCGATTTTGATTTTCGCAGACGAATAAAACAAAAAGTTGATGTCGAATAAAACAAAATGTCGTTGTTATAAAATATCGTTGTCATCTTCTGCCAAAGATCCATGATGACTGAAACCACAACGATGCTTCGATATTTTTTTCCAAATAAAAAAAAACAAGAAAAACGTCGCCACACGCCGGAAATCTAGTTTTCATTTAATACTTATACTTTTGTAAAGAAAATATCTGGTATGAAGAAGCTGAATTTCGATTTTTAGCAACAGTGATCTTGATCACAGACTTCTGAGTAGCAATCCCAAGTTGCGTCTTGGTATAAGCTATCC
This sequence comes from Corbicula japonica, assembly GCA_038501625.1. Taxonomy (NCBI): domain Eukaryota; kingdom Metazoa; phylum Mollusca; class Bivalvia; order Venerida; family Cyrenidae; genus Corbicula; species Corbicula japonica. Next base: position 148,943 of record JAZAYU010000014.1, on the reverse strand, counting down.
AAAGAAAGTTTGGTGTCAATAACCCAAGAAATAATGGGAAACCTGAATTTCTATTTTTAGCAACAGTGACCTTGACCTTTATCACAGACACCTGGGTAGCAATCTCAAGCTGCATCTTGATATAAGCAACCCACAAACCAAGTTTGGTGTCAATAGGCCTAAGCAAAATCGTTATTGAGGGGAAATTGAATTTCTATTTTTAGCAACAGTGACCTTGAGCTTTATCACAGACACTTAGGTAGCAATCTCAAGCTGCATCTTGATATAAGATACCAACACTAATTTTGGCGTCAATATACCAAAGCAAACTCAAGTTATTGAGGGGAAACTGAATTTCTATTTTTAGCAACAGTGACCTTGACCTTGATCACAGACACCTGGGTGGCAATCCCAAGCTGCCTTTTGATATCAGCTACTTATGTACCAAGTTTGGCATCAATAGGTAAAAGCAAACTCAAGTTATTGAGGGGAAACTGAATTTCTATTTTTAGCAACAGTGACCTTGACCTAATCACAGACAACTGGGTAGCAATCCCAAGCTGCCTGTTGATATAAGCTACCCACAAACCAAGCTAAGCGTCAACAGGCAATTTGGCATCAATAGATAACATTCACAAAATACTTAACAAAAAATCTAAGTCAAAAATGGGGATAACTTTGGCAAAACACAGTCAGGGGTTATGAAACTTGACCTGATAATTGGTACTGTGATGTCAAACAATTATCTTAAGTTTCAATGCTATACCTTGAATGGTAACTGAGAAAAAGAGAACTTTCACAAAAAACTTAACACAATTTCTAAGGTAAAAAAGGGGCATAACTTTGTCAATATAAAGTCAGGGATTATGAAACTTGTCCTGATAATTGGTATTGAGATGTCAGACAACTATGTTAAGTTTCAAAGTTGTTTCTTAAAAGGTTACTGAGAAAAACACAACTTTCACAAAAAACTTAACAAAATTTTTAAGTGAAAAAGGGGCATAAATTTGTCAAAATACAGTCAGGGATTATGAAACTTGTCCTGATAATAAGTATTGTGATGTCAGACAACTATGTGAAGTTTCAAAGTTGTACCTTGAACAGTTACTGAGAAAAACGCAACTTTCACAAAAAACTTAACAAAACGCCCGCCCGCCCGCCCGCCCAACGACATACCCCAATCTAATATCCAGGATTTTTCTAAAGAAAACCTGGAAAAAAAGGGTCGGTCGGTCGGTCCACCAGAAACAAAAATATTTTTTTAGGCCTAACAAAGCCTTGATCTGGATACATAAGCATTTCACATAACGCATGTCAAGATTAAAATGAGCAATTGCAGAGTTCACAGTTACTGAAGGGAAATTGAATCGACAAATATTAATTGTCTGATATTTTAGGAATTTTTTTCAATATTGCAACACCACCAACAGCAAGCTTAGGATGTGTCATGTGGAAAAATTTTGGAAATCATTGGCCTAAAATATCCCAGAAATTCCTAGGAATTCTTTAGATTATTGCATTGGAAAATTTAGGAAAATCCAACAAAATCCCATTTTTTTCATCTATCAAAACTTTATATCTAAAAAAGTTATACCGTCTTCGTTTGAATATAAGCCGCACTTTTTTTCCAGGATTCGGCGAAAAAAAGTTGGGGGTGCAGCTTTTACATAGGTTTAGGTTCCCAAGACATTTTTCCAGGCCTTCAAAGTACCGATTTTTACTGCGGCGAATGTGTCAAGCGCACCGGTATATGGACGCTGAACGAGATATTTGTCACGTCTACATGGTTTTATCGAAAATATTATTTGATAGGTAAAAGAATGTACTAAATAATAAACTATTATTGAAATCTTTTTACTCTTCTTTTTATTCTGAGTACCGGTAATTACAATAAAAATAATCGTCAGTTCGCAACTTGTCATGATCTCCAATCCGGGGACATTTCTATGCAACGAGGTAATCATGTGCGAACGCAAATAATTATGATTGCCACAGGCAAACAACTGCTTAGAAATGCTGTCACAAACTCTACTGCACATACAATTACCGGTACGTAAATAATCAGCAACATTAACGGACAACAAAGTAAAATAAAAGTTATTTACCGGACGCTAACATATTCCATCATTTAAAATACATCCTAATCTTTAATTTTTCCTTTTTATCACATTTCAGTAATTATTGCATCACACAAGCAAAAAATGACACGCGTAAACAACCAGGTAGATCAAACGTTTTTATAGTAAAGCCGAAATCAACACGGATGGTAGTTTCGAGCCGACAACGTCTTTTGAAGTTGCGTTTGATGTTCGGCGGTATCGATTTTTTGCCTCCATACGAAATACACAGCATGGTCATGTTTTTTGTAAGGGATACATGCAGTTTTTATAAGTTAACGTCTGTTTCTCAAATCGTGCGGATTATAAATGTAATAATTAAAGATAAATGGTATAAAATGCGAATTTCGTAAGAACCAATATCACCATCAAGGTAATTATTTTAACTTATTTAATAATCATGCAGACTGGCTTTTACTAGTGTTTTACTATCATTTTATGGAAAAAGTGGGGTCCTTCAAGAACTTCAAGAAAAAATGTGTATCCGTAAAATCACAGTGACCGTAATGTGTGAAAAACTCTGAAAGCCAGATGACATGTTTTAAGATTCCCTTGGTAAAATCAGTGTGACCCTTAATTGGCAGCTTGGTCTCACCTGCCATAGAGGGTATGTCACTTGACTAAGGTATGAAAACTGAAAGCATAATGCCATGTTTGAGATTTTTTTGGAATGTTTGACAAGGTATTGAGATGACACGGTCGACTCGAATTTTATTTTAAACTCGCACATTTTGGTCATATGTCATTTAAAATGTCTATACCTTCAAATTATCAAACATAATTATTGTTATGGGTCAAACGCGTATGTACTACATTGAAAAAGTATAGCTGGCTATTGTTGCGTACGCTGAGGCACACGGGAACCAGCGATTCAAAATGGCGACCAGTCTGAAAAAGAGGCCGCAGCCTATACATAGAGTTAGGCTTTTTTTCACCCATTTCCATTGGGGTTTTGGGGGGTGCGGCTTATATTTAGACGATGACGGTAGTCAACGTTAAGTTTTCATGATAAATCCAAGTACAAAAAGGGGCGTAACTCCATCAAATGTGACCTTGACCTAAAGAATTTGGCATCGAAACGAGCCTGTGGTCATAAGCAATATAATTTGAAAATTTAATGAAGAAATATTAAGAAATGGCAAAGTTATAGCCAACGTTAAGTTTTCGTGACGGACGGACAGACCGACGGACGGACGGACAAAGCGATCCCTATGTATCGCCATTTCTTTGAAAGGGCCACACAAAAATCAGTAAATCCATATTTATTATCCAATATCCTTCTTATATTATAATAACTAGATGGGTGTTCAGTAGAACACTTGTGTCGCCCTCTGGTGCTGTCGGAATAAAAATGCAAGTACAAAAAGGGGCATAACTCCATCAAGTGTGACCTTGACCTAAAGAATGTGGTATTATCAGGAGCGTGTTGTGAAAAGGAATATAATTTGAAAGTTTGATGAAGAAAAATTAAGAAATGGCAAAGTTATAGCCAATGTTAAGTTTTCATATAAAGGGGAATAACTCCATCAAATGTGATCTTGACCTAAAGAATGTGGTATCATCATGAGTGTGTTGTCATAAGGAATATAATTTGAAAGTTTCATGAAGAAATATTAAGAATTGGCAAAGTTATTGCCAACGTTAAGTTTTCGTGTCTAAATATAAGTACAAAAATGGGTATTACTCCATCAAATGTGACATTGACCTTGCGAATTTGGTATCATCTCGAGCGTGTTGTCATAAGCAATATAATTTGAAAGTTTGATGAAGAAATATTAAGAAATGGCGAAGTTATAGCCAACGTTAAGTTTTCGTGACGGACGGACGGACGGACAAAGCGGTCCCTATGTATCAATGCCATTTCTTCGAAAGGGCGACACAAAAACTAGATTGGTGTTCAGTTGAAAACTTGTGTCGCCCTCAGGTAGAATGTCGGAAAAAAATGCAATTTCAAAACGGGGCAAAAGTCCATCTTGACACAATAAGTTGTCATCAACTTAAGTGTGTTGTCTTCAGCAATATACTTTGAAAGTTTCATGAAGAAATATTGAAAAATGGCCAAGTTATAGCTTAAACTGACCCCAAAATCAATAGGGTTCTTCTACTCAATAAGGGCTATTACCCTATTTTGTTTGAATGCTCTGGGTCAAGCGGTACTCCAGTTATTGACCGGATAAAGTTTTGACTCTCCCGGGCCCCTGTGACCTTGACCTTTGCCCTACTGACCCCAAAATCAATAGGAGTCCTTTACTCAATAAGGACATCCATCATATGAAGTTTGAAGGCTCTGGGTGAAATAGAACTCCTGTTATTGAGCGGAAACAGTTTTCACTCTACAGGCCCCTGTGACCTTTTACCTTTTACCTACTGACCCCCAAATCAATAGGGTTACTCTACTCAATAAGAGCTATCACCCTATGAAGTTTGAATGCTCTGGGTCAAATGGTACTCCAGTTATTGAGCAGAAATGATTTTCACTCTTCGGACCCCAGCGACTTTGACCTTTGACCTACTGACCCCAAAATCAATAGGAGTTCTCTGCTCAACAAGGACATCCATTGTATGAAGTTTGAAGGCTCTGGGTGAAATAGAACTCCTGTTATTGAGCAGAAACGATTTTCACTCTTCGGGCCCCTGTGACCTTGACCTTTGACCTACTGACCCCAAAATCAATAGGGTTCTTCTACTCAATAGGGACATCACCCTGTGATGTTTGAATGCTGTGGGTCAAACGGTACTCCAGTTATTGAGCTGAAACAAAGTGTGACAGATGGACAGAGGGACAGACGGACAGGGCAAAAACGATATGTCTCCCCCATAGGGGGGTGGGAGACAATATAAAATATCAGGCTGCTACATGTTATAGTGCTTTAGAAAAATGCGACACAAATTGTGCATGTATGTCATCTATATGTAAAAATCTAAGTATTCGGTGAACAGGAAGTTTCAGTTGCTAAGAAAAACTACAACGGAAATAGTGCATGTACATGTATGTCAACTATGTGCACAAATCTAAGTATTCGGTAAACAGGAAGTAGATGAGCAATGAGCATAAAATCGCTTTACACCATATGGGACTATAGGATAAAGCATTATGCAAAATATCAGGCTGCTGCATGTTATAGTTGCTTAGAAAACTGCGACGGAAATTGTGCATGTATATTAACTATGTGTAAAAATCTAAGTATTCGGTGAACAGGAAGTAGGTGAGCAAGGAGCATAAAATCGCTTTACACCATATGGGACTATAGGATAAAGCATTATGCAAAATGCTGCTGAATGTTATAGTTGCTTAGAAAACTGTGACGGAAAATTAACATGCCCTTTCGTTGATGTAATGCACCTTTATAGTAACAAAACCTAAAATATTCGGCAGGATGTAGGTGAGCAAGGAGCATGAAATTGTTTTACACCATATGGGACTATAGGATAAAGCAATATGCAAAATATTAGGCTGCTGCATGTTATAGTTGCTTACAAAACTGCGACGGAAAATTAACATGCCTTTTGGTCGATGTAATGCACCTTCATAGTAACAAAATCTAAAAATATGCGACAAACAGGAAGTAGATGAGCAAGGAGCATGAAATTGCTTTACACCATATGGGACTAAAGGATAAAGCTATATGCAAAATATCAGGCTGCTGCATGTTATAGTTGTTGAGAAAACTGCAATTTTGTTACGGATGGACACTTGATGGATGGATGCACAGACAAGGGTAAAACAGAATACGCCCCCTCTTCTTCGAAGTGGCCCATAATAAGAAATGGCAAAGTTATTGCCAACGTTAAGTTTTCGTGTAAAAATCCAAGTACAAAAAGGGGCATAACTCCATCGAATGTGATCTTGACGTAAGTGAATTCGGCTGCGTGTTGTCATAAGTAATAAAATTTGAAAGTTTCATGAAGAAATATTGAGAAATGGCAAAATTATAGTCAACGTTAAGTTTTCATGTCAAAAAAGGGACATAACTCATCAAATGTGACCTTGACCTAAGGAATTTGACATCATCATGAGCATGTTGTCATAGGCAATATAATTTGAAAGTTTCATAAAGAAATATTAAGAAATGGCAAAGTTATAGCCAACCTTAACTTTTCGTGACGGACAGACAAAGCGATCCCTATGTATCGCCATTTCTTCCAAAGGGCGACACAAAAAATTAAATAAACAAGGCAGTCGGAACAATGGCAATATCCCATGTCACACGAGGGAATGTTGGAAAGGTTATGGAAGCTTAATTGCTATTAGGACATATATTACATGACTCTACGCTTGGATCAACACCTGTGATCTGGACCTTGAGCCAACATAGTTAAAACACAGGTTCTGCCCATTGTTCAATGAGGTGAACATTTGTCCAAAGTTTCATGAAATTATATACAGCAGTTTTCAAGTTATGGAGCAAGTAGAAACACATGATTCAAACCTTCAAAGACAACTGGTGAGTGACCCTGACTTTGAGCGGACAAGGTTCGAACATGGGTTTTGCACATCGTCTTGAAGAAATGAACATTTGCCTAAAGTTTGTTAAAATTCATTCCTCAGGGGTTCAGAAGATACAAGGACACAAAATACACAGTTCAAATCTTTAATGACCTTGACCTTGAGCCAGCCAGGTTGGAACATGGGTTCTGCACATCATCTTGATTGGCTGAACATTTGATCAAAGATTCACGCTTTTCATTCCCGAATTCAAAAGATATGAACCAGACACGCAATACATGGTTCAAATCTTCAAACACCACTGGTGACATTGACCTTGAGCTTGCCTGGTTGGAAAATGGGTTCAGCACGTTGTCTTGGCTGAACAGTGCACTAAAGTTTCATGAAATTCCTTCTAGGGATTGAGTACCGTAAATACCCGTTATAAGACGGGGTTTTCTCCTTTGAAAATAGCCTTAAAAGTAGGGGACCCGTCTTATAAGCACGATCTACAATAAGACCTCTTTTTTTGGCAGGTTTTTAAAAAGTTTCTTATAAAACATATATTTTTTTTAATCTTGGCATTATCTATCAGAAATTTTTCGGTAACTAATTTTCGATGAGCATTTTTTATTATAAGTTTGTTCGTTTTTTTTCTTGGTTTAGTAATAAAAATTTTATGAATCTGTTTGGAAATTATTGTTGACAGCATTATAATTATGTAGAGCAATGTTTGTTGTAAGGACTATTATTTATTATGATATAATAAGAATAGATCACTCTTCATGTTGGCCAGAGTAATAATGCTAATTGAATATTTTAGCTAGTTTGCATATTAATATAATCTCAAATTTTCCCACTGAGAAACTGTAGTAAATTAATGGTTAATTTAGAATAAAATCTAAATAGACCAGATTAACGTAAGTTTTTTCTGTAGTACTTATCGTTGTGCAAAGCCATCATATTCATGAAAATGCATTACAAAGCGATTTAATTGTCTAACGAGTCAGATTATAATGCATCTTCTGCAGTTCCGTGTACTTTCTGCAAAGTTATGCAGAATAGTTCTTTATTTATTGATATAATTTATAGCCATAATGTTGAAAGGGTCCGGAAAATATCCGTGCTTACATCAGGGTCAATGAACGCTTGCAATTTCTAGATAAAGGGAAGTCACTCTTCTGTTAACTGTGTATTTCCCGATTTTGGAAAGAAAAAATGTATTCAATTACGAATGACAGGAAGTCGTAAATGGATTACCAGTCAATGAAATGTCATGCATGGCCTTGAACTTCAGACATGTTGATGTTTTGATAAACAATTATTGATTTTCTAACCTTACATTAAGGCTCCAACGTTTACACGTGTAAACAGTAACATTTCGATTTCGGGCCGTAAACGTTAACAGAATCTCGAACGTCACAAGTCATATCTTTTATTTAGTGAACATTACTACTTATTAACTTGCTTTCACTTCATTTAAATTTATTTTCAGTGGTTAAATAAGGGTTTACCTTATTTTAAAATGGAATATCCTTAAAAGTTTTCTTTATTCTTACAAAATTTGACCACTTTTAAAAATTCTCCGTCATCAAAATGACCCCTTGCTCAGAGATGGGGTAAAAGGTGGAAAAAAATCGAATTTGCATGCATAAAATACAAGAATATGCATCAGTTGAAATCCCTGGATGTGAGTGTAGCAAAATGACTGATTCGGAATTTCACAGGATTCCTCGGGAAGTTTAGCGATCCGATTAATTGTTATTAACAACTTACAAAGTTTAGTGAAACTTATATTGCTATCAGGTTTGTATGATATAAACAACGTTTAAACGGCATCATTTCGTTTTTCATGGTCCGTGTAAACGTTTACAAAAATTTGTAAACGTTGGAGCCTTACCTTACATGACTGTGCGCAAATGAAATTACCGAGTTGGTAATTAGCATTAGGGTACTGGTGGACATCAAAGACACCACATGCACTTTACTTTGATGCTGGTGATAAATAGAGGTCTTTCAAATTGTTGTGCGCATGTGTTGTACTCCACGTTTAGGTACGAAAATATTGGTTTTATCCTAAACCGACATGTGAGGGGGCATTTTACTGTGTCATTGTTAACAGAATGAACGGACATGACAACGGTGTCATTTTAAAGCTTATGATAAATTATAATAATAATTATGATGAAGCAAAATAAATTCGAGTTTTACGAATTTCTGAATACATGTATTACAGGCTTAAAAAAGTCTGGTCGGCAAGATTTGACTGTGAAAAGCGTAAAACAATCAAAGATGTATAGTTGCCACTTAGAATCAGGAAGTCTTATATGAAAAACAAAGACAGTGTGGATTTCATGTTACTGTGTATTTGCCACAGACACATATATAAGCGTCTCGAGTTTTTTCTGACAAAATGCGTTTACTTCAAGAAATATATTTTATGTTATCAATAAATTGAAAGAAATAATTTGTTATTGTCACATCTAGCTTTAACTTTTCGAATACCTAAAAATTGTCACGAGTTCAGTCCCATATTTCTATAACTATATTTCGTAGCGTTGAAATGGCTGATCATGTAGTATACGTCTTATTCATGTTATTATAAACATCAATTTTTTATAAAATCGTCAATAAGACATTAGTTTAGGTCCCATTACATGAATATTTACGTGTTACGGAAATGAAGTAGAAAGAAGATCAAATGTACTCCAACCTGCCAAATCGCAGGATTTTATCTGAAATCTCTGGAGTGTAAGGTTCTTCTCCGGATCTTAGGATTTTCAGGCAAAATCTCCAGATTTAAGAAATATTGGATAAGATAATTTAATGAAACCTTAATTTAACTGAATTTAGAATGGGTTTTACAATTATATAAATTAATATTAAGAAACTTGGTCTTGGTCTAGGCTCCCAAATTTACTGTTTATTGAGAGATTACGAGAACCTGTTCAGTGACACGATTCCTAGGGCATACATGTACACAACAGCTAAGTGTCATAAAACTAAACTCGGACCGGTATATCTCACTCGCGTTCATTTGTTTTGGTCTATGGTCATTTTGATTTTTAAACAAATATGAAAATATTATATTTTAAAAACCTTCAGTGGCAACAACAATGAACTTCAACATCAAAATAGTTTTTATTAAAAAAAAAACTCTGGATTTTTTTTCAAATAGTTTTGGCTGGCCTGCCGTCCGGCGATATTCGTTTGGTTCAATGAATTTAACGATTTCTCGGGTTGAAGCAGGAATTATCCTTTTATGTATATACGTAATATTCATTCTTAAAAGCAAAACACGCAAAACGCGTATCAAGTCGCCGATGAGCAACATAAGAAATATGTGTCTCGTTCCACAAATAATTATAGCGTTACCAAAAATGCCAAAAAATCAAACAAATCCGTTGGATACTCACATCCTGAAAATACCGCGATGAATAATGTTTAAATGCGAATAAACTTTTCTTGATGTGCTTGTAAATGATCATAACGATTATTTTTATTCTTCGTTGTTAGACTGAACTCACTTATTTATAAATTTGAAATGATTAACCAATATGTTCTTAATTTTATAATCTCTTAGTCATAATAACAATAGTTAACAATGCCCCCTCGCGTGCAGTTATCGACTAAATATGCTCTTTAATTTTAGAGAGCGCTAAGGAGAGGTAACAATTTGAAAGAACTCTATTACAAAGTGCTACTAAGAAAGCATGTGAACTTTACAAAGTAACTTTCGAATATTAACAGTTTTATCTGTTAAGCTATTGAAGATGTTAAACAGTCATTACACTGTTTGATATGACTAATAACAGGTTGGATCTAGAGGGGGTTCAGTGGGGTTGATTGACCCCACTTCTTGGGCCAAAATGAATGAAATCATCATATGACTGCCACAAACAACCCCTTTCCTGGAAATCTTGCATGCAATCATGAGTAAGATAGTGATTGTTTAACTTTTTGGCTGTCGATTGTTTATGTCAAATAAATTATTTATTTATTAAAAAAATATTTTATTTATGTTTAGTAGTGTTTGTAAACTAGAGGTCTCAGAATAATTTCAATAAAAGTATTTCTGACAAGAAAAACATGAATGATAACATGAACAAGAGTAAATTTGATATATTCTCACTATCCCTAGCTAAAAAATTCCACTATTTACCATTAAAAAACTTTTTTGGAGTCAGTCACCCACCTGAGCACGAATAAAGGTTCACAGGTATGTTATAATAAAATTACTTATTACTGTGGTATCATTTAATTTCGCTGGCACGAAATTTCGCGCAATCGCCGAAGAAGACAGGTTCGTGCAGACGTAAATCCCCGATTTTCAAAAAATTGATAGTGAAAATGATAGTGAAGATGATAAATCTGAATTTTTTTCTGATGCAAGAAAATTCAACTCTGGGAAATATGAGGCAAGATTTACTTGGTTGTACTACAGTGTTAGCAAAGCAAAAAGCAAAAGATCAGTGAATATTTTGTTTTGTTGTGTTTGACAGCTGCAAGTATTATCCAAATATTCCCCCTTTCCTTTATTCGTATCGCAATTTTCCCCCTCCAAAGGGCTGCGACCCCCTTCATCCAAAAGTAAAAAGCCCTCGGGCCATTATTCATATGACAGGGCCATTATCGCCAAGTGGCACTGCTTGCCCATTAATTAACCTATACATAATGCCGAAGGAAAGGGTTTGAACAGCAATGAACATTCCTATTGCAGTCTTATGTGCAGTATCCACCTGTTCCAATCATTGCATTTCAATTTAAGTTGGCAAACAGTTATAAAACCAAGATAAAGCCTGTCAATGCTTTAAATGTCAATATTAACCCTGTATAAAACTAAATGCCTACCTTCAATGTATTTGAATTAACCTTTTCCGAGGGATCAAAGTTTCCCGTATTTGGCTTGGTACCCCGAGACGCCATCTTTGTTCAGTTTTGTTGATGAAGAAAATGTGCACAATCTACCGTTATTTTAAGTGGCACTGGTTATTTCAATGATTTTTAAAGATAAAGCTCGATCTATTCTAGTTCTTTTGTGTCATGTTTTCTTCTTAGCATAGTTAGCTGGGAAATTCATCATTTTGCCCAAAATCATTTCCAACAAAGTAGCAAAAAAGTTGATCACGTGACTAAACGGTGTTTAATCGTAGTTATTTACCGGTATCCTGAATATCATTTACACCGCTGCAGCCCTATTAGACAAGGAGTCTAAGTCATTATGATTATCAGAATCAGAAAATATCAGATGAAGTACAGATACGCGCAGTGAAACAGTTAACAGGTCCATTAGATTCGGGGGAAACGATGCTAACACCCCAGTTACACATAGTCATCTGGGATTGATCGGTAGTTTTTTTTTAAGCCGAAATATGGAGTGAACCGATGACAAGGGATTTATTAACACCTTTTTCTAATATTAAACCACCTTTTTTTACTTTTTTTCCCACATTTGTCTACATTTCTGCACATTTTTCAATATGGAAATGCATAATTCAACTAAATTTTATTAACTAAAGTGTTTTAAGGATCGCCCCCCCCCCCCGCAATCTCCGCCCCCTGAACTCGAGGTATGAGATTTTTTTTATAATTTTTATGGAAGTGTCTCCTCGGCCGGGCCCGGTCTATGAGAATATACAGGTAGGACTGTCTCCTCGACCGGCTCAGGTCTAGGAGAATATACAGGTAGGACTGTCTCCTCGACCGGTTCCAGAACAAATAATTGATAATAATAAATTGTGTTTAAACTTGAATATCAAACGCAACAATGGGGAAAATTAATTGAACAGAACAGAACAGACATTTTATTCTTTGGACTTGAACAAAGTTCCTCATCCATACACATATCATTTAAATACATATATAACAAGGTCAATTACAAGCAGTGATATATAACATATAAGTACATATATAACATATGTCAGTTACAAAACAATGACAAATTCATTGTAAATATATATAATAAACACATACTAATAGTAAACCAAAAACAATCACAATGGAGGGAAACATTTACAATACATTGTTTATAAAGTTGTTACGTATTTTTGTGGCGGACTGAATATAAATCGATTAATTATTCAATGTCTTATAGTCATTACTTTTTAATAAATCTATACATTTCATCATGTTCGGTCTTCTCCAGTAATAATGCCGTAAAAACCTTCTTATGTCTTCGTATTTCTGGCATATAAAAAGAAAGTGATACTCATCTTCAATGTCACCAGCTTCATTATTACATACAATACACAGTCTATCGTTTCTGTCAATTCTATTTCTCCCATACCGTCCGGTTTCAATTCTCAGTTTGTGTGCTGAAACTCTAATTTTAGTTGTATTGCACTTTGAGCTCATCTTGTTTAGATATTCCTCATACCCAAAATCGGTCTTTAAATATTTGTACAAAATGACAGCACTATTTTCTCTATAAGAAAAACTTGAGTTTCCAAATGTAATGATTATGATATTATTTCATTGTGTTGTGTATTTGTAATATACTGTAGAAATTTCAACTTGATATCAGCTCTAAAACTCGACTTATAAGGGTTCAATGAGGCCCGCCCATATATGAAAAAATCGTCAAAATTTCCAGTATATTTCTGTAAAATTGCTTAATTTCAGACAATTCTTTTCAATTTTTATATTAAAAGCAACTATTTTTAATAGAAAAAACTTGTTGAGTCTGATTTTCAACACAAACACGTGCTAATGCTATCTTTTGTATGAAGACGGGATCCCACAGGCAACTCAATTGTGTAAAAGTTAATACCGAATAGGGTCCGGTGCCCAAAATTAAGATTTTTTTAATTCAAAAACAAGATTTTTGACAAATAGTATTTTAAAACCTAAAACCCAATCAAACTTAGCCGATTTCAATCACCGAAATCAAGTTTTGTCGACTTCGACATTTTCGAGGTTTTGAATCTTATAAGAAAAACTTGAGTTTCCAAATGTAATGATTATGATATTATTTCATTGTGTTGTGTATTTGTAATATACTGTAGAAATTTCAACTTGATATCTGCTCTAAAACTCGACTTATAAGGGTTCAATGAGGCCCGCCCATATATGAAAAAATCGTCAAAATTTCCAGTATATTTCTGTAAAATTGCTTAATTTCAGAAATTTTGTTCAATTTTTATATTAAAAGCAACTATTTTTAATAGAAGAAACTTGTTGAGTCTGATTTTCAACACAAACACGTGCTAATGCTATCTTTTGTATGAAGACGGGATCCCACAGGCAACTCATTTGTGTAAAAGTTAATACCGAATAGGGTCCGGTGCCCAAAATTAAGATTTTTTCAATTCAAAAACAAGATTTTTGACAAATAGTATTTTGAAACCTAAAACCCAATCAAACTTAGCCGATTTCAATCACCGAAATCAAGTTTTGTCGACTTCGACATTTTCGAGGTTTTGAATCTTATAAGAAAAACTTGAGTTTCCAAATGTAATGATTATGATATTATTTCATTGTGTTGTGTATTTGTAATATACTGTAGAAATTTCAACTTGATATCTGCTCTAAAACTCGACTTATAAGGGTTCAATGAGGCCCGCCCATATATGAAAAAATCGTCAAAATTTCCAGTATATTTCTGTAAAATTGCTTAATTTCAGAAATTTTTTTCAATTTTTATATTAAAAGCAACTATTTTTAATAGAAGAAACTTGTTGAGTCTGATTTTCAACACAAACACGTGCTAATGCTATCTTTTGTATGAAGACGGGATCCCACAGGCAACTCAATTGTGTAAAAGTTAATACCGAATAGGGTCCGGTGCCCAAAATTAAGATTTTTTCAATTCAAAAACAAGATTTTTGACAAATAGTATTTTAAAACCTAAAACCCAATCAAACTTAGCCGATTTCAATCACCGAAATCAAGTTTTGTCGACTTCGACATTTTCGAGGTTTTGAATCTTATAAGAAAAACTTGAGTTTCCAAATGTAATGATTATGATATTATTTCATTGTGTTGTGTATTTGTAATATACTGTAGAAATTTCAACTTGATATCTGCTCTAAAACTCGACTTATAAGGGTTCAATGAGGCCCGCCCATATATGAAAAAATCGTCAAAATTTCCAGTATATTTATGTAAAATTGCTTAATTTCAGAAATTTTTTTCAATTTTTATATTAAAAGCAACTATTTTTAATAGAAGAAACTTGTTGAGTCTGATTTTCAACACGAACACGTGCTAATGCTATCTTTTGTATGAAGACGGGATCCCACAGGCAACTCAATTGTGTAAAAGTTAATACCGAATAGGGTCCGGTGCCCAAAATTAAGATTTTTTCAATTCAAAAACAAGATTTTTGACAAATAGTATTTTAAAACCTAAAACCCAATCAAACTTAGCCGATTTCAATCACCGAAATCAAGTTTTGTCGACTTCGACATTTTCGAGGTTTTGAATCTTAATGACTCTGACCGCTCTTGTCGGAAACTGTCAATAAGTCTCTGTTTAAACATATTTATATATATATTTGGCGGTACACAGTGTGGATCATTCCACAAATAACCAAACCCATTCATCTGTAAAAGATCTCGAACATTGCTTGCCCAGTTCGTTTTGTTATTATTACAATCACGTATAGAACAGAGATATAGCACACGTTGTATACAGTTCTCAGAATTAACAATTTTTAACCAGTACGTACTTTATTACTCGCACAAATCTATTAATGTAAAGAGGGTATCTTTCTAACTCACCATATACACTGGCATTGCTAGTACTTAATTTTACATTTAAAATTCGTTTACAGAACTTCAAATGTATACGTTCTAGCTCTTTGGATTTAACAAAGCCCCAGACTTCACATGAATAATTCAGAATAGAGCTAACAAAAGAATAAAATTGTTGACAATATATATTTGGCTTAAGATCAAATGATTTTACATTAAATAATAAAGATTATTAAAAGTTTTGTAAAAATGTTTGTTTGTTTCTTTTAAGTATAAGTGCTTTCATATGTGAAAAAATAATGGCAGTAATAATAGCACCAATTGCTTGCCCTCTGATGTTTCGACAATAAATCCTTGTTAAAACTATCAAAACTAATTGATCTACTCAGTTTGCAGTGGCAAAATATTAAATATGTCGCAGCAGCTTTGTTAAATGCCGCCGTTCACAGGATTGGTTATTAGCCTATTGTTTGTTGTTACTCAATAAAATACAACATATATGTCTATATCAGTTGGTCCTTATTGAAATTAAAGAACAATTTCTTATTGGTACAATTTTTCTGTGTATTGTATTGGAATCGTATTTTTAAGTAGATAATAAACATGGATGTCGGAATATATTATTTGTGCTAAAGGTTTTCCCCAGAATTTTCATTCACCAGTTTCAAGATGTCTATCCCATTTCAAATTGGAGAAACTTTTCCGGATTATGATAGTTTGAATGTGAAAATTGTTAAATACCAAAAACAAGAAAATGTGCAGTTTGTACAAATGAAATTCAAGATCAGTTGCTGCAGCAAAAGCGCGGACACCAAAGAAAATTTTTAATAAGGAAATTAAGTTTAGGGAATTAACTTTCAGTTGTATTAACGAGGACAGGAAATTTAAATCATACGGCGATGGAAAAAACTAATGAGGTATGTACCTTGTAAAATTTTGTCATATGCGTCGCGGCTGGGTTAGAATATTAGACCCAGGTCGCGGGGACCACGCACGACTATTAAAATGCTCAATTGCAAGCCGAAATTTTATTTAAAAAAACTCACTTTATAATACAATCAAAACACATAGTTTAAGGTATTACTCACACGAGGAGTTCCTTACATTAGAATAAAAGGATCCCCATAAAAATGATCTTCGTTTACAATTTGTTACGGACCGAGTGCCGGGAGATCAGTCCGCAGTATGTGCGCTCAAACCAAGATTTTATCACTTGTACCAGTCCACTGAATTTTACCACTTGTACCCGTCCTCTGCTAGATGCGAAATGGACGAGTTTATTAAAAAAAAACATTGCCACAGGCTAAGCACTGCCCCAGCACGCGAGCCCAAATGGGCCCCATATGGGCTGTATCTGGGCAAACTGCCCATACGGGACCCAGATGGGACCCATATACCGTACAGTGTCCGAAAAAGGCCGACTGGATACGGAACTTCACGATCGTGATTTCTGAATAAAATAGTTTGTTATTTTTTCATATTTTTTTATATTTGTATTCTGAGCTTAGATTAAAACATGTAGAAACGAATTGATGCAGTTTGTTGTCATTTATTAAAAAAAATATTAAATTTGCGGAAAAAAGTCTCGCGGCACTTCTGAAAGAAAGAGAAAGTTGAGCGAGTGATATTCGTTATTAAACAATTGACAAATATCAACAATTTCGGCATAAATAAGTTTATAGGTGAGTAATTATCAAAGGAAACAATAATCTGGTATCCATATTTAACATTAAGTTATTTTATTTCGACGTTATTTTTGAAATCTTAGATCAATTTCTGGATTGTCATATGTTTTCGCGAGTTTATTGTTGCATGAAAAAGTTGCCAATTTCAAACTTAGTAATTACTGTGCGTAAAATTGAAACTTTTGTGCTCGAAAATTAATTTTATGCAGTACTTTTTGTAATATTCAATATATGCAAAGGTCTTTATAAAAAATAATCATTAATTTTATTTATTTTATGTGTTTTAATAACCATATTTAATCTTGCAGCTCAAATACCTGTCAGACTCGTGCTACTAACAGCTGTTTTTCTCCAGCTCTAACACAAAATACCGAATTCTAAGCTCAGGAAGGGTTTGTTTGGTGTTACAGAGTAGATTCAAACGTAACTACAGGGAGTCCCACGAAATTTTAAGCTTTTTGTTCCTTTTTGTGCAAAATTCTAACGAATTTGTTTAGTTTTCGCTGGTCATGTGACCATAGTGCCCAATGCACAAAATGTCGAGCGGGCTTTTTGGCGTATTTGCTATATATTCCTTTGTTTCAGCGTGTCTTTCCCTCAAAGGAAATCATGATGAATACAAGCACGTCCCTTTTGGAGGTTTCATACCCAAAACTAACCTACCAAGCAAAATCAGTATTTGTGCATCACTGTTGAAGTCTTCAAGTTCAACATGGCGAAAAATTAGTAATGTAAACAAGCAAAACAAAACCTTGTCACTTGCATTCCTAGGTATATTACTGCTATTCCTAGCCCATGATATTGAATTAAATCCTGGCCCTATTTATCCATGTGGAAGCTGTGGTTGTGAAGTCACTGACAGTGACAATGCCATTGAATGTGACGGGTGCATTACCTGGTTTCATATCCATTGTCAAAATATAAGCATTAACAGTTACAACAAACTTGTAACATGTGACCAGTCGTTCTCTTGGGTCTGCTCTAACTGTGACCAACAAAATTACTCTACTAGCTCCCAACATTCGTTGTCTTCCTATAGCTCGGACAACAGCTTCAATGTGCTATCACAAAATGACTTGACAGGACAGACAGCAGAAATTGGACTACCCCAAAACAAACCCAACATAGAGATAAAACTAAAAACCCAAAACAATTTACACCCACCAAATTAAAAATTATAATTGTAAATTGCCAGTCAATTGTAAACAAACTCCCAGAATTTCACCTTCTCTTGGAGAGAGAAAAGCCAGATGTCGTGGTTGGTACCGAATCTTGGCTTTCCTCTGACCATAAAGATTGTGAAATTTTTCCTAATACCTTAGGATATGTATCATATCGCCAAGACAGAAACGGCAAGGGGGGAGGTGTCTTTATTTTAGTCAAACAAACAATTTTTGGCCACAGAACAAAAACAACTTAAAACAGATTTTGAAATAATTTGGGTAAAAATTCAATTAGCCTCATGCAAATCTTTATATATAGCTGCATATTACAAACCAAAGGAAGACGATGTTCATAGTTTTGAAGAATTCAAAAAATCACTGGAATTATCAAAAATGCTTAAAGGTGTATTCTGGATCCTGGGTGACTTTAACTACCCTCATTTTTTATGGGATTTTGATTTTAAGGGAACCATTAAAAGCAGCTGCAAACATCTTACATTATATGAAGATTTCCTTGAAACGCTAAATGATTACAACTTAACTCAAATAATTACTGGTAAAACACGAGGTCAAAATACCTTAGACTTATTTCTTACATCCAATCACACTCTTACCAGTAAAAGTAGTGTAATTCCAGGTATTTCCGACCATGATATTATATCAGTTACTGCCGATCTGAAACCAAACATAGTCAAACAAAAACCAAGAAATGTACCACTTTATCGAAAAACAAACTGGCAGGACTTTAAATCTTATATGGAATCATTCAAAGATGAAATTTTAAAAACCCATGACAATATGTCGGTTGAAGAAATTTGGTCTTCCTTCTTAGAAAAAATTACAGATGGTATACATTCTTTTGTTCCCATTAAACGCATTGGTACAAAAACGTCTCTCCCCTGGATAACACAGGAAATAAAACGTCTTATAAGAAAAAGAGATAAGCTTTATAAAAAACAAAAAAGAGATGGTAGCCCAGCAAATAGAAATTCCTTTCTAAATATGAAACATAAAATTAAAGCTAAAATAAGTTCTGCTTATAATAATTACATTGAATACGTCTTAGGTATAAATTCGGAAAACACAGATGAAGAACAAAAGAAATTTGATAATCTTTGCATTACAGAAAAACTTTTAAAACAAGGTTATCGGTATCACAAATTAAGGAAAACCTTTTGCAAGTTTTATCGCCGATATCCAGATCTAATTCATAAATACAGCTGCAGTTTAAAATCACTATTGCAACAAGGAATTTCACAGCCAGTTTTTTATGGAGATTTAATTTATAAACTTAAGAAGATAAAAGGCGATGTTAATTTCTCCCGGTTATTTGTAAAAACCATCTGTAAATTTAAAAAGAAAGGTTACCAACATGATATTTTACAGCGCTCTGCAGGCCTGGTGATTAACCCATCTACAGTTGATCATTATGCTTACCTCTTTGGTTGCACGACGGTGGCAGGGGTGTAAGAGTTTATGAAAGTTTATGGGGAAATCTTTTCTTAAAAGAACCTAAAAGCTCGATTTGTTTCTTTTATCCCTGTCATCGTGTTCTTGCTGATTTTACTCCAGGTGCTCTGGTCTCGGAAAGATCATTGAGTACCCGCCCTTTGGCTTTGCAATGCTATTAAATTCTTATGTTTATATGTTTGTATGCTTTTGCATGCAACATTGTTGAGCTGATGGGTGGGTTGGAGTTATTTCACCAAGACAATTTGTACTTGTTTTGTGATACGAGAACCTGTTGGGGCAAGTGTGAGGTTGGTGCACCCTAGAACCTGGTTTAAACCCCCAGTGGCAATTTGTTTTGCCACTGACCGTTCCAAGGCGGTATCCCCAAAGGTTCTCTTGTTTATTAATTGTTTGTGGCGTCCTATTTGAATTGACATACATATATAAAACATGCGCTCTCTCTATCTTCCTCTCTTCTTTTTCGCTGCGTGGGGAGGCTGTGTTTTTTTAGTGTGGCGATTCCTGATATGCATATGTTGCTCTTTTATATAGTCTACTTAAATCTGCTAGACAAGATTCTCAAGGCATTTCAACTCTTTTCGATCCCATTACACAAAAATCTAAATCAAATAAAAGTGATATCACCAATATTTTAAATAAACAGTTTCAATCTGTTTTTACCCCTGTTTCTCCCATAAAACTCTCCCAAACATGCATGAGTAAAATCTGGAATAGCTTCAACGAAAAAGATATACCGGCTCAGTTCAAACAAAAGTACCCTAGCATGCCAACTATTATTATTTCTACAGATGGTATTCTAAAATTACTGGAAAAACTTAATCCACATAAAGCAGCAGGGCCAGATAACATAAAACCCCTAGTCCTTAAGGAACTTAGATACCAAATTGCACCTGTTCTTAGCATTCTCTTTCAAAAATCTCTCAACCAAGGCATACTTCCTAAAATTTGGACCTCGGCAAATGTAACACCTCTATTCAAAAAGGGAAATAAGGAAGATGCCGTTAACTACAGACCCATTTCACTTACCTGCATACTCTGCAAAATGCTAGAACATATAGTAGCCTCAAACATCACAAACCATTTCAATAAATACAACATACTTTACGAACTTCAACATGGTTTTAGAGAAAAAAGATCCCGTGAAACCCAACTCATTCAATTAGTAGACGACTTAGCCAGAAACATGACCAACGGACAACAGACAGACCTCATACTCTTAGATTTCAGTAAAGCTTTTGATAAAGTTAATCACCTCAAATTATTGTACAAACTACATGAACATGGTATTACAAACAGTACCCTTTACTGGATAAAATCTTTCCTAATTGGTCGTACACAGCGTGTAGTTCTTGATGGAGAATTCTCATCTGAAGTCCCAGTCACATCTGGCGTACCCCAAGGCTCGGTTCTCGGCCCCTTATTATTTTTATTATATATAAATGACTTACCTGATTCAATCCAATCCCAGGTCAGGCTGTTTGCGGATGACACTGCTGTGTACTTAGCAATTGTAAAGCCCCAAGACAGTACAACTCTTCAGACTGATTTAAAAAGTTTAGAAATTTGGGAAAAGAAATGGGACATGGAATTCAACCCAAGTAAATGCCAAGTCATCAACATAACCAGGAACAAGCATACCAAAATTTTTAATTATTCACTTCATGGACATATATTAGAACATGTAGATTCTGCGAAATATCTAGGAGTAACACTATCCAAATACCTCTCATGGAACAAACATATTGATAACATCACTTCATCCGCAAACAAAATTTTAGGATTTATTCGAAGAAACATCAAAACTAAAAATGTTAAAATTCGTGAAACTGCTTTTAAAACTCTAGTCAGATCCCAATTGGAATATGCCTCTTCAGTTTGGAATCCTTACACCTCCAAAAATATACAAAAATTGGAACAGGTTCAAAGAAGGGCTATAAGGTGGGTAAAGGGTGACTTCTCTGGCTTCAGCAGTGTCACCCGCATGCGGCAGGAACTGGGTTGGACGACATTAGAGCAACGACGTACGGACAAGAGACTGATCCTGTTTTATAAAATAATACACAACTTAGTAGCTGTTCCTATACCACCATACCTAGAGAGACCCAACAGAATGACCAGGCACATGCATCCTCTTTCCTACAGACAAATCCACACTACTGCAGATTATTACAAGTTCTCGTTCTTTCCGCATACAATAATACTGTGGAACTCCCTGCCCACTATAGTAGTCATGCAGCCTAATCTTGCAAATTTCAAGAAGGCTTTGCATGCAACAAACAGACCCTAAATGACTGGAGGTGTTTTTATCTTTTATCTATCACTGCTGACTCTTATCAGCCTTTTACCCTTTTGCACTCATCCTTTTAACACATGCACTGACGCGCACCTGCCAAAAATACCATTTGTTTGGGAGTTCGGCAGTATTTATAGATAGATAGATAGAAATGTCCACGAAACAGTATCCCGTTGCCTCAGAGCAGTTCTGGCAACCAATGTTGCTCGGCTTTACAATTTCAAGGGAACGAAGGGGAAAATTAAGTTTGAAGACTTGCGCTTGAGCTTGACCAATGTTCTCTATAGTAAGTATTGAAAATCTGGAAACCATTGTTTCATTCGTTGTTTTTTTTATCTAAATATAGGACTGTTCTAGAAGTTAATTCTTATGTTAGGTTAGTCTAAATTTTATCAGCTGGTTCGACTAGTATACATGTGTTGGTTGTCTAATCTGTTTGCAAAGTAGGATCCTCTTGCAGCAAAATAGATCTACTATTGGTCACTTTTATCAGTTTTTAAATTTGAAACTCTGTCTTTTTGTATTATAGCACCCATGTAATTTTTTCAGCATGGGTGAAAAACTTAAGCTGTTTATCTCGCAGTAAGATTTTATTAAAAATTGTAAAAAGAAGGAAATGCAACAATCTTTTTAAAAAAATCTTTTGTTCTAAGCAGACTATTATTCCATGTGTTCACATTTTTATTTTGTGGTATACTATGAATGTACCCATATTGTTTTGCTTTGCTTCATGGTAACTAATTGTTTGTTTCTCATCAAAACCTACTTGAAGTTTACATTTTAAACCAAACTCATTAACCCCTTCACTGCCAGGCTAATACGCACCCCTTGTGCCAAGGGAATTCCTTAGAAATAGCTGTATTTGTATATAAAATATATACATAATATGTGCTAAATGTTTACTTATCTTTATATATATTCAGGGTGTCAACATATGAATGCAGCAACGCGGTCAAGTAGTCGAAAGGATTTTGGAACTTAGTATTACCAAATGGCTGTCTGAGTCTCGGGACCAGGATGGTGGCCGGAAGTCGCGAGATGGGCAAAACAAGAATGGTCAAAATAACAATTCAGATTAATAATTCAAACATCTAGTGAAATATGTGCCAAATGTTTTATACTTCATAATAAATATACATAGTCATTCCACCAAAGGGTTTTTTTGTTATTGTTTTATTTAAGAATTTTTCATTGACTTGTTTAAATAAACTAGAATGACATGATTCATGATTTATAGGGTTCACTTGTAACTGTATGTTTTACCAAGGTTAATGTTTTAATTTATCATTCAAAGCCAATCTTTTTAGGCTTTATATGTGTTAAAATTGTCACCAAGTACATTGTAAGAACATAAAAACTTTATATGATTCTATGTTAATGTTTTTACTACTTTTGAATGCATGCTTAAAAATGATGGAAGGAAAATACCCACTGTCTAGTGTTCTAGTTAGACTGTTTTTTATCTAGAAGCAGCTATTTAGTATTGTGTAAATTGTTTGATCTCGGGCTCTTTTTAGTGTTTCAGTTGCCTCAAAATATAGGACAAGTTTCATAGAGGTGTTGATTTATTTGTCTGCTAAAAAGTGTTAACTACAATAACTTTGTTTTATTCATGTTTTTTTGTGTTTGTTACCTGTCTAGTTTATACATAAGGTACATTCAGAGATTCATACAATTCCTTTATTTTAACTTTTTGTTACAAATATGAATGTGTCTGATGCCTTTGTTCATTTCAACAACAACCTGACAAAAAAGACCCTTATGAATGTTAAGTGTAATTGAGTAAAATTAAAACCATTGTATGATTGCTTTTGATTGAGGATCATTTGCATACAATGTAGGATGTTTAAACCGGCTGCTAACTTCTATGTACTTGATTAATGACAGCAACAAGTAAATAATATATAGCAGACATTTTTGTGATAATATATCAATTTAATATTACATCCAGTCAAACTTTTTGTTATTATATATCAATTTAATATTACATCCAGTCAACTATGTGACAAATTTTTTGATATTATATATCAATTTAATATTATATCCAGTCAATTATGTGACAAACTTTTTATTCTGCATATATCTATTCAATTTCAGACCACAATTTTATGATTTTTTTAAGCGACTATACATGTATTTATCTTTATTTTGTATTTGATGTCCATTTTGCAATGACTAAAAGTATGTTAAAGTGATACTAGTCACTCGATCATATCTTCAGTATTACACTTTTTTTTCAAGTTATTTACCAATTGCATGTTCATGTGCATAAATAATTGTTATTACTTGTATATGAATTAGTTTATTTTTTTACTGATCCATATTTGCTACATATGTTTATATACATTTACATGATTTTTATTTGCACTTGTATTGTTGCTGAAAGGTATCTTTTGAACGTAATATTAAAAGTGATCAAACTTCATTTAGTTGTTTGCCTTTATAATGTGGTTCACCATTGTTAGGTTAATTGTTACGCCTTAATTTTACAAAGGCATTTGAAACTAGCAGACTTGAACCCTCCAATTAATACATGCCAGGAGATGAAGGATCCAAGTACAGTTAAAAGCCAATGCGTTTCCTGCATATAGCCCAGATACAGCCTACATATAGCCAAAATACAATCCACATATAGCCCACATACAACCCACATATAGCCTAGATACAGCCCATATGGGTCCCATATAGGACCAATATCTAGCCCATATGGGACCCACATGTAGCCCATATGGGTCCTTAATGGGCAGCCCATATGGGACCCATATTAATCCCGGTTGCAAAACCCAAATGGGGCCCTTATGGGCAGCCCATGTGGGGCCCACATGGGAACCCATATGGGGCCCATATAGGACCCATATACTTTTGCTTGCTGGGGCCTTATAACCTGCTGGTGTCATACATAAATATACAGAATATGTATATTAATCGTAGGCAGATTAAGCTGCAGTCGTATTTTTATTTGATGCTTACATTGTCAAATGTTCATTATTTAGTGCTAATAAAAATGAAATTTCGAGGTTCAACGCCGAGAAATTATTTGAAAGCGATATCAGACCTCATGAAACTTTAAGAATAACCGAATTTATTCTTATAATGAAATATATATAACACTTATCCGCCCCTGTAATCAGTGTCCGCGCCGGGTTGGGGGGGGGGGGGGGAGGGGCGGGGGGCACGTGCCCCCGCTGGATCTGTCCCTGAACCTTTTCTTCCATTTGAATATTTGAAAATCAAAATGATTATTATTGGCTTTATCGAAACAGGTAACAATTAGAGTTTTTTGTCCCGAAGTTGATCACATCGTGAGAAAGTAACGTCGAGGTTCCGTTTTAAGGGACACGGCACTCACAACGAGCACCGTCCTGATTCGTCACCGTGATGCTACTTCTTCTGTGGATCTTTTCTCACAGTTTTTTTTCTAGTTTGAGGCCCCTATCCGGGTAACCCCCTCTTTATTGCAAAAATGCATTATACAAATTTACTAAGTTAAAAACAATACATATAACATGTTATTTTAGATGCAATTGTAGCAATTTTAAGGCATTATTAGATAAAATACTCGTAAGGATATAATGTAAGGTGGCCTCAGAAAATAGTATATTTAACGTATATTAAACGACTCTGAACTTAGCGAACCTTGCACGTTCTATTTGAATTTTTAAAGTTTGAATAATTTGTGTATCTAGATGATTAAAAACGGTTATTCGGAAATACAAAATTAGATTTTTCTCAGTGTTTTGTCAGGATAATAATTGTTTATGATTCTTTAACTTTCCTGTATATTGTTCCAAAATTTTGATTGAAAGCGTCTTGTTTTCCTTGTAACTTTGCGATATAGTACTTTGACTCTAGTTTTTGTTTTAAATATGTCTTTAAAAAATTGAACAGAAAGATGTGTATCACAATTTTCTCTAAATTTTGACCTATAAATGTAGTGTTTAACGAGAACAGATATATAATTTCAAATACAAATGTTTTCCTGAAAAGAGAAAATAAAATGCCTGTTGTTCAAAGAAAAATCTACACTACATTGCTCTGCAAGCCATTTTTGAACTCTCGTTAGAAATAGATGTATAATCGGACATTCTAAGAAGAGATGTTAGATGGTTTCCCTAGTTTGTTTACAATAAGAACACAATTCATCTGTTACTTTATTTATCTTAAATAGAAATGTTTTTGCAACCAAAATTTTGTTGTTTATTTTAAATTGAAAATTTTGAAGTTTAATTTCTTTAATAGTTTTTAAATTTGCAAAAAGCTGTTTACAATTGTTTCCGTTTAAATTTAAAAAATAAATGGTTCCATTTGTCTAACTTATCTGGTTCTTTTGATAATCTCAGGTGTTCGTAAAATGATTTTGAACCCTTGTTATTTTTAAGAAGAATCGCAATATAGGCATTAGTATACATGTTTATTTTTACATTCGTAGTATTTTCGGTGTTGTTAGAAATTTTCTGTCTCCATTCTAATGGTATATTATTTAAAACTCGATAATAATCTAAAAAGGTGCCGTGAATTCTGTAACGTTCTTTTAATTGTTCAAATGTTAACAAATGACCATCTTTCCCGTAGAGGTCGATAACATTAATAACATTTTTTTGTACCAACTATCAAAATACAGTGAACCGTTTATCATTTTGTTATTTTTCCATAATGGAGAAAAAAGCATTTGATTTAAATCATTAATGTGTACATTACTACACATTAAGTGCTAACTGCTTAGTAAATTTTTCCAGAACGGGTTTGAAAGAGTATTTGATAATTCAATGGAAAATTTGATCCTTAGTTCAATAAATGTTGTAAATTAAATAATGCCAGACTTTCCCAACTATCACAATTATTAAACAGTAACCTTCTCAACCAACTTATTTTTAGGGCATTAATACAATGGGGGCCTACCGATATCCAGAGTTATCTCCCATTGAGAGTGGCATCCCTTGCTGATTGGGTAGTTCCGGTTTAGAAGCGGTAATAAAGCGTAGCGTTAAAAGTGTAGATAAAATAGCTTTTGAAGTTAAAATGCATTGTCAAATTAACAAAAAAAAGTGAAACAGGCATATAAGGAATAACCATCATCTTTGTAAAGTGATTTTAAGTTAATAACTAAATGCATCTTTACCTAATTACGTAACTGCACGTATCCTTTATGAAAATTTATTTATTGGCTGGCATCGAAATTTTAGCTTTTTAAAACGTTCACTTAAGTATTCAGCCAATCACAGTTAAGTCATGCAAACAATGCTTATTAAGAAAAGGGCCTGGTGTTTTATGATCATGCTACGTAATCTAATTAGCAAGACTGGGTTTTACCAGCTGGAGGTGTGATTAAGGCCTTTTGAAGTTTAGTTGTAGATTTGTAAGGTCGAAAACGTTGCTTGTTGGGGGTAAAAGTGTTGTTTTAGGAAAGTGACTTGAGATTAAATATTCTAATTAATTGTCACACTGTTGTTTGAGACCCGGGACATTCATTATTTGATATTTGCAACTTAAAGCGCTCCGATCTGAATTTAATAAAAAACAGAGTCCGGTGAATGTTTGCGAATCCGGTGAATTCGCAAACTCAGGTACCCTTTTTAAGGGTCCTACACTAAATGTTTTTTCTTTAATATATAGTTGGGGGCCTAATAATAAAACGTACTATGTTTTGAACCAATATCTCTTAAAATGAGTGAGCTATCGTGTCTCAAACACCAAAATCGAATTGAAATGGCGTTATTTCGCCATGGCGATTTTCAATCATTTATACGCATTGAAAAGTAACGTTAGAATCATTATTGAACTTCTCCCTATTTCAAATCGCGGTAAAAATCGCCATAAATTTTATAGCGATTTTTAGCCATAAAATTTATGGCGAAAAACTTAGCTGTTTTATGGCATCGATTTCGCTAAGATCAAACAGGGATAAAAATTTACATCAAGACCCACCCATTTCTTACTGTCGTGAAGTTTACTAATTGTGTACGTTCTAATTAATGTGTTTAATTTGAACTTTGATTTAAATTGCAGCGTCTTTAAATGATATATATATTCATTACTGATCTTAGACTTCAAAATCTCAAAACACCCTCCAGATACGCGAGTGTCAGTTTAATTCCATATATAAGATCTACATGTATGAAATGACTACATGTAGACTCAATATTCACATACCACTCGAGGCTCAATTTTTGTTGTTTTTGAGTTGTTTTTTTTATGGATTTCTGTACTTAAATGTTTAAATAAATAATGGTTACACAGAATTCAGCTTTTCCGAATAAATGCGATTTCTTTAGATAAGATTACCTACGGTGTTCCGTGTGGAAAAACTTAAATTTATTCTCCCCCTTTATCGCGATGCACGATGGCACGATGGTGAAATCACGATGGTACGATGGCAAGATGATGAAAACGCGATGGCGCAATGGTGGATGCACGATGGCACGAAGGTGAAAACACAAAGGCACGATGGGACGATGGTGAAAACGCGATGTAACATCGCGGTTTTATCATCGTACAATCGTGGTTTCACCATCTTGCCATCGTACCATTGTCGTTTCACCCTAGTACCATCGTTGTTTCATCATCGTGCCATCGTTGTTTCACCAACGCACATCATTGTTTCATCATCCTGCTATCGTTAGTTCACCATCGAGCCATCGTTGTTTCACCATCATACTATCGCCTTCCGGTAGTCATGCGCTGTAAAAATCCGTTGATGTACATTTACTTTTTTAGCAGAAGGTTATAAGACAATGTAGATCTGCGGATTTTCATGCGCATGACTACAGAAAGGCGATGGTAAGATGGTGAAATAACGATGGCACGATGAATAAACAACGATGTTGCGATTGAGACACAACGATGGCACTACGGGGAAATAACAATAGCACGATGGTGAAACAACGATAGCACGATGATGAAATAACGATGGCACGAAGGAGAAACAACGATGGTACGATGGTGAAACAACGATGGTACGATGGAACGATGGATAAACTACGATGATACGATGGCACGATGATGAAACCACGATGGTACGACGAGGACACCGCGATATTACATCGCGTTTTCACCATCGTGCCTTCGTGTTTTCGCCATCGTGCTATCGTGGTCAAACCATCGTGCTTTTGCGTTTTCATCATCGTGCCATCGTGCATTACGGTAAAGGGAGAACAAATTAAGGTTGGTCGTAGTTACCACAAGTTTTGTCACACATGCTGGAACAGTCGAAAGTTCACACAGTTCGAACAAAAAGTATTGATACGATATCTTTTTGTCAAAGAAGGTGTTCTGTCTTCAACAGTTTCTGAAAGTAATATCCGTGTGTTTTATGTGTTTGTTGGCGAAGTAACACTGCGTCGTTTGTGTAAATGAGGTGTGAACACTATTTGTAAGTAACAATTTATTTCATTTATGAATCTATTTATACACTAAGAAAGTAATTTGAAATTATGTTTCTAATAGTCAATAGTCAATAGCAAATTAAAGGAATAATGTAAGCTTTTGGGTTCACTCCAAATCACTCCGACACGACCCACATATACACATGCTAAATGTAATCAAATGCATAATACATTATAGATGTATATACATGCAGGATCAAACTTTGTGCTGCTTACGTGTATAAACATATGACTGCGTTTAACCCGGTGCTAGACTGCAAGCGCTGTAAATTTCAATATCAGTACCCCCTATATAGGCTTATACTAACTGTTGCTGCAAATCCAACATATCTGCATGTATGATTATCACTATTTGAAAATACTATGCTACTGTGTTTTAATATTCCTATTTTTGTTAAAAAGTTGCTTGTTGGGGGTAAAAGTGTTGTTTTAGAAAACTGACTACAGATTAAATATTCTATTTAATTGTCCTTATGGAGTCTGAGACCCGAGACATTCTTCATTTGATATTGGCAACTTAAAGCGCTCCGAACTCAATGAAATAAAATAGCATTTGGGGAAAGTTTTACACAAACATATATTTATTTAATAATTAAAATTGATTTTAAAACTAACTTAACTAAAAAATTAGAAATAAAGAGAAAAACGTGAAAACATTATGAAACAATATTTGAATAAGTTCTAAACGGTATAAAAAAATAAGAAAGAACTTTTTGGAGAAAAACAATAGCAGTATATTGACACAGTATAAACATGGCACAAATCGGTTAACCGAATGAATCAGAAGTGCATTCAATTTGTGGAAAAAAAGCTCGGTTATTAAAAATTCTATTGAATTCCTGGCAGAAAAATCGGTTGCATGGGTATGAAAGAACATGCATAAAAGGGAATTGGCGGACGTCAAAATTTATATCATGTGTTATAAATGTAACTTTCTTTTTAAGGTTTTCTAACTTTTCTTTTCCTCAAATCTGTCATTTTTGAGCAGATGAAATGAGCATCTATTACTTGTTATTAGATACCGAAGGGGTCGAACATAACGATGTTACACACAAACCTCTCCAATGCATTAATTAAAAATGGTTAGAAGAGAAAAATTAAATATTAGGCTCTGCACTGTAAAACTATCTATTTTTCCTTTCAATGATAATAATCAAACGTTGTTATGTAGTATGCTGATCTCTGAACAACCAGACCCTATAAAAACGTATTTGAAAGAACCACGGATGACTACTGCATGTTTGTTCTTAATTGTCAATCTCAGACCGGAACTAACCAGTAACAGGTGCGCGTTACAAAGGGAGGTAACTTAAGACAGAATATTGAGATAACTCTTTATATCGGTAGGACCCCATTGCGCGAAATGAAATTCCAGCAAAATTTCCAAACTTTATTGTGCGTCTTATAAGGATAATTCAACTTTGAGTATATACAACTTTGCGAATTTATGTCTGCGCGAAAATGTCATTCGTGGCTTCCCGGCGAAATTAAATGATACCACAGTAGATGTTAAGGTTTTAGAACAGTAATATTCAATTTTGCTGATGGGATTCTGCTGTTTTCATTTCCAAGTACATACATTTAGACATTTAAACAATAGTCTTCAAAAACATTTACCTTTCATAACTTGAGAAATTCAGTATTTTAGAAGGGGCCCCTCTGTTTTAAAAAATGGGCTGTAAAATCAAAAATACTAGAAGCTAAGATCATCTTCATTTCTTTTAACGATTGTAAAATGTTGTGACATAAAGGCTTATTATTAAAAGGGCATATACCTGAACAGGAAAAACGAGCATTTTGTTTGGAATTTATTTCTAAAACTTTATAAATTTAGTTTTTAAAGTGCTCCCCAGCTCCGGAAATGCACATCTTTCCGAGCTGAAAAAAGTTTTATCTGTGATTTTTGTGCGTGTTTAATGCAATAAAATTACATGTACTGTGTTTTATATAAAAATTATCTGCAGTGTGTATAGAATCCAATAATAAAAAAACTAAAAGCATTTTATTGGCCTACAAAATTGGTACCTAAGGCCCGGACCAAGCGAATAAAACCACAAAAACCAAAGGGCTTGGTTTACGAATGGTCATTTTTTTTATATCCCTTCAAATGTTTGAAAAAAAAAACAACAACAAGAAATACGCAAGAAATCAGCTATTCTGGTTAAAATTTAACTTCTAAAAATAATTTTGGCAACCGTAACCATAGCAATCAAAACATTTTTATAGGAAAAGATCATCGTGCAAACATATAAAATTACTTTTATAAGACATGTACAGTCGAACTTCGATGGCTCGAACTCCACGGGATCGGCAGATTTGTTCGAGCCATCGGTAGTTCGAGCGATCCGTGGTTGGTAGGTTAGAATAGGTTTCTGTGCACTAAACTAGGCAAAGACATAACGATTCTTAATATTTCTTATTTTAATGTATTTAATGTATTATCACATTAAAGTTGATTTTCGCCCAATTTCAACCTCTGAGATGACATTGGATTTGAATTCAAGAGAAAAAACTTCTATAAATTTCTAATTAATTTTATAAATACGAAATGAACAATTACAATTTTCTTAAAAGCAAATAACTTGTTTTTTAATCATGATTAATGCGGTGTAAATTAACACAACGATCACATATTTTCATCCGCTTTAATATGTCATTTACATGGCTTAATTGAAAAGCGCATCGTCTTGATTGGCGAGACATTTCCGCGCCTTTGTTCGCACCTTTAATGATGGCCGATAACAGTCTGTTCGAGCCAAGGGGTGTCAAAAGCATTGGAAATTAACTGTCGGGACCTTGATTGGTGTTTGACTGTTCGAGTTATGGGTAGTTCGAGCCATCGGAGGTAGAACAATAAACAGAGTCCGGTGAATGTTTGCGAATCCGGTGAATTCGCAAACTCAGGTACCCTTTTAAAGGGTCCTACACTAAATGTTTTTTCTTTAATATATAGTTGGGGGGTCTAATGATAAAACGTACTATGTTTTGAACCAATATCCCTAAAAATGAGTGAGCTATCGAGTCTCAAACACCAAATTCGCCATGGAGATTTCGAAAACGCCATCGCGATTTTTCGTCGCCATGAAATCTCCATGGCGATTTTTAGCCATAAATTCGAAATGGCGTTATTTCTCCATGGCGATTTCGTCGCAAAAATAGAATAATAAGAATATGATCTTTTTCAGAATGTGGGGGACATATATGTTAAAAACATTGAAGTGCGTCCACTTCTGAATAAGTTTATTTTTTCGCCATGTTAAATATGGCGAAATATCGCCATTGGGAAAAATGGCCATATTTATTATGGCGGAAAATCGCAATAAATTATATGGCGGAATTTCGCAATAAAATTAATGGCGATTTACCCCATAAATGCTTATCACTGATATCACGAGGGATTTTAGTTTTCACACATTTCGCGCTAAGAAAAATTCGCAACAAAAAATTCAACGAAATCAAACAATTGACATCATCTAATATTATGAAAATAATATCAGTTCGCTGATGTATGCCCGCGCGAAACAGTGTATGCCCGCGCGAAAAAATGTATGCCTTATGCGCGAAATTTGATTCTCGCGAATTAAAATTAAACCTTATAGGTTGAATAACACCTAATCACGTTTGTATCCCGCCTTGGTCTATTCGAATAAAGTCCGTTTTAATATATGCTATCTTTTCTTTTTATCAGGGGGAGGGGGGTCTCTTAACCTTCAGAAATTGGCCTGTTTGTGGCTTGTTTGCATGAATAACATGTCAGGAAAATAAATGAAACCGATTTTATGCCTATATCTCGTTTGGTAGAGGCGTACTAGTTCCGGAACAGCGGATGTATATTTTAGGCACCGTGTTTGCGATTATACCGCGTTTAAAATGGTGTCTGTTCGGTTAGAGATCATTAGTTTTCTTTCTAGTAAGTTAACCGCCAATATCCTATATGTTTTTGAATAGATAAAATGAAGATCTTCACAGCAATGTATGGTTGTCTAGAAATTAAGATGAAAGAAATCATGTTAAATGTACATTGAGAAGTCATGTTAAATGTACATTGAACATTGGGAATTTAACATTGAGATCTATAGGAATTGGATTTACTTTGGTTCAACCGAAACCAAAGTATGTGGTATTGCAGTTCGACAGTAGTCGGGTGAGGATAATTAAGTTACCGAGTTATTTTAGCAGCTCCAGGCCCACTACCGTAACCTATAAATTTTTTATGGATTGTTTTAAAAGTATTTTTCTTAATTTTTATGTTTTAGATGACGGTTAACTGGTCTAACAGTAGCAGATAAACACAACTGATGTATTAAAAATGATTTTTTTTCTTTAGCATTATGACCAATCAGCTTATGTTCATACCTGGTCTAAATCCTTAACTGTTCAATAAGCTGGAAAATATCTTTTATTTTGTGTACTATGATTAGAAGGCGAGATCACGAAAACGCGAAAACACGATGCGAGTTCGCGAAACAACGATGATAGATCGCAAAACAACGATGCGAGGGCGCGATATTAATATCGCACCCTCGCATCGCACTTTCGCGATCTCGCATCGTGTTTTCACGTTTTCGTAGTCTCGGTGTCCTGAGGTTTAGACCGCGAAAACAAGATGCGAGAACGCAAAACAACGATGCGAGTTCGCGAAAGTACGATGCGAAAATATTAATATCGCGTTCTTGCATCGTGCTTTCGCGTTCTCGCATAGTGTTTTCGCGCTTTCGCATCGTACAGTCGCGATCTCGCATCGTGTTTTCGCGTTTTCGTGATCTCGATGTTTTTAGGGCAAGACCACGAAAACTTGAAGATACGATGCAAGAACACGAAACAACGATGCGAGGTCGCGAAAGTACGATGCGAGGGCGCGTTATTATTATCGCATTTTCGCATCGTCCTTTTGCGACCTCGCATCGTGTTTTCGCGATCTCGGATCGTTGTTTTCGCGTGTTCGCATTCTCAACAAAGAGGTCGACAGCGCGAAACAACGATGGTCCGAACGAAATTCAGTATTATAGTATGTGTTTTAATAACGGAGTATGAGAATCAACCACCTTTAACAAACACATAATTAAAAATATGTTTTCAAAGCAGTTGAATTTTCTATTAAACCGAATCCTACTACTGAATGTGTAAAGACGATGTGATTGTTTAACATGACTATTTCAATGGTTATAGGTAAATTTTACTATAGGATGTTAAAGATCCTCTCATGTTAACTTATTTCGATAAAAAAAGAGAAAAATACACGTTTGGGACCAAAGAAAAATTGTGACCTTATCGGGATTCGAACCAACTACCGGCAAAACCAGAAGTCGACGATACAATGTTGAGGAACGATCTAGACCACACAGCTAATGCGGATTGTGTATTTATGGAATATCAGGCCAACTATAAACTTGTTCTGAGATTCAGGGGCGGATCCAGACGTCTCTTCGCCTGGGTAACCGGGCACCGACCCCCTTCACAAAAATGGAGGGATGGAAGAAAGGGAGTAGCGCGTTTGGCGTTACAACACTTCTTTACTCAACAATGCCATTTTATTCACCGCTATAGTTGTTTAATTTGACTTGAAACAGTACACTATTAAAGACGGAATCTTTTTAAAAGGGAGAAAGTCAAGGTTTTTTCCGCGGTCGCGGATGATGATGATGATGATGATGATGATGATGATGATACTCCCATTGGCTTGTCCGTTTTCCATTTTGTACTCCTTGTAGCATTAGATCACTTAAAAACGCTATAAAAAAAGTCGCATAGTGTCTTCATAATCTCGACCTACCAACCCATTGATCGGCAGAGCGAAACGATTGTCCGCAGAAACATCCTGGTTTGGTAACCCGTCTGATATACCAGAGTCACACGGTAAAATATCGCAAGATTAAACATGTCATAAATTATTAATTTTATTTACTTGACACAACCAATTTAAAATATTAGGAGTTTAAATTGTTAAGATAATGTCATTTTGTACAAACATAACATTTTGCGGAGAATATATGGATATTATAAAGATAATGGCCGTACAAATAAATTCTTAAGGTGTAATCGGTGCTAAACTGTACTTATTTTGAATATCATCTATTAATGAAAAATCACCGAAAAGAAGGCGCTCACTTACTTTTGGAATAGAGTACAGTTTTAAGTTTGTAACCCGTCTGATATTAAAAATTGCAAGATTAAAAATTGCATACATATTTTTTTATTAAGTGGACACAACACATCTAAAAAAATAAAATGAGGAGTTAAATAATTAAGAAAGTGTCACTTTGTACAACAATAACATCCTTATATACGCCGAAAAGGGTTATTATTGCCGAACAAATAAAACACGTGAATATTCTTTAGGTGTAATCGGTGCTAAAAATGTATTCATTAAGAAAAAAAGCAGTTAATGAAAAAAAGTGCACGCTATCTTTTCGGAATAGAGTATTGTTTTATAAATACTACTTTGTCGGGGATGGAATCCAGCAAGAAAGGGAGGGGAAATAATTGTAGTTAGTGGTATAGTTTAAAACTGTTCGACCCAGCGATACCGAAAGTATCCCGATGTCTCTCATACTCTTATTCATTCTTTAATAAAGCAGACTTCTTTCATTTATAATACCCTAAAAATGTACATCTGAAAATGCAGGCAAATGAAACTCATTCATTTATCTTTTAGATACGAACTTTCGTAAAAGTAAGAAGACCAAAAAACTTTTCTTGCAACGAAACAATTAGACGACATTCGACATTTATTAGACAAAATTAATTAAGAGTTCATTTAATCAAAATTTACCTTATATTTCAATTAACAAAGAGATCAAAGATATTTAATTATAAGTTATCATCTCAATACGTATTGTCAAAAATAAACTGCTAAAACGAAATCATGAGACGCATTCATCATCAACTAACTAAATTCCAGATTTCCACATTCCTACCATTTTAAGTTTCGTTGCTAACAACATCATTCCTTAATGATGTGTTTGCAACAGTATCCAAGCATTAAACACAAAATATTTTCTTGTACACTTTCATTACGTTATGATATTTAAGTCCTGTTTGTAATTATGAGGATTGAACACATATATAATTTAATTTTCAATATTTAGAAAGCTTTTTCTACAGGGTCTACATTGTTCACTTCTCGGTCAGAAATAACTTAATGTATCGGAAAGCAAACAGTGAAGATCCTGATTAGACGACACGGATGTGCCGTCGGGTTTGAATGTGCACTGTCTGCTAATGGATAACAGTCGTATCCCATGAAATAAAGACTTATTTGAAATTTATGGTGCGCTGAGAACAGTAGCAATTTTACAACAACAAGATTAGCGGCCATAATAATGAAACGCGAGTATATTTCTTTGATATTTTATTTAACTGTTATTGTGCATGTACTGTTTGATTTATAATAATTTCCATGTTTATCATGTTTTTATTCAGGCGTTAAGATCAATTAAAATATTGTTACATATTGTCGTTATCTAGCATTAACAGATTAGACATAATAATTTACATTTCAAAGCGTTATAATAGTCGGAATAAATAATTCCAGATACATGTAGTGCATATATGAGAGAGATTACAAACAGTCATAGAAAAATAGAAAGAAAACGAAAAGAAAACTACAGATTAAGCAGAGTGATTGAGTTTTAAAAGGTAGGAGATATATGGAGTTTAGAACACGTGTAATTAATGAGATATTCTCAATTCGGTTTGAATCCGATCATTAAATTTCAGATATGAAATGTAATACCATTTAAAGGCAGATTTGATAACGTTCTACCGTGCTGAAAGCGGTAGCCAACTGATGTGTTATAATGATTATCAGTGAGTGTTATAATCATACTATTATACTTCTTTTGTAAAGTGGGAGCTTAATTTTAGCGGATCGGAAATTTAAATATTCGTTAAGTTTCATATTTTTAAAGTTTATTTTCAATATCAGTTTGATATTTAGTTTAATAATTGATAATCTTTAATTATTCTTAAGCGGTTGACACTGTTATTACCAATTATTTGAAGATATCCCTTAAAGTTGTCATAGTAATCTAGCCCGAGGCAGATAAATTATGGGAATTTTAGGGATTTTACATACATACGTATATTCAATAGTGACCGCATATTAAGAAACAACTTAATTTTAAATACGAGCGAAGGATTGCCTTCATTATTAAAGATTCATTTTACAGCAGGGATGAAAATTATCAATTCATTTAGTGCATGATGAAATGTCACCTTTTCATTTCACTTAAACCGCGAATTCAAGTTAATGCGTCAGGCAAAAACAAGTCGATAATCGATAATAATAGCAACGCAACTTCTTTAAACACGAAGTATATGATCCAGATATATTTCGTGATAAAAGAAGTTCCGTTTCTAATTTCTTTTACTTTAAGTATATATTGGCTCAATTTTTGTTTTTACAAACTTCAAAATAGCATAACTTTAACCTCAAAACAGGATATCGCCACATAACTTTTTTTTCTTTGTGAAGGTAACATCAATTAAAAGTATCTCCTTTTTATCGTTTTGCACATAAATATTTATTTTAATAGAAGGCTCATAGTTTTATGGGGGCAAATCGCTGGTTTTACAAAACTTTAAATAGAATATAGTGGGCGGATCCGACCTTGAATATGTAGGATGCTGAGGTAGTTAACTTTTAATCTCAGAATAACAAAACAGAATATCGCAATTTGTACTTTTAATCTCAGAATAACAAAACAGAATATCGCAATTTGTACTTTTCTTTAATGCGCCTGTTGTCAACATTGTCACAATACTTATTGTCATTGTAATCATAATGATCAACTTTGGCTTGGTTATTAAATTGCAACTCAATTTAGGCATGATAGATAGATATATACCTTTATTTCCTCTACGTGGGAGAGCATAACATATTTACAATATAATCATACAATTAAAATTACAAAAAGAGAAAGAAACACAAAAATTCTGTCACAACGTCTAAATTAACACTGTGATGAGTTTACCACATATGTAGACGTTACTAGATGCTTACTGTTGTGTGACTTTTAGGACCTTCCATGAAAATCTTAATCATAACATAAAGCCCCGAACCGAAGAATGGAGACCAGTCTCACGTGTCAGCAATCTGATAATTAGTCTCAGAATAGACAAATGGAAATTCGCGAGCATAGACTGGTTTTCATTCTCAGTTTTATATCTTTGGGTCTTCTTATTTATATTTATTTTCAGATATCGTAGAGATGGGATCTCTCCGGAACCGATATAGTTATAGGAATGAACAGCCTTATATAAATGAATAATCTTTGTTGTAATTTATTTCATCATGTCCCATGTTTGTTATACGAGATCGTAGATAGTCAATTATGAAATTTAATATCAAACTGATTTTGACAATAAACAGAATTATGCAACAC
Organism: Corbicula japonica; assembly: GCA_038501625.1. NCBI lineage: Eukaryota > Metazoa > Mollusca > Bivalvia > Venerida > Cyrenidae > Corbicula > Corbicula japonica. The sequence goes on along the minus strand of JAZAYU010000014.1, from coordinate 110,346 downwards.
AATAAATATTTGAATTTAGACGTAGGTAGTTTTTTACTTAAATAAAAGAACATCTATTCAACATTTCAGACAGCAACCTCATTTCAGCATGGTAGCAAATTAACTTACTGGGAATTCAATGACGCGTAAGTAAATTTCCCAACAATTTGAAAAATACTGCAGTTCTATTGAACAGAATAATTTTTCAACCTTTAAATAAGCGTTCCAATGACTGATAAGTTGTCTGAATAAAAAAGATTTAGTTCTTCATTGCGCAATTGTAATATAGAACAGCCCGCATGTTTGTTACACAAATGAACAAGAAAACGAATATATCCTTATGTATTTCTTTAAAACCGTTTTAAAATGTAACTTATTTACTAAGTTACTCTTACGTTTATAAGTTAACCTGTGTTGTATTAAATCATAAGCAATAAAATAATTGACACTTATAAGCTCCATTTGTGCAAATAATCTCTGAATTGTTTGAGACCGCCATTGTTTAAGTTTTATTAGCATAAGTAAAATGTAAGGTATAGTAGCTCTGAATACAGTTTTAATGTTGTGTTATATTCTTTACGAAAACATTTATAATTCGTTAACGGGTTATCTAATCTGCAGACTAAATTAAACGTGTTTAATCTTTTAAAGTAATTGAAAAACGCATCATTTTTAAAAGCGTTATTTTCTTAATAAGGAGACATTTTAATTCAAAGAAATGTAAAAGGTGATAGCTTATCAAGCGATAAGTGAAACTCCGCCTCTAATATCGAGTGCGCATGCGTGAAAGATACCTTTCAAGTCCAACGACAATACGCGCTTAATAAATAAAATGTTGCTGAAAATCTCAAGATTAAAAGGAAGAATTTTATACTGAGCGAACATGTGAAGTAGGATTATATCAATGCATGACCGAGGTAGAATTGTTTCTGCCGTATCTTCGCAAGATTATGTTACTTCTGGACCAAATAATTCAAATATATGCATTCGTAATTTAGGATATGTATATCTCAATGTCTTTTTATTGAATGTTATAAGTTTAGTTTATATAAGCATCACAGCTACACCCTGAGGTTTCAGTTATTCACTCGCTTTTATTCAGATGTATGGGATTTGTTTGATTTGTCAGATATAAGCTTTGAAATGCATTATTTTTATAAGTATAACGATTTAATCCAACTATAATACGCAGAAAACTAAATCTAAATCACATTAAGAAAAACAGCCTCAGAAAAAAATGAAGCGATTTTTTTATTTCAAACAACATTTGATATTTTACGGAAACGTTTTCACACAAGGATTTGTTTTATACATTTTACTTTTACATTTTATGTTTCATATTTTTAATGTAAAATGATGACACCGTATTACACGAAGCGAGCCACTCTTACACTATCGGCTCATTACATTCACCTCTGTTATAGGCTTGGACTACTTTCAACTACTTTTACTTTATATCAAAGAAATAGTTCACCAATTACATTTACTTTTTTAGCTTGGGTTTCTTCGGGTTTAATGAAAGATAGTGAAGATTTCTGTCGTTTGTTTTACCTCAAGCTTTCAAATTCATAATTATGACTGTATAAAATAAGGCTGTCGAGTTTGGTAAAACATCTTCACATTGAGCCTTTCGCAGAGATGTAAAGTGAGTGTAAGGAACGACAACTCTGCGAAGGAGATTGGAAGCGAGCAAAAATCGCTACAATCTTTCATTATCAAAACGGAAATTGAAACGAATTAAAAATAGCCGTGTATAATCATGTTAGAAATAGTTAACTTTTCTTATGCTATTTATATTAAAAACACATAATACATGGTGATTCATAATATCTGATACACTTTTAAAATTTTTGGTTTGATTAAGTTTGATATATTACATAGCACAATTGAATAAGGAATGTAGTCCGTTAAACCAAAATAATATTTAATTAAAACTTGCATCATTTTACAAAATGTGTTAACATTTTAAGTGCCATTTTTAGATTTTATCTTAATTTTTCTTCTGTCTTTTTTAAGAATGAAGTCTGTGTATATTTTTTGTTACTTGGTTATGTTTTTAACAAGTGACGGATACAAGCGCTATCTTTATTAACTTTAAACCAGGCGCCTAGGAGCTGAGGCCGCAGGAGCCGCGGCCGCGGCCCCGATATTTCGGCAAGTCACGAACCCGGCGGCCAAGGCTCAAAAAAAAGGAATATTTTGCGCCTATGCAATACCATAAAGAGTAAACTCGAACCTTAAGAACCGTTTTTTACTTAAAAATCGTAATCGGCCTAGTTAATACGCAGTCAAGTGTCTTCGTCAAAGAAACAGTGATGTGTCACCTGATTGCCTCAGGGTGTTAAAACCAATTTGAACAAGGATTTTATCACAATCAAATGTATCGAAATAATTAGCCCGAAACAATGTCGTATTATAAGAACATTATTGGCAAAGAAAGAAAATTTAATAATATTTTATTTTATAAAATTAACCTCATTTCCCGAGGAACATTAAGCAAATATTTATATGACATTATTTCGGATGCATCTGTCGTTATCCGATCTGTGTACAATTACTATTTGTTGCATATGAAGATCTATATATAATAGAAAGATATATGTCTAAGTTAAGAACTGTGATCTTATTGTGATTGCAGTATTTCAGTACTTGAATATGATGATTTAAACTTTTATTGTACACCAATGTTTTATCACATAAATTGCTTATTATATCCTCATACCACTTCAATGCAGCCCAAATCATCTATTCCGCGGCCACTATGATCAAATCGCCCCTACGCGCCAGTAAAGCGCTGTTGAACTTGTACCCATGCGTATAATAATCCACGGTTGAACTTAAATTTTGTTATATATTTTTCAAATTATACAATATTAAGAATTAGCATAATGCCGATTTGGAACATTTAACCCTGAAGGATTTTTTATTGGTCAGTTACGCGAACTAATCTATGAATATTAATGAACTAAAAAGGTAAAACAGTACCTTTTTAATTGAAAAAAACGTAGTTAAATACAGAAACAGTTATTTAACAGTAACTGGTCTTGCTTTCCTCATGCATATTTCCCCATCTTCCATTAACCACCAACCAAACTTGCAGATGTCTTAAAATAATAAATTCAACAAAACACAAATAAATCACAAATAAAAAGTTTTGTTTTTAATTATTTTTTAATTATTTATGCGCAGTATGAGGAACATAAATACAGAGTTATTTGAAAATGAATGAACAGTGCATTATACTTCCTACAAAATCGGTAATAATCTTTCGAGTAGATTATTTGGGTACTCAAGTACCAACAACATCCCTCAAATGGAAAATTATCGTTTAATCTAGAGTAAGTTTATAGTTTGCATAAAATTAAAACATTAAAGAATTGACCGATTTTCCTACCATAATTACTATTTGAAAAAATCAAAATGAAAAAAAAAATGTGTATAACAAAGCGCTCTTCAATTAGACCTCAACGACATCAGCATCAGCACAACCAGCAGCAGCAGCAACAACAACAACTATTAATATAGACTTTCAAATAAACGTTTTCGTCCATATAAGTTTGCTAGAAACATAATGCTTACATTATCGTCATCCTCGTCGTCGTTGTCGTCATCTTTAACAACAACAGAAAAACGTCGTCGTCGTCATTGTCGTCATCTTTAACAACAACAACAACAACAACAACAACAACAACAATAAACATTATATAACGCTTAAATTAAGAACAGAAAGCGCTTAAAATCATATGGCTTAGCCGGTGAATTTAGAGGTTATTAAAAAAATAGCGTCATCATTATCATTTTTATCAACAACAGAAACAACGACATCATCTCTAGATTACGTTTAAAGTTTGCTTTTCGAATAAATATTATTTTCAAATTGGAACGTTATCATAAACAAATGAATGACCAAACAACAACAACTGTAGATAGCGCTTAATTGTTTGTTGTTGTTGTTTTGTTTTTTTTTTCGAAAAACTACAAGCTTGAAATATCTGTAATCATGTACATTGCTGAGCTAAATATTTAGAGTATCCATTGTTGACTTTTTCTAAGATTGCCAAAAGCATATTCTGTGTTCATCCTCAACTTAGTGTGTTCTAAAGGCCAATATAGTGCTGCTGTTATCTTGACTGATCAAATATTTCATCAAATCACATGTCCGCTCAATAATTAGAATTTCCGTTATATTAATAAATTTTCCACTTCTAGGCGTTAATCAGCGGCAAAAACTTGACACCGGATGCGCTAATTAAATCAGTAGTTAGCAACACGTAATTTTAGTAAAGGGCCTCGTGTTTTATGACCTTGTTACATAATCTTATTAGCTAGGCACGGGTATTGTCAGCTGGGGGTTTGATAACTGATAAGGGGTTAAAAAATGCTAAATAATTGGCACAGTATTGATTCGATAAATTTTGATATGATTTTGACATCTCCGAACTGAATTCCCCCGGTATAAAACATCAAATTGAATACAAAGTACAATCAATATTTTTTAGGAAAATGATTGTTAAATAGAAATTAACTTAAAATTGCAGAAAAGAAGAAAAAATCAAACCATAATTTTAACATCCTCGGAATATTTAATTTTATTGTGAAGTAAATTGAATCAGAGTTAGTTCAATCACAATACATTAGGTTTTTTATTATTGTATTTTGAGCGTGTTTGATATGGTATAAGAAAGGAATTTAATGCGATAACGAGGAGTGCATTGCAAAACATGTTATATCCGATTATCATTTCAAGGTGACAGAAAACTGTTACGCAGACATGTGTGTCAATACAAACATGGCAAACATCATTCTATGAAACGAATTTTGTGCAAAACATTTTTAGTTAAAAGCTCATACATTAAAAACAACAACAAAAGTAATAATATCTTACAAACAAATACATCATAAAAGAACATGCATAAACAAACGCACATTTTAGAGACGGACAAAACATTTAAAGCGGCATTAATTCAATTTTTCCGCTCTTGTATGAAATATTACATGTATTTGGAAATATAGGCACACATTTGCAGCATTAGTTCGGGCTTATAAAATTTTAATTTACTAAAATAAATTTGGTCCGCGCGACTAAAAGCGAAAGTAGGATTTCCGAAACGTCACAGAAATCGAGATCGCGCATGAAGTGGTCGCTTCGTCAAAAATCGGTGCTAAATATAGCTCCATTATATTTAGATTCTTAAAAGTTCGTTAACTATAATTTAACATTATCATTGAAAATCCCGTCTATAAGAAAGAATTCGATCGGACCTTTTGTGTTCTGTTAGAGAGTTTATATATTGGAGTCTATATGGACAAATATGATTTTTCAATAGTATATTCTTACTTAAGTTTAGGGCTGGGGCTTTAACTTACACAATCTGTAAATAATAACTGTCATTCAAGAGTATCTTTTTTTCTTCCATTTGCAAGCATAAGATCTAGTAATTATTTTTTTGTAAATCATCTTATTTATGACACAACGATGTCATGCCTGACATAACGTTATGATCATCACGATTGTCATAAATCACCACGACGATGATGCATCATCATCATCATCATCATCACCACCACCACCATCACCACCCCATCATTATCATCATAAAAATCAACAACAAAAAGAAATGTAGATTACGATTAATTCAGCTTTCCAAAGAAACGCTTCATTCTACAAAACCACAAATAACAACATCAACAACTCAAGATAACGCTTAATTATTTTTCCGAAGAAGCTCTATGCTTAAAATATTTATCACTCTGCTAACCTGAATAGAAAGAGTATTCGTTGTTGTTGTTGTTTTTCTGAGTTTTTCAAGAGCATCTTTTAGGTTCATCCTCAAAATACTTTGTTTTAAATTCTAATATGTATTCTGGTGGTGCTGCTGCTGCATGCTGCTGATGATTACAATGAGAGTAATGATGAGGATAATGATGAATGTTAACATCACCATCATTCATGATAAAAATACGAAGATAATAAAAGTGATTAAAAATGAAATGACTTCGCCAGTGAAGATGTGATTATTATCAATCAGTCTATAGAAATGATGAAGTTATGCAAAAAAAATGTCATAATCTTGTTTTCTTATTTTATGTCAAAATTGAAAGTAAAACTTATTAATAAAAACGCATTCTCATAAGTTGATCAAAATATCATATTCGCATCATATTTCCCGAGACATAAGTTATCGTATGCTTAGTGTCCAGTGACTAGAGAAACGTTTACATGAAGTTCGGCAACCTTAATAAATTTAGTAAGCGATTATCAGCATCGCGCGTGTCCGGCAAAAACCTGTTACCGGATGCGCTAATTGAATCAGTGGTTGGCGACGTTATTTATGACCATGTTACATAATCTAATTAGCAAGGCACGGCTCTTATCAGCTGGGGGCGTGATAATGGTCCTTTTGAAGATTAATTGTACACTCAGTAAGAAGTTAAATATGATTGTGATTTGTTAAAGGATAAAAGTGTTGCAACCATAGTTTTAATATATTAAGTTTAAAACAAACATTTTTAAATACAAAATTGAATGTTAAAAAGAAATTAACATACACATTGTAGAAATGAAAGAAACAAGTTATGAAAGCACGTTGGACGGTTAAGGGACGGATGACATTTAACTTGCAAATGTGTTAAACTTTTAAAGTGCCTTTTAAAGCTAATCTTTACTATTCTTTTACCATTTGTTAGCATTAGATGTGGGGAGTTTGTTTGTTTTTTTTTTACTTTTTTTAAAAGTGATTAAGGGGCACGGGGGCTATTTTAATTAAGCACCGTTGAACTTATATTTTATTAAATATTTTGTTGATAAATATAAAATTGAATATTAAAAAAGAATTTACATAAACATTGCAGAAATGAAAGAAATAAAAGTTTATGAAACCATGTTGGACGGTTTAGGGACGGATGACATTTAACTTGCATAACGTGTTACACTTTTAAAGATAATCTTAACGTTTCTTCTACCATTTTTTAGAATTAGATGTTGGGAATTTGGTTTGTTACTTTTTTAAGTTACTAAGGGGTCCGGGCACTATTATAATTAAGCACCGTTGAACTTATATGTTATTAAATATTTTGTTGAAAACGACATGCGCATCTTACTAAAAAAAGCTGCATATGCTGTGATATTTTCGTCTGGCTCTGGGTTTTAAATGCACACCAAAACCGCATGTTGACGCAACAACAACAACAGTATATTTCTACAAATAAATTCATCATAAAAGAACAAGCATAAAACAAAACGGACGTTTAAGGGACGTATATGACATTTAACTTGGATATTGTGTTAACTTTTCAAAGTTCCTTTTATAGATAATCTTAACTTTTCTTTTGCCATTTGTAAGCTTTATATATGGGGATTTTGTTTTGGTACTTTTTTAAGTGACTGAGGGGCCATGCGCAATGATATTTAAACACGGTTGAGCTAATATTTTGTTGAAAATGACATGCCCATAAAACAAAAAGTTTCATAAGATGTAATATTTTCGTGTGGCTCTATGTTTTAAATGCACATAACAAAACACATGCAAAATAGTGACGCAACAACAACAACAACATTACATTTCTACAAATAATTTAAGCATGAAAGAACAAGCATAAAAAAACGGATGCTTTAGGGACGGACATGTCTGACCTATCGTGTTAAACTTTAAACTTCATATTTTATTATCTTAACGTTTCTTCTGCCATTTTGTAAGCATTAGGTCTTGTTTTGTTACTTTTTAGTGACTGAGGGTCCCAGCGCTCTCATCATTTAGCGCTGTTGGACTTATATTTTGTTATTTTTTGTTTGAAAATGACATGATCATCAAACATAAATGCTACATAAGCTGCGATATTTTCGTGTGGATCTATGTTTTAAATGGACACTAAAACGCACGCAAAATGCATTAAGCCGTGTTACAAATGATATTATGTCTCTTATGTTACTTCTGTTGCTACTTCTGCTGCTAATGTCGGTCATTATCATCATCATTCATGAAAACAGATAAGTGTTTGAAATGAAAGTCAGAGCCTGTAAAAGTTGATGTTATTTTCAATCAGTCGATCAATTTTTTTTTCGTTTTATGTTCCTGTATTCATATTTATTTTTAATTTTAGCTAAAGAAATACATTAATTAATTTTATAATACACAATCGTTGTTCCAGTTAAACTGGTAAAACTCTGAATAAAAACATGACAATTTAGTACATAATTTCATAACTGAATTGCCGGTTTTGTCATCGAATACGTCGAGTAATGAAGAAAAAAAGAACCGATGTGTCTAACTTATGCTATTTTTGAAAAACATTTTTGAACAGTGAATTTGCGACTGATTTAGTGTCAATGTTTAACACATCTGATGAAAATTTAGTTGATCAAAAATTGCTTCATCGTATGAAAAACTGCCGTAAATCACAAAATTTTAATGACACTAAACTTAAATATTAGTTTGTGCATAGGGAAAATATAGTAGCGGTTAAACTAAATAGTTGCGTACATATTTACATAAATTCTGAAATCTTAAAGGTTGGATATTTTTAACCACCAATATAACTTATGCAACTTGGGTGTTTTAATAATCAAGATGAACATAAATACAACAATGCTGGTAAAATAATTCCGGTCAATTGTTGGAAGTGTTGATATTTTATTGGAAATATTATTTTCTTTTTACAGCGCCACAATTATCATCATCTACGTCATTAACAACAACAACAACAACAACAACAACAACAACAACAACATCAACAACTCTAGATAACGCTTAATTCAGTTTTCTGAAGAAATATTGTTTATCAGTTAGAACATCATTATCAACAACAACAACTCATGATGACGCTTATTTTAGTTTAGTTTCCCGAACAAACACTATGATTAAAATATTTTGTAATCACGCACCTGGTTAAGCTAAATATTCAGAGTATTCATTCTTGTTGCTCTTTAATATATATTATTTTATTATTTATTTATTATTATTTTATTATTTGTTATTATTTATTATTTCCTTGTTGTAAATATTAATGTGCGTTGTCATTTTCATAAAGTAGCTGTAGAGACTAAAATTTTGCAAATATATACAGTCTGAATGAAAATGAACTGGATGTTAACAGGACCGTTTAACTGACGCGGAACTTAAGCTGTCAATCATTAGCTGTCAATAATTACCATGGGTTCCAAGGGTTGTCATCGCCGGGGGTTGCAATGTTGGATAAGCTCCCATTGCTTAAAAGTGCTCCCAATGGCTTGCGTAAAATATAGCCTCTGACTACCAAGTCCAGCTCCTGGCCTGCACGCGTAGCTTGTAACTAGCCATGCGGACCTGCTACAACTAACAGGAGAAGGGGCGAAGGCGGACCTGTGGCGCCATAACCACTGCTTCGGGTAGATGGAGCTCGTTAGCCAGGGAAGGCAGTCTGTCTAGGAGAAGGAAAACTCTTATTCCAAACCAAGGGAGACAACCCTTCCAAAAACACCACTGCCTTGTGGTCAGTCGTTGGGTCGACAAAGGCTTTGGGAGAGGTAACCCTAATCAACCTAGAGAGTTAAAATCGGAGATGCTGGGCCATTGGCACTCTCTAACAAACCATGGCATCACGTAACTACGCTATGACTACACGATCATATGGTATTCATCGATGTGGTGCTGGATCTTTGGAATCCCACCAGGGAGATACAGTGCCGGGCTCTGAGTCTCGACAGAGTCCACCCAAAGCTACTGGGGGCCACTCCTTCTATCGTAACAAGAGGAGAACAAAGGAGCCAACAAGCCAAGGAGGAGGAAAGTCCAACAGCAACACTTCAAAGTGATGCATTGGAATGCAGAAGGAGTCTTCAACAAAAAGACTGAACTGTAGGAAGTATAAATTGGTGCCATCCCCAATATGTCCCTCCGGAGAAGAGGACCAGACTGCAGAGCACATCCTCCAACGATGTAAACGATACAACCAGGAGCGAGAAGCAACGTGGCCACAAGGTGCAACAATCCAACAGAAACTGTATGGAGATGTTGACGACCTACGGAGGACCACAACTTTCATCACGGATGCTGGAGTGGTCGTGTAGAGCGAACGACAAGAAGAAGAAGAATATCTACCATTCTGTCTCGCTTGCGCACATGAGGCTGCAGGCGGGGCATCACGCAACGCTTGACAAGGGATCACTGCGACAGAGGCGTTTATATTCATTCGAAGTAAAATGTTCTTATTAAAAAAACTTTTTTCACGTTTTTAAGAAGACTACGCTCTTATATTTCCTATAAGATGTAAATAAGTTAAACATATTCTGTAAATTTGATACTTCAATAACAAATTAAAATGATTTTATGAAGAATATAAACGGAATTTTAGAGACAGAAATACTATTCTATATTTGTACTTATGCTTATTAAATTTCAGAAGATGACTGTCTCAAACAAATGAGATATCATTCGCACAGAAGGAGGTTGCTTTTATTGCTTATAAATTATACAAAACATGATATTTTATAAATATTCTTCGTAAATTACATTTTAGAACGACTTAATGTCCATTTGAAATAGATAGGGACAAACTTTTCAAGGTTTAAAGCACGCGTATTTTATGGTTGAAATTGTGTTTCGTTCAATGGAACTGGAGTTTCAAATCTTTGGAAATTTTATTTCTATGATTCTCTACGTACGCATCAATAAATGATATACAAGATGTTATTGTAACCAATATATACATGTTTGCTTTACAATGTTTTGAACTCTCTTAAAGATTTTCAAACTTTTCTTATTGTATTAACTACATTATGTTAGCAATTAATAATAATAATAATAATAATAATAATAATAATAATAATAAATATAATAATAATAATAATATTAAACACTCAGAGAATGATTTACTGTAGTTTTTTGTCGAATAGTCTTATATTATCGAACATTTCTTGTTTCAGTATGAATTACATACTGCTAGTAATTAATAAGTAAGAACCTGAACTAAACCTTACATCACTGAAAATTTAATATACAAGATTTTCAATATTAAACGCAAACCATTTTTTTTTCTCCAAACAGAACCGATGTATATTAACGTCATGTTCTGTCATATTCATAAAAAGAACGAGCATTAATAATAATTTTTATCATGAACCTTCGAGTTGTTCTGATTTATCATGGCACAAAGAATAGATTTTTTAAATTAAGGCAGATAATCGTTATCGTCATTTTGAAATCGTTTCCAGCTTCACGCATATTTAATGGTTAAAGTTATGTTTTGTCAAATTGAACTCCAGTGTTGTAAATCTTTTCATTTGTTGAATTACCAATAAATAGCTTCAACTGATAATGTGGAGATAAATATTGAGTTTGCCTTCGGGCGACGAACAGAAAGGTACCGAAGCTTGTAAGTGATGTGGTGCATTATTAAACAATGAAGTTGTGACCGAATGTTCGAATGCCTAATCATCATCATCATCATCATCATCATCATCATCATCACTGGCATCAACATCATCAACAACAACTCTAGATTAAGCTAAAATTTAGCTCTCCGAAGAAATGATTTCGCCTACAACGAACTGTGTTTTACATGATCATATTCCCGCTGCTGCTTTTGCAACAACTGCTGCTGATGATGATCATTATCATCATCAATCATCATCAACGACGACAACAACAACAACTCTAAGAAACACCTTAATTTTGCTTTGCTGAGAAATGATTTCGTTCTAAATAAACCTTGTTTTTACATGAAATTAGGTCCTTTGCTGCTATTGCTACTGCTACTGTTTATGATGATGAACATTATCGTCATTTATGACAAATTTGTCAAAGAACGGAAAACGATTTGAAATTAAATAGCTTCAACTTTAATTTTAAAACTCTTAATTTTGCTTTTCGGAGAAATTATGTCGTTCTTATGAAACCCTGTTTAACATAATATTAGGCCAGTTGCTGCTTTTGCTATTGCTGCTGTTAATGATGATCAACATTATCAACATTCATGATGAAAATTTCAAAGAACGGAAAACGATTAGAAATTAAATGGGTTTAACGATAAATATTGATTTTGCCTTCGGCCGAAGCGTGTAAAGGATGTTATTTTTGTAATGTTGTGCGTTATTAAACAGTGAATTTGTGACCGATTCTTTTAATTAGTTTCCATGTTAAATTTTATAATGTCCTGATTTAAAATCGGTTGATAACAGCTGTGTCCTCGTTTGAAAACCGGAGTCACTCTCATAAAGCACAGATGGCAATAACGGCAAATAATGATGCATAAAAAACAACAGAAAAAACATACGTTTGATCTTAATAGAGATTTTCGAAGAACAGCGTCGTCCTTAGGCTGTTTACTTTTAATGCTTTTCCGTTGGACTATATCGTCGTCATTATCATCACAAGCATCACCATCATCATCATTCTATACAGCAGCAGCTTTGTCAACAGCAACAACTCTAGATTACGCTTAATTAAGCTTTCCGTAGAAATGATTTCGTCCACAACAAACCGCGTTTTACATGATCCTATGTCCATTGATGCTGTTGCTTCATCTGCTGATGATAACGATTCTTATCAACAACAACAAAAACTATCAAAAAGGCCTAATTTAGCATTGCCAAGAAATTATTTTGTTCTAATCCTACAGTGATTTTCATGATATTAATCCAGTTGCTGCTGCTGCTGCTACTGCTGCTGTTTATGACAATCAACATTATCAATATATATGATAATTTATTAAATAATGGTAGCGATTTAACAATCCTGTATTTTTTTTAAATTATTGATTCCTGTACTGAAAAATGTCGGAAGGTTTGATACTTAGATCCATCTCCGTGTATTAAATAAAATCAGCAACCCGTTAATTTGATAAAAAATAAAATGATGATGATGATGATGATGATGATGACGATGCTGATGGTGAATATGAGGATGATGATGATGTCCACGCAGCGCGCATAATGCATCTTGTATATCAAAAGCAATTAACCAAGCGACACGCAATATGCGATTGTTTCATACAGTTTTAATCAGCCGAGACATAAATAATGTATAATGAAATATAAGCAATAATAATACGTTACAAGAAAAAAGTACACATATTTAATCCTTTACTCCACGGATATGGATGTTATGCAGAATAAAGGATGATATCAGCGAGCGATAAGTATGTTTTTATAAACATGTACTTATGAAAAAAAAAGATAATCAAATATCTGCTATGATTTCCGATTTCATATTAAATATTATGAACACCAGCAATCAGTTGTTAAAACCGTCCGTCTTTAGATACAGGAGATATTCGTACTCAACTCTGAAGTTAAACTAATGTACTTAGAGTTGCACAGGTACTCCACCTATTGGCATATCTATTTGTTTCAATATTATTAATGTTATAAAACAGTCATAGAGAGTAACTTTTCCGAGCACACACGATGTTACACGTGTTCTTAGAATTTAAATTCGTCTGATTTAAGGTTTGAAAACTGTAATATTTCCGCCAAATCGACTTATACCATCAATATTCGTTTTTTTCCGAACGCCGACTCGTACGTTTCCGGTTGATACTATTTTCGTAAATGGAGTCTACTCTTTAGGTGTTTCCCGCGATTATGACGTCATAAATAACTAAATCAAATAATAAGAAATGCGGATATGAAATTGGTGTAATGTAAATAAATATTTTCATAAAAATAATCAAAATGAAACTGGAGACGAAAAACACTCAGCAATTAATACAGGTTATAAATTAATGACGTTCTTTTCATCAATCCTCTGTGTCGCAATGGTTCTGGGTTCGTCATTTTGACGGACCCTGTTCAATCCTCGGAAGAGGAACCTGTTTCCCGTTTTCTTCTTTTTCTTTAAATTATTGTGAGATAATTTTTTTTGAAAAATGGTATAATCAATAGTTTTAAAATTTTGAAATAAATGTTATTATTCTTCATTTTCATTTATTAGCCATTGAAACTGAACTATTGTAATGATATTATTGCAAAATACTGACCTTTTTTTTATACAGCAACAGAAAAACGATGTGATCCAACTAAAATGATTGTAGAATCTGTTCTTTCATTTAGGAAAAGATTGCTATTTTATTGTTTTTCATATTTGAACAGTATTTTTGAAATACAGTCGAATTTCGATTGCTCGAACACCGTTCGCTCGAACACCACCCTTCTCTCGAACAGTTCGTCCGGTCCCGAACTAGACCTCTATATTTTCTATATAATTTAAATAGCATCCGGGAAAGTTTACCCAAACATATATAAACTTAAATAAATTAATTAAAATTGATTGTAAAACTATGAAATAAAAAAATTGAAATAAAGAGAAAAACGTGAAAACATTACGAAACCATGTTTGAATATATTCTAAATTGTATAAGAATAAGAAAGAAAGTTTTGGAGAATAAATAGCAGTATATTGAAAAATACGTTAATACGAACATGGCACAAATCTATGAACCGAATGGTGTGAATTTAATTTGTAGGAAAAGGTTCAGTTATTAAAATAACATTAGACTATTAAATACATGGCCAAAAATGTTGCATGGATATGAAAGAACATGTATAAAAGTGAACGGGCGTTTCATTGGCGGAAGTCAAACTTGATTTTACATCATGTGTTATAAATTGTACTAGTCTACCTTTTTTCGTTAACGGTTTCTTACTTTTCTTTCCCTCAAATCTCCCATTTTTGAGCATAAGAAATGCGTATTTTTACTCTTTATTACCGAAGGGGTCGAACATAACGATGTTAAACACATAACTCGCAAACGTATAAAAATGGGTAAAAGAGAAAATTTAAATATTATGCGCTGCACTATAAAACTATCTATTTTTCCATTCAATGATAATAATCAAACGTTTGTATGCATTATGCTTATCTCTGACCAACCAGACCCTATTAAAACGTATTTGAAAAGACCACGGATGACTACTGCATGGCTGTTTTAATGTCAATCTCTGACCCGAACTACCCAGTGACAGGTGCGCGTTACAAAGGGAGGTAACTTAGGACAGAAATATTGAGATAACTCTGTATATCGGTAGGACCCCATTTTTAATATCGAACATTCCTAAACCGCCTTGTTCTGTATCTTTTCTCACAGTTAAATTGGATGACTTACTGAACGTGGAAACTTTTACTGAACGCGGAAATTATCAAAAGGCCATACTCGTGTTCAAAGTTTTCAATAACCAAGCTCCAGTTTAATTGAAAAAAAAAAACAACATTTCTTATTCACATCCGGCATACATTCAAAAACATTGCAGTCATTTTCAAATCCCCAGCTCTATCGACCCAAACCAAACAGTGAACTCTTTTACAAAACATTTATTTACACAGGAAGACACATTGGAATTCTCTACCAGAATATGTAAAAAGTTCTAACACAGTTCAACAATTCCAAGCGAAATACATAAGCTGAAAGAAAGCATTCGCCTTATCATAAAATGTAGTTCAGTTGCAACTAGTCTTGTAGCTTTGTAGTTTTCTTACTTCTGTAATTTGTATTTGTTACCATATTATACTGTTTATCTTTGTCAAAAGTCTATGTACATAATGTACATACTTTGAGGGCCTTATTGAAAATTGACAATGTCAAATAAGTCATCCTCGTAAAATAAAGTCGTTTTTATAATAATAATAATAATAATAATAATAATAATAATAATAATAATAATATCATTATTATTATTATTATTATTATTATTATTATTATTATTATTATTATTATTATAATATAAGTATGTATAAAAGTGTCCGCTGAAATTAAGTCTGATAAATTTTTATTAACATTATACTTCAGCTTTGCATTTAAAATAACAAGAGGTAAATTATACAGGTCTTGCTTATAAGTAGTTTCTCTAAATATGGTCCTGAATAATAGTTTTCACATTTGAATGTTTGTATCGTTCTTCGTATTCAATAGGAGGTTGAACAATCATGGTTTCTCTTAAATTCAAGCAAATAAATTGATTGCAATAGAAGAATGTGTTACAAGTACATGTATATTGAAAATTACAATGGGTCATAACTCTTAACAATCTCATCAGATCACTTGTTTTTATTTTTTCTTTACACATTATGCCTGGCCAAATGTTAATTTGAAACCTGCTAATCGTGAATGGGGAGTTAATAAAGGAACTTTTATTTCTAAAGAAATATTAAGGGCAACAGCACTTTTAAAATGGATGAAGAAAAACCTTACATTGATTATTTACTACACACCCTATCTGATCTTCTGCAATTTTCTAAGAAATCTTCCAGGCCAGTAAACAAGGATATCGATGAGCAGACAAGAGCAACTCTATACATGTACATGCCACATGGAAATTATTTTGAATGCAATCCCATAAAGTAAAATACCAAAATGCTTACCTACAATGACGGATTTCTGAAAATTGTAATTTTAACTATAGAAAGAAGCTGTTACCGGTATGTTACTTTTGAAAATTAATTCTCAAATCAGTAAGTCTCATTTCAAGCAATACTTTAGAAAAACAAAGCTATTGACTTTCTCGTTTTTTATTTATAGCATTTTTTCCACAGTAATTGAAAAATTAAATGTTCATCGCATCAAAGAATTGACTGTTGGTACTTAAATAGGTCATTTATAATGCCATAAACTTATAAAATGTCAGCCTCCAATGAAATTTATTAAAACCTTCAAATGCTTAAGACTTAGGAATAGTTGACCTATTTAATTACTTCTTTCATTTGTGAAACCAGTAATTTCATTTATCTTGGATATAAGCTGCAACCTTGCACAAAAGATACCAATAATGCCAGGTATTTCAATGTGTAAATATCTCCATATGTATAAAATAGAATTAAAAATGGCAGCACTTATTACTTTCAGTTAATTAAATGCTTTAATAGTCTGGTCAGAAAGTTGGTAATATTTGTAAGCTGGTTTTATCAGTGGCTGAATTATCATGTTTTCACAGAGATGTGGTAATGTCTTTTTCTGTTTCACACTATGTTAAGACATGTCATATCAACTGAATGTATTTGCAAACAAATAATCATCTGCATTGCACTAAGAAACTTGTCAGTGTCCTCTGCAATGTGATTTCTGTATGTTGCAGGTCAGACTGGTCATTTGAAATTTTCATTTCATTCTTTCCATAAATGCTCTTGTGAGTCTATGTTCATGTCTGGAAATATATTAAAATGTACAACAATATGAAATTGTTTTTAAGGATAAAGTACATTCAGGAAAATGGGCTTATTATAATATAAGAATAGCATCATTACACCACACAACTACTAAATTACATTGTTCAAATCATATTATTTTTAATAATAATAATAAAAAAATAAAAATTGTGAAAAAGACTCATGGATGTTAACAAATCAATTATCCCCTTGCGTTATAAGTTTTGGACAAGTGTAATATCCAAGTGTGAGATTATCTAAAACATGTTAGAAAAAAAAGCCAAAATTCATCAAATATTTGCTTTTGTTTTCACAATCCACTTTCAGGCTTTTACCCAGATGCCAGCATGATTTGTGCGAGCAGAAAGAACTTGTTTGAACTCACACAAACAGTCAATTTTCTTAAAAGTGTTAGATAAAATGAAATAATTTTATACATCAAATAAAATATATAAATAAAATAAAATACTTGTAACAAAGTACCATAATTAGACTTATATAATGTTCTCCATCTAAATTCTCTAACACACAACTTAGTTCTCAAATTCACACATCATCTAACAATGCAAATAAATCGATTATTACCAGTGAGCTGATAGAAAAATATATATAGCTCTCATAATTTTATTATAATGCAAACTATAGCTATAGATCTATCATTTACGTTCCCTTTTACATGATATTCTACAGAGCTCTGCAGGCCTGGTGATTAACCCATCTATAATTGGTCATTATTCTTACCTCTTTGGTTTCTTGACAGTGGCAGGCAGGTTAAGAGTTTATGAAGGTTAATGGGGAAATCTTTTATAAGAACCTAGAAGCTCGATTTGTTTCTTTCATCCCTGTCATCGTGTGCTTGCTAATTTGACTTCAGGTGCTATGGTCTCTGTAAAATCAAGAGTACCCGCCACTTTGGCTTTGCAATGCTAAAAGCTTCTTATGTTGTTTGTTTGTGTGCTTTTGCATGCAAGATTGTTGAGCTGATGGGTGGGTTGGAATTGTTTTACCAAGACAACTTGTTATTGTTTGTTGATATGAGAACCTGTTCGGGCAAGTGTGAGGTTGGTGCACTCTGGTTTAAACCCCAGTGGCAATTTGATTTGTCACTGACCGTTCCAAGGCGCTGACCCAGGTGATCTCATTATTGTTAATTGTTTGTGGTGTCTGTTTTGAAGTTGATAATTTAATTAACGATGCTCTCTCTTTCTCTTCTTCCTGACTGTGTGGTGAGGCTGCGTCTTTTGAATGAGGCAATTTCTGATATGCATATTTCACTTTTTTACAATTATTTTTTTTTACAAAATTAGTGAACTGTAAAAATAAAAAGATGTAAAATTTTCCTGGTTGCTATCAAAAAACTGAATGTGAGATCTCAAAGTAACTTCATATTTTCGAATATGTTCGTAAAAAAATTTGGACTTGGGTCCTGACATCTAGCCACTGCAAACACATTATAATGTTCTAGCTAAGATTAAAAGAAAGGTAAAAAAATGACGTTAATTCAGCGAGTCAATGATGAAGAGATAAAAGTTGGAAATAACTGCCTATATGCAGTCAAAAAAGTCTTACGATCGTGATGCTACTTACTGTCACCGTGAATGAAATCCGGGTCTTTCAGTCCGATAAACACATCCAAAAGCACTCCCAACAGCAGAATAAACTACAAACTATCTATCCTCAATATCCAAAAACTCCGGTTTTATTTCGTAAAAGAACAAAAATATTGAAATATTCGTCTGTTTACTTCCATACCACGTCGTTCTATACCCCGACACCGGAAAATTAAATGCTGTATGTGCGGTATAGATCAGAAATGGTGCGTAGCTAGTCTAAGGTCTTATTCTCATTGTACACAGTCATTTCTAAATATTGTTATTTCTAAACACCTAGAACGCATAGTCCTACAGTGCAGCCAGTGATAATTATCTGTTCGAATTAAGTTATGAATTATAAATTTGCGATATTCGTCGCCAGATTTGAGTCTCAGTTTTCGACAGGAAAGTGAATGCAGTGTCCCGTACTGCGGACCCTAAGTACGGAGTATGGGACGGTATGCGGTCCGTGCCGGATCTTACTATTAAGATTTGTAAATGCTTGCTTATAATCTCCACGATACATAATAAGGGCACATCTTTGAAGCTTATTGACAGTTTTACTTTAGTGATGTAAAGTTTGTTTGCTTATGTGCCTGGGTAGAACTGATGAAAAAATGTTGGTTTGTGTTTTTACATATGAAACATATTAATATCATCGCCCTTATTCTCCCCAAGAATCTTTCTGACCTTTATATAGTATGAAATAAACAAAGGGTCGGGTATAGGGATAAAAACATCACAAAAGTTTGAATGTTTTTAAAGAATGTTATGAAAGTGTAAAAATAATCTTATAAAGTTGGACACAATCGGATCATTATGGCCTAAGCAAAGGCTTGAAAAAACGCAAACAACTGATCTAAAATTTCATGATTTTTTTCTCTTTAGCTATCAAAAGTTGTACTACCCCCCCCCCCCACCCCTGCCGAAAAAAATGCAAAATCTACCGGACTAAAAAGCCAATAGAAACCTTCGAAAACATCATGAGATAAAACAGCGTATAATGATTGGATGATTGGACGACAATATACATATCTTAGAACAAAAATGCGTATTGTGTTTTATGAAGGTCTTTATATACAAAATCGCATGGATTTAAATTCTGTTCTTCTTAGACAAACTTTATTGTTTATATTTTCAGAGGATTAGCATGAAACAAGGTGTTAAATTAAATACATGTTTTTTCGTACATGATTATTAAAACTAAATTTAAGATACGCGGTTTCCTAAGTTTTAAAATTGAATAAAACACCAAAACTAAACTTTATGTAAAAATAGCATTTCATTTGTTTTTGAGCACATATCAGATATCTTACACTAGTTCAAAAAAGGGCAAGAAACCGTATGAAATGGCTGTTTTGCTTGAAAATATGTTATACACCTGTCAGTCATTTTATGACAGATTTAAATGAGAAATTGTCATATCTTACATTGTTTTATATCAAAGCAACTTTTGATGTCGAACAGATTACAAATTGCTTCAAAACGCTAGCTGCGTTTGTCAAGAAAATGTGGGATTTTTTAGAAAAAATGTTTGTTGTATTTTCACTTGTCATACTTACTTTACGACTGTAGCCGTCTTATTGAACTAGGCTATAAAAATGACGAAGAATTGCATGATACTGCATGACATTCAAACGCTGGTATTAAAAGTACTTACTTTCTTTTTTTTAAATTTTTAGCTTAAATTGTTATTCTCTCTGAAAGGTTTTGCGCGAGAGTATGTGGTTAACAACAGCAACTTCGCTTCAATAGGTTGCATTACACCAAATAACGCGGTCCAACGAAGTCTGTTTTAATATATGATAATTTTTTGTTTCATCTAAGGGCAACTTAACCCTTAGAACTTGGCCTGTTTTAGCTTGTTTGCAGATAAAACATGTCAGAAAAGATCGAAAGAAATTTCATGCCTATATCTTGTGTGAAAGAGGCGGGCTAGTTCCGGAACAGCGTAGACTCTTTCTCCGTCGTTATCAGAAAATAAACGACTGTTGTAAACCAAAACCTAGAGGCCTCTGATTGGCTGCTGGATGACATCACACTTGCTTTCTGTATCTATTTTAATATTTTCTCTCCAGCTTCTTATCAACTAGGCCTATTGCTCATCACAATAATTCATGATAAAACTTGACATGGATAAAGAGAAAATGTGCACCCTTTGTGAAAAAAAAGAAGAGGTACAGCTTACACTTTATTAAACCAGCAACTAGAAGGTGTAAACATCGCACTGCACTGAACGACATGTTATGACAAACATTGTGCAGATTTTGTGCAACTCGAAGGTTTAACATATCTCAGTTTAGTAGGCAATCCATTCAAATAAATCAGTGACCGAGAATAAAGTGGCATCCAATTGCTATCAGCAACCCTGTTGAGATAATGGTAAACATGCATCTTGTTATATGACTCTGAGTTTGTTGTATGTTAATATAACACTAAATGGTGTTAAACTTCTAATCTCCAGCAGCACATACTTTACTTGAATACCTGGGTTATATCGCCTATATTTAAACCTCAAGGAAAGATAACTTAAGCTCGCTAAGGATTCTCTGGCGATTATAGTCGCCAGACAAAATTGGTTTACTACTGTCGCTGTCTGCTGAAAGTACAGACATGCGCAGTGAAACAGTCAAGGAACAGCGGAGGTATAATTTTTGCATAGTATTTGCGATACCGCGTTTCAGATATGATCTGTTTGTTAGAGAACGGTAAATTCGCACAAACAAGTAAACCACCAATTTCTCTGTGCGTTTTTGAATTGATAAAATTCAGATCTTCACACCAATAAATGGTTGTCTAGAAATTAAGATGATAGACATAATGTTCAATCACGTACATTTAATGTTAGATATTTAATATTGAGGTCTATGGGAATTGTTTCAACCTGTATTGGTGCTATTTACTCAGTACATAATTATTTATATGAAGAAGTATAAGAATCGGACATTAATAATATTGCTGATTAATTGGAATTTATATAAAATATAAACCCTAACCCTAACCCTATATATATTAGTCATGAATTATTATTAACAGATTATCAGGATTTTTTAAACACATAAAGAAAACTTGATAGCCAAAACTTAGAACAGCTGCATAAGTGACAGTTACAAAGTCCAGTCTCAGATCTCCAGCTTCCATTGGTCTATTCTGATACTGTTCTCCATCTTAACCAATGAGATTACCGAGATCTAAGACTGGTTTTATTAAATTGGGACCATGGTATTTAACGAAATATTCTGAAAGCATATGTACATACTATGACTCTCTAAACTTAATAGCTTGCTTTCTGTGTATTGATAATCTTATTAGTTACAATTTGAAAAATGGTAAACAACCATTGAAAATTAAGATAATTTGGGACTACTTCAGCTCTTAAATATGAATTTCTATTCTACGAAAGTACCGATTGAGATTCTTGTAAATTTAAATCTTCCTTATGCCCCACTGTTAAATTTGTGAAACTTACAGTTTATCTGCAATTACACACAGGGCAGCGCATCGACAGAGCATCCGTATCAAGTGTAGTAACACTCTTTTTATTTTTGACAAAATAGTTCAGGGTCAAATATATACGTGTACAGGTGAAAACAATGTTAACAATTTTACTCAAAAAATAAACATTGAAAATTCAAGTGGACAAGTTTGTAACTGTGTGATTAAAACTGTACTAGATTCATTTTGTAGGAGGTAGCCATAAAGTCTTTGGGGAGGAATTTATCTTGCCTGGGAAAACTGAACTTTATAATCCCTTATTTATAGAAGGTAACATTAAAATTAAATCATACACAATAACAATTGAAATCTTATTTTCGATGAGGCCGTCAAGATACAAACAACATTCAAAAACGACAGACATACAAATCTAATACAGAGTATAAAATCACACATTTCCGAAAATAAAAATTCACTTTCTTACTTATTATTATTATTAAAAAAACGATTCAATAATATTTTTGACGTAGAAGCAAACAGTGTAGATCCAAATAATACAGCATGGATTTGCCAGCTGATCTGGATCTAAATTGTAGAATCTTGATGAAGCTTATCCATGCAGTAATGTAATGAGACTGCCATTTAAGGTGACCAAAAATTGAATTTCCTTGTCCTTCTATTTCTGACATCAATATTTACTACTCAAAATTTGATAAGGATCACTTATAAGATTTCATTTATTTCTCACATAAGTTTGAAACGTTAAAATATTTGCTGTGATTCTGAAAATTCGTTTATTTGACACTAGCTTTTTGCTAGGTATGTCGTAAGAATAATCAAAATGTATGAAAAAAACACTTACCTTGGGTTTAACATTAAGAAGATCGTTAAGAAATACAAAGTGATCCCTATCAAATTTTGAGAAGTATATCTCTGGTGAAATGTTTTGATAGATTAATCAGTCAAATACACTAAAGAACAATCGTCCAGTCGCAAAAGCCAAACCCGTCAACTATTCATATTTAGCGGTCAGCATTATCTTAAACATACTGCAGATACGTTTCTTTTGAGAAACTTAGCTGAGCAGGTCAAAGTAAATAAATCCCCAACAGAATACTTGCAAGTGGTATTATTGACTGAACACTTCTGTTAGACCTGTGGGTGGCATTGAAAATGCTGTCAATGGTGACATTTTCTAAGAATCTGTAAAATACATTAACACTTGTAACAATAATTAGGCTTATTGTTCACGATACCTGCAGCCACAGTCTGCTAGGCTGGCTTCTCACTTCACGCTGCCCGGCTGCTAGGCTGCTGATCGGTCAACTTAACGCTGCTGTGGCTGCTAGGCGGCTGGGCGGCCAAATTCACGCTGCTATGGCTGCCAGGCTGCTGGGCGGCAAACCTCACGCTGTCAGACTGCTGGGCGGGTAACTTCACGAACTATGAATTGTGCTTATACACATGTAAGTGATCATTTTACATGATTTTCTTACAACACAATATCTGAAAGTGCTAATACAGTGTTAATTAAACTTTCTCGTTGCATTTATATTTTGAAAGGTATGAAAACGATAGTCTGCACCTAGTGCAATTGAAGATTTTTTGAAGAGCAACTAAAGTTGTGAGTATTATAACTAAACTCAAAATTCCCCAGCACAGTCAAGAAACTCTATCGCTACAATTATAAAAAATATCTAAATTATTCTTATAACAAAGAGAAAAGTGTATTAAATGTTTAAACAGATGCCATTTTTCCGAAATCTTCACTTAGTGGCTAACTCGTACTTATCATACAGCGTTTAAAATAGGGTCTGGTCGATCAGAGTTCATTAATTTACTTACATGTTAGTTAACCCACAATTTCCTGTCTGTGTGTTTTTCGGATAGATGAAATGTAGATCTTCACACCAATATATGACTGTCTGGAAATTACGATGATAGAAATCATGTTTAACGGACGGAATATTTGGAATTTAAAATTAAGCCATACAGGAATCGGATTTACTTTGGTGCAACCACATGGAGAAGATGTCGTAAACAGATTATGATTGTTCAATTAAGAGCGCACAGTACAGTTTACTCTCGAGGCGGTTTTCGGAGTCTGGGACTACATGCAAACTCCTTACAAAATGTAGATTTTGTACTGCTAAAATTGTGTTGTGGCATTTTCTGTGTTGCAGGGATCTCAATTAATGCAAATCACATCAAACTGCTCTCACGCAATAATCATTCATGATTTTATCAGACGTAGAATTTCACTCGATCCCCTTATTTTCCGATGCGAATTTGGCAAAAATCATAACCATTTGAAAACCGGCAAAATAATTCCTAAAACACAGTTGATTTCCCTCTTTTTTTAGATAACATTTCGGCCTTACGGCCTTTGTCAAATCGAACAAATCGCTTTAGCTTTTACATTTTGACAACATGCAAACTATCTCCGGAAATAATAAAAAAAATAATTCCTGCAAGATCTAAACCTGTTTCCTTTTAATAATTTATTTGTGCCTAATTTCCCTTGCAGATAGAAATAGTCTCCCATCCAACTAGATTTTTCAGCATTTGTAATTGAAATACCTCGCGATCAAATTATTCTCCGATTCAGCCTAGCAGATTGTTTTATCCGGTAACTATTTAACTTAGAACATACAAAGCATCCATTCATTTCAGCCGCCATTAGTATATTTCTATTAAAAACACTTTCTACACTAATAAACATATTTTAAACAATGATTTTAGTGCATTTAATTCCAGGGTACCCCAAATATTTAAAAAGTTAATCGTTTGGGAACAAAGTACGAAACTGTAGCCTGCCCGCGAAGTGTTCAAGAACGGCAAAGGCTCTAAACGTGCTATTCCCATTATTCCAAAAGTTTCTCCCCTCCCATTTCAAGCACCAGTTACTGGCTTTCATATTATCTGCGCAATGCGTTCATGTAAGAATATTACATCATGTATTTTTTTCATGCAACTAATAAAATGAAGTTCTTCTTATTCGAATTTCGGATACTATTTACATAAAAATGTTATTGAACATACAGAAAACATGCGATCAATCGAACTTTTTTGATGTTTACGAGCAGACATTTTTCGTATCTGCAGATGGGGAGTAAATTAGCTGTCGCCCCTTGTTCGCTTCTTCAAATTCCACAACGTCTGATCGGCTTATTCGTCTGACGCACCATCAAAAAATAAGTGCCTCACCTCCGAAATGTAGAGAACTTTAGGATCTCTAGAATTCAACACGCTCTTCTGAAATTTACAATTATTAAACACAAATAAATTAGTGTCAACGAAACGAAACTCTAAAAGCTGAAGATTTAAAACTGGTCTTCTATCATAGCTCCCTGGCCAATATCTATAGCCAGGCTGCTTCACCTTTGCTTTCTCAGCAATTGATGAAGGTCGAATGAATCACTTCAAGACATGATTACTTATTAAAATACACTCAATTTTTAGATAACTTTATCATTTTAAGTAGTTTTTAATTTTGGAAGAAAATGCTGGTTTCAGATCTGAATCAGCGAACAAATGACAAGCTTGAGTTTCAAGTCCGGTCATCGATTTAAAGAAACTCGGCTATCAAAATTTGCGATATTTTTCACCGATCCAAACAATCAATCAATCACAAGCTTGAATTTCAAAACTGGCCTCCGATATAATTTTACTAGCAAATCGCAAGTTTAAGTTTCGAGACTAGTCTCCGATCTGGAGCAACTAACAAAGCACTAGGTGATGTTTAGAGACTGCTTTTTCATAAAATAACCCTGACCAATCACAAGATTGAGTTCTGAGACTGGTGTCCAATTTCACAACATTAACATTAACCAGTCGCAAGCTTGAGTTTCGGGACTGGTATCCGATCCAAACAGCGGTTCTGAGACTGGTATCCGACCCAAAACATTAACCAATCACACAGTTAAGTTTAAACGAAACGCAGAAATGGTGTTAAATAAACAACATGATCATAAACCAAATCAAAACAACATGTATGATCAAAGATTCGAAGCACAGGATCAAGAATAACCATGAACTCAAATTATATGTTGGAAATAAATTGCTTCAAAATGTAAAATCACAAAAATTACTAGGCGTCTATATTAACAACTGTCTTAACTGGAGTACACATATAAACCAAACTTGTAAGAAACTTGCATAAAAATTATGTTAACTTAAACAATTATCATTCTTTCAGGGATGGAATGTAAATGAAACCACTCTTTTATAATGCATATATTGCATCTATTTTTGAATATTGCTGTATTGTTTGGAGTAATGGTAACCGTCATGACTTAAATAGAAAAATCAAAGCACTGAAAGTGCTGGAAGCCAGCGGAGCGTAAACTTAATCAAAATAAAACAACCCAATAATGTGCAGTGTAACAGGACTTCCAGTTTTATTTCAGCCATCGTAAATATAATATATGAACAGAATGAAGAAACTCCTATGGAAGACATGCCATATGCTTGCAAAAATGCAAAAACCACTCATAATAAAACTGGTCAAAATATTTAACAAGATGGTCCATAGGACCCTAGGTCGCTCACCTGTCAACAACTGCTCAAGAGTCAGTGGATGCAAATGCAATTGCCATAATAGCTTTCTTTGGCTCTTTCAATGGCCATAACTCTGGAATTCAAAAAAGGAACCAAGATCTTTTAGTAACTCAATTATTGTACAAGTCTGATTAAATTCAAAGAAAAATGAAGCTTCTTTTGTGCAGACAGGGTCTAAATAGTTTATTTTGGCACTTAACTCCGGAACCCCTAATGCAATATGGCAATTTCAAGAAAGGAACTAATATCTTATGGTAATGGAAGTGAATATCAGATCAAAATTAAGACCACTAGAGTGCAGACAAGCTTTTATTATAACTTGACCTAGTGACCTAGTTTTCAAGGTCACATGGCCCAGTTTCGAAACTGACCTAAATATGATTGAGATAAACATTCTGACCAAGCTTGAAGAAGATCGGACCAAAATTAAGACCTCTCGACTGCGGACAAGGTTTTTCTATAATTTGACCAAGTGACCTAGTTTTCAAAGTAACATGACCCAGTTTTTAATCCTACCTAGATATCATTGAGATAAACATTCTGACCAAGTTTGAAGAAGATAGGATAAAAATTAAGCAGCTAGAGTGCTGACGATTATTGTGAATGGACGAAGGACAAATTGTGATTACAAAAGTACACCCTGTCACTATCTGACAGATGAGCTAAAAAGTAATTTTAGGAGAACTACTGAAATAAATGAAAAAAGGAACATTAAAAGCAATCGAACAGGACAAATACAAAAATATTACAGGCCAAGTTTGATCAAGCAATATCAGGATCAAAATGCATCACTGTCTAGATTGCCTAGCCATGGTTGTAATGCAACTCAATATTTACACAAGTACCAATTTTGATTCATTCCAAACAGTGCAGTGCATGTCACGACGCTTAACAGAAAATGAACTTGATGATGGTAATATAGTTTTATATCCATTCTTTATAGCAATACATCACAACTTAGGGCAATGCCAATGTCTTATAAATTTCATTTAGTAAATGAGAGGCACAACAAAATGTTTTGTGTCAATTAAAGTATGAAAATTGTTGGGTTAGCAAAATTATATTTATTTCTTATATTATTATAACTTATTTCTTTTCTTTGTATTTCTCTTTATTTATTCCTTTTTCCAAGTAATTACACAGGGACCCTGTGAAAGGCTATTTGATCTTGGTTTTATGTATAACAATGTGTAACAGAGAGTCAGCATTATGTTAATGTAATCATATTTAAATGAAGTGTCCAACCTAATTAATCAGATAAAGGGGCTCTTTATATTCATTTCATTAGTACAGCCCTTAACAGACACTCTTTCCCCCATTGTTATCTGTCAAATCTATTTAGACTTTTTTAATGCAAGTAAGGCATCCATCTGATCTGAATCCACACACTTTGAATCTTGATCCAGTGATTTCAATTGATACAGATTCTTGCATCTTAATGCAAACAAATGTGATTTTTTTCCACTTTTGACCCCACCTTATTTTGAGCTTTGGGTCATTTTGATGCACAAAAAATTTAAAAAAAAGTGGTTTACTTTTGCAAGAATGAGGATAAGTATTGAGGAAATTGCATTTTTAATATGAAGTTAACACTTATTTAACTCTTGCAAATAAATTATAAGTAATACATGTGTAGGTATCACTTAATACAAGATAGGACTTAGAAGATCAGGTTTTGACCCATTGAAAATTCTCAACAGGGGTCAAATCCCTGCTTGATCAGAAAGTACATGTATCTAAAAGATCTAAACATGAACAGACTTTGACTAGCACAACTATTTGTGCGCGACAATGACTTTTCTATATATGTGTTGATCGTCCTTCGCGCTCAACCTAGTTACTATTCAAATCAATGCGGAAAATTTTCCTTCTATTTCTATATGCCGCCGATCGGAATTTGATCGCAACTTTGGCGGCTCCATAAAGCAACTTAAACCATATGTATCTTTAAAAAATTTACATACCTGAAAAGCCACATTCAAGTAGAATCAATATATGTAATCCTTTATAAATAACGGTTTCGTTTTTTATGCAAAACTCTTTTAAACCTCCACCCATGTCAACAAATTTCGATTTCTGCGCTTCAAGTTTACCTGACTTACGACGTCATGTTTATCGATAAATAACAGAATTTAAATCGGGTCGATTTCCACCACAGTTTTGATCGTAACTGCTTGAGACGTAAAGGACAGACATCTGTAAAAAATCAGTATGATAATGGGTCTGTGCTTGCAGTCGAATTATTGAGACTAAGACTCTGACCAGCCTCCACTGATATGCAAGTTGATATGGTCTTACCTTGTCACACATGGAATAAAAGCTGTATCCATGTAGGCCCCTTAATACTGACTTATGCATAATAATTTATGTCTACTTACATGGAAAAAGTAGACATAAAACATGTAATACTTGTGTTTTGCACAGAAAATCCATTTCTAACTTTAACCCTTAACTCCATATAATATGCACCTCAAGTTTATGGCATGGGCAGTGTAGCATTAGATCACCCTGCATCTCTGTGCTGTTTGATCAGGATCTGCACTGTTAAATTTTAGATTCATAAGGTTATTTCTAAACAAGATGTGACCAATGTAAGTCCTAATCAGATGGCACAAATATTTAGTCTGATCCGGATCTACACTAGATGCACATGCGATAAAAGGCTTATATATGGCAGAAAGGGGCTCTATATCAATCATTTTTAGTTATGCTCTTAGAGAGACATGAACAATCTTTCTTAATGAATATTATCATCTTCAACTAAAATCTATTTCAGAAATTACTCTACTTCATAAAGCTATTTCAGTTACTAACTAAGTTAATGCAGATAATATATTCCTAGTCAGAAATATTAATACTTTACATGCCATTTAACTCAAAAAATTTTTTAGTAGAAGATATAATTCAGGGACACTAGATGCAGATTTCTTGCATTTTTATGCAAGCATATTTATTTTTAAACCCCGCCCCCCTTCCATTTTGAGTTTGTGGTCATTGATGTTGGAGAATTTAGAAAAGTGGTCAATTTTTGCAATAATAGTGATTAATATTGTGCACATGTCTATTGCATTTTAACCCTTTACTTTTGGTTTGGTGATTGTGAATCCACTAAAATGAGATGAGAATGACTTTTCAGATTTATCACATACAGGAACCCCTGGTTAAGAATTATATTTTCTTTTAAATATGTTTTTTTTTTCTTCACAAGTTTATCATGACCAATGAGCCGGTGACTTCTATGCTTGTTAAAAGAGTCTTTTAAGCAGGGATTTCATTAGCTTTTAAAAACCAGCAGACTTCCCGAAAGTTGCCAGACCGAAGGACCTGTCTGGTAAAATATCAGCCGGTCAGAAATGTTTTCTAATGTTATCTGACCGAATGTCAGACTCAAATTTGAACTTCTAATACTTATACCCTTTTAACATGTTTCGGTCTGACAGAATTTGTTTCGGTCGACAGTTTTTCACATCTTGTCTGACCAAATGTCTGACACTTTTTTTTCAACTTTCGGGAAGTCTGTAACCAGGGGTTGTTTGACCCCTGTTGAGATTTTTTAAGGGGTCATAATCAAATAGTTTCTAGTCATATCTTGTGTTGATTGAACTTAAACTACTTATAAAAGTGCTTTTGCTTCATTTAAATATAATTAAGTTCAGTGGTCAAATAAGTATTAACTTCATAATTAAAATGCTGTAGACACAGTACATTGTATTTATCTTTATTCTTGCAAAATTTGACCATGTTTCCTAGATTATCATGAATCAAAATGATCCCAAGCTCAGAATAAGGTGGGGTCAAATGTGGAAAAAAACTTATTTGATTACATCAAAATGCAAGAATCTGCATACATATCTATTGATAATTGAAACCCCTGAGGTGGGAAATCAAGTCAGTGGTTAATTGGCAACTTTATTCTACACTGATTGTCATAAATTTGTCTTGTAACTGAGATTGTTACCTAGCGAAAACTAGGTAATTTAAAAATTAAAAATACCGGTTTCCCTATGTGGTCTTTGATAAATGAAATAAATTTTTGAGCAACGAAAGCTTTTCCAAAATTAAAGATGTTGCATTATTTGATTTTTATATCTGGGACCTGATAAATATAAATATATCTGGGCGGTCTTAAAGCTTGGCCGTTTGTCTCTGACTGCAGGCCTTATAGTCTGCATGTCCCGCCTGTTTAGTTCATTAATCTGGGCCAAATCACTTGGCCATATGGTCTGTATATCATTGAAACTTGGGAAGCTAATTTCAGCTTTTCTTGCAAACAAATACAACTGTTTACCTTGTAAAGACCTGTAAACCTGGGTGGTGTTACTGCCGGTGTGTTACAGAACTTTGTTTTCCAAAGTGCTTGAAGTCGAAGAGTCTATCTTTACATCCTCACCAGAAAATGTAAACAATAATCAGATGTGTGTTCATCTGTTCATGCAGCTGGTTTATACAAATCATCAAATGCAAAATATGCCAAACTTTCAAAGTAAAGTTGATTGCACATTTATACATACAATGACTGCACACATGCAATTTTCGGGATACAGTTGAAACAGTTTCAAAACTCTTCCTGACCTTTCAGAAATTACAGTGTCTATCTCCCATGTTAATTCGTAAAACCACATTTGGCATCATTTTCATGATTTTCACAATTAAAATTCGCACAAAACATTAGCTAGACAGCCTATAGGGCGCTCTATTTGTTGAAACAAAATCTTCGGAAATGTTCAATGTTTAAGGTAAACACAATCGAGGGGAGATCACTGGAGGTGTGTGTAGTTTGGGCTAAACCCCGTACGTGTTACGTAACAAAACGTTAAACTATCGACACGTTATATATTTTGAATAAAGCAAAAATACACCCTCAAAATACTGAAATACTTCTTAATTTTTACACCGTGTCTGCGTTCAGAATATGCGTTGAACGCTTTCAAAATATGAGAATATTGCCATTTGACGGTGCATAGAATCCCCGAAAACAACCGAATAACCAAAATAGACCAAATAAGACCGAAAAAGGGACCGAATGTGATTAAAAATTGAATTTATAAATAAATTATACAATGACATTTATTTTAAAAGTGGTATTTGGTACAAAAATAATGTTTTTCGGTTCATTTTTCGGTCTTTTTCGGTGTTTTCTTATGTTTTCGGTCTTAGTTGTTGTTTTAGGTTATTCGGTGATTCTTTTCACCCGCCATTTTACGTCATTGTGATTGTCTTACATATACGCAGTTTATTTGATCATAAATATTGATAATATCAGTACGCCTTTGTTGCTTTCATTGATTAAGCGTTTTATTGATTATTCTTTAAAAGCAATCAATTTAAATGATCGTTAACAACTGATTTTCTATGATTGCTTTTGGAACTCTTTTCTGACGTCTACCAGAAGCTGTACTTCGACTTTTTCATTTGAGCGCACCTGCTGAAAGGTCTGTGATTTCGGATCTCCATTTCAATAGCCAACGGTAAACCGCTGGCTAATAATAAAAAAGAGCAGCAAAAATATTTCTTAAAAACCAATTAGAACATGATGCATATTCGAATTCATTATTGTTATTATAATAATAATAATAATAATAATAATAATAATAATTATAATAATAATTATTATTATTATTATTAGATTATTATTATTATTATTAACCAATCACAAGCTGCATCGATCCAAAACTTTAACAAATTGCAAACTGCAGTTCCAAGTCTAGAGGGATATCCGATCCAAAACATTAACCAATCACAAGCAGTTCCGGCCCCAGGAAACATTTGACGTCGAAAAGACGTTGGATTGACGTCAGACGTCGACGTCGGAACAACGTTGGATTTGGGTTGGAAATGAAAGTCTTAAGAGGTCATTTCCCGAAGTCGGATTTACGTCGGGTTCCGACCAAAATACAACCACATTCTGACCAGAATCCGACCGAAATCCGAACAGAATCGTACCTCTTCCCTCTTCTTTTTATTGCTATCAGTGTAAATAAGACTATTTAAAAAATCATCAAGGTGTTTTTGAATTCTTCTCTAAACCTCTTTTCTTAAAGTTATGTGTTTTATGAACTCTGTATCATAACAAAATCCCAGTAGCGAGACTTTTTTGGGACGAAACGTATTTCATGAAAACAACTCCACGTGTCTTACACATGTAGTGAAGATTTAAGCAAATACTAGAATTTAACAACAAACTACGAATACGAAAAAACATACTTGCTAAATCCTTCTTCTCTGGCAAATATAAAATAATCTTTTTTCCCGTTCTGTATTTCTTTGGCAATTTTGTCTTTGTTCTTTGTTTCTTTGTTCAAAAATAGCGCGGACTGTTTACATTTAGATTCGATTGCACAGGTTTCGATAATATCCCTTCCATTAAACAGTCAACCATTTAAATTTAGAAATAAATTTAATTTGTATTTTTTTAATTGATTTAATGCATATGTATAGAAAATTTGGAAAAAAAAATTCGAAAATATTTTTTCCAAAGAAAGGGTGAAATATGCATATCAGGAATCGCCACATTCAGAAAACACAGCCTTCCCTCACAGTCAAGAAGAGAGAGAGGGAGAGAGCAGGGTTAATAAAATGATTAGTTACAAAAGACACCACTAACAATTAACAAAAATGAGAACCCGAGAGGTTACCGCCTTGGAACGGTCAGTGGCAAATCAAATTGCAACTGGGGGTTTAAACCATGTTTTTGGGTGCACCAACCTCACAAGTGGGTTTAGAAGTGAAATATCTGACCAAAATCCGACGTTATTTTCCGACGTCTAAACGACATCGCATTTTCGACGTCGGATTAACGTTGGATTTAGGTCGCCGACGTCGCGACCAAAATACAACCTAAGTCCAACCTCGTTCTGACGTTTGGTGTTTACTGGGGCCGAGACTGGTTTTCGATCAAACACTTTAACGAACTGCAAGCTGCAGTTCCGAGACTGGTTTAAGATCCAAAACATAAACCAATCGCAAACTGGAGTTCAGGGACAGGAATCCGATCAAAAACAAATCGCATGCCTGAATACCGAGACTGGTATCAAATAAAAACAATTACAAATAACAAGCTCAGTTCAAAGACTGGTATCCGATCTTAAACATTAACAAATCGCAAGCTGGAGTTCGGAGAATGGTATCCAGTTCAAAACATTAACAAGTCGCAAGCTGGAGTTCCGAAACTGATAACCGGTCCAAAACATTAACAAGTTGCAAGCTAGAATTCCGAGACTGGTTTCTGATCCAAAGTATTAACCAGTCACAAGCTACAGTTCGAGACTAGTTACTTATCCAAAAAATTAACCAATCGCAAGCTACCGTTCGAGATTGGTTACTGATCCAAAAAAATTAACTAATCGCAAGCTTGAGTTCCGAGACTGTTTACTGATAAAAAAAATAACCAATCGCAAGTTTGAGTTCCTAGACTGGTATCCGATACAAAACATTAACCAATCGCAAGCTTGAGTTCCGAGACTGGTATCCGATCCGAAACATTAACCAATCGCATGCTTGAGTTTCGAGACTGTTTACTGATCCAAAACAAGATTGAGTTCAATGACTGGTATACAGTAAAAAACATTAAACACAAGCCAGAATGAGTTGCGAGACTTGTATCCGACACAAAACATCAACAGGTCGCAAGCTGTAGTTCCGAGACTGGTATGCGATCCAAAAATATGCAATCGCAAGCTGGGGTTTCGAGACTTGTATTCGACCGGAAACATTAACCACAAGCAAGAGTGAGTTGCGAGACTTGTATCTGATCCAAAACTGACCAATCGCATGCTGGAGTTTCGAGACTGGTATCCGATCCACACGGTGACTGGTATCCGATCCACACGGTATGTATCCCAATAATCAGCGCTCGGATGACAACGTCAGTCTCGGATGATAAGAGCGGCTCGAGCTGCGGATGAGAGTGAGAAAAGCGTAAGTATTTTTACTTGTATCTTTCACTAATGCTGATTTAAATCACGTTAGTGATTTTAATTTTTCTAGGTCAATGATATCGGATAATTACAAATCCACGTTCCCTAGGGAAAGTGCATTTTACACTATGTAATATAGTGTTTTTCACCGGCGTTTTTTTGCCGGCGGTCTAGAGCTCTTAATTTGCGGTCATAAGCTCACTTCAAATATCTCTAAAAACCATGAGAATTTCAAAGATATCGGATAATTACAAATCCAAGTTTCCTACGGAACGTGCATTTTACACTATGTAATAAAGCGTTTTTCCCCGGCGGTTTTTTGGCCGGCGGTCTAGAGCACTGAAATTTTGGCCATAAGGTCACCTCAAATATCTCTAAAAACCATGAGAATTTCAAAGATATCGGATAATCACAAAACCACATTCCCTAGGGAACGTACATTTTACGCTTTTTAATTTAGTGTTTTTCCCCGGCGTTTTTTTGCCGGTGGTCTAGAGCTCTGAAATTTCGGTCATAAGCTTACCTCAAATATCTCTAAAAACCATGAGAATTTTAAAGATATCGGATAATTACAAATCCACGTTCCCTAGGGAACGTGCATTTTACGCTATGTAATATAATGTTTTTCCCCAGCGGTTTTTTTTGCCGGCGGTCTAGAGCTCTGAAATTTCGGCCATAAGCTAAGCTCAAATATCTTTAAAAACCATGAGAATTTCAACGAATTCGGATAATTACAAATCCACGTTCCCTAGGGTACGTGCATTTAACGCTATGAAATATAGTGTATTTTCCCCGGCGTTTTTTTGCCGGCGGTCAAGAGCTCTGAAATTTCGGCCATAAGCTCAACTCAAATATCTCTAAAAAGCAAGAAAATTTCAAAGATATCGGATAATTACAAATCCACGTTCCCTAGGGAACTTGCATTTTACGCTATCTTATATAGAGTGTTTTCCCCGGCGTTTTTTTCTGCCGGCGTTCCGAAGCTCTTAAATTTCGGCCATAAGCTCACCTCAAATATCTCTAAAAAACCATTAGAATTTCAACGATATCAGATAATTACAAATACACGTTGCCTAGGGGACGTGCATTTTACGCTATGTAATATAGTATTTTTGCCGGCGGTCTAGAGCTCTGAAATTCCGGTCATAAGCTCACCTCAAACATCTCTAAAAACCATAAGAATTTCAAAGAAATCGGATAATTACAAATCCAGGTTCCCTATGGAAGGTGCATCTTAATTCTGTTATATAGAGTTTTTTTCCCGGCTGTTTTTTTGCCGGCGGTCAAGAGCTCTGAAATTTCGGCCAAAAGCTAACCTCAAATATCTCTAAAAACCATGAGAATGTCAAAGATATCGGATTATTTATTACAAATCCGCGTGCCCTAGGGAAAGTACATTATACGCTATGTAATATAGAGTTTTTTCTCCGGCGGTTTTTTTGCCGGAGGTCTACAGCTCTGAGATTTCGGCCATAAGGTCACCTCAAATATCTCTAAAAAGCATGAGAAGTTCAAAGATATCGGATAATTACAAATCCTCGTTCCCTAGGGAACGTGCATTTTACGCTATGTAATATAGTGTTTTTCCCCGGCGGTTTTTTTGCCGGAGGTCTACAGCTCTGAAATTTTGGCCATAAGCTAACCTCAAATATCTCTAACAACCATGAGTATTTCAAAGATATCGGATAATTACAAATCCACGTTCCCTAGGGACCGTGCATTTTACGCTATTTGATATATATTTTCCCCGGCGTTTTTTTTGCCGGCGGTCTAGAGCTCTGAAATTTCGGCCGTAAGGTCACCTCAAATATCTCTAGAAACCGTGAGAATTTCAATGATATCGGACAATTACAAATCCACTTTCCCTAGGGTACGTGCATTCTACGATACGTAATATAGTGTTTTTTTCCCCGGTGGTTTTTTTGCCGACGGTCTAGAGCTCTGAAATTTCGGCCATAAGCTCACCTCAAATATCTCTAGAAACCTTGTTAAATTCAAAGATGTCGGATTATTACAAAGACACGTTCACTTTTTATCGCACTTTACGCTATTTAATAATTATAGTGTTTTTTCCCCGTTAGGTACCTTGCCGACGGTCTAGAGCTCTGAAATTTCGGCCATAAGCTCACCTCAAATATCTCTAGAAACCGTGCAAATTTCAAAGATATCGGATTATTACAAAGACACGTTCACTTTTTCTCGCACTTTACGCTATTTAATAATTATAGTGTTTTCTTTCCCCGCTTGGTCCCTTGCCGACGGTCTAGAGCTCTGAAATTTCGGCCATAAGCTCACCTCGAATATTTCTAGAAACCATGCAAATTTCAAAGATATCGGATTATTACAAAGACACGTTCACTTTTTCTCGCACTTTACGCTATTTAATAATTATAGTGTTTTTTCCCCCGTTTGGTACCTTGCCGACGGTCTAGAGCTCTGAAATTTCGGCCATAAGCTCATCTCAAATATCTCTAGAAACCGTGCAAATTTCAAAGATATCGGATTATAACAAAGACACGTTCACTTTTTCTCGCACTTTACGCTATTTAATAATTATAGTTTTTTTCCCGTTTGGTACCTTGCCGACGGTCTAGAGCTCTGAAATTTCGGCCATAAGCTCAACTCAAATATCTGTAGAAACCGTGCAAATTTCAAAGAGATCTGATTATTACCAAGACACGTTCACATTTTCTCGCACTTTACGCTATTTATAATTATAGTGCTTTTCCCCCGTTTGGTACCTTGCCGACGGTCTAGAGCTCTGAAATTTCGGCCATAAGCTCACCTCAAATATCTCTAGAAACCATGCCAATTGCAAAGATATCGGATTATTACAAAGACACGTTCACTTTTTCTCGCACTTTACGCTATTTTATAGTTATAGAGTTCTTTCCCCCGTTTGGTACCTTGCCGACCGTCTAGATTTCTGAAATTTCGGCCATTAGCTCACATCAAATATCTCTAGAAACCGTACAAATTTCAAAGATATCGGATTATTACAAAGACACGTTCACTTTTTCTCGCACTTTACGCTATTGAATAATTTAAGTGTTTTTTCCCCTGTTTGTTACCTTGCCGACGGTCTAGAGCTCTGAAATTTTGGCCATAAGCTCACCTCAAATATCTCTAGAAACCGTGCAAATTTCAAAGATATCGGATTATTACAAAGACACGTTCACTTTTTCTCGCACTTTACGCTATTTAATAATTATAGTGTTTTTTCCCCGTTTGGTACCTTGCCGACGGTCTAGAGCTCTGAAATTTCGGCCATAAGCTCACCTCAAATATGTCTAGAAACCGTGCAAATTTCAAAGATATCGGATTATTACAAAGACACGTTCACTTTTTCTCGCACTTTACGCTATTTATTTATTATAGAGTTTTTTCCCCGTTTGGTACCTTGCCGACGGTCTAGAGCTCTGAAATTTCGGCCATAAGCTCACCTCTAATATCTCTAGAAACCGTGCAAATTTCAAAGATATCGGATTATTACAAAGACACGTTCACTTTTCTCGCACTTTTCGCAATTTAATAATTATAATGTTTTTTCCCCCGTTTGGTACCTTGCCGACGGTCTAGAGCTCTGAAATTTCGGCCATAAGCTCACCTCAAATATCTCTAGAAACCGTGCAAATTTCAAAGATATCGGATTATTACAAAAACACGTTCACTTTTTCTCGCACTTTACGCTATTTAATAATTATAGTGTTTTCTTTCCCCGCTTGGTCCCTTGCCGACGGTCTAGAGCTCTGAAATTTCGGCCATAAGCTCACCTTAAGTATCTTTAGAAACCATGCAAATTTCAAAGATATCGGATTATTACAAAGACACGTTCACTTTTTCTCGCACTTTACGCTATTTAATAATTATAGTGTTTTTTCCCCCGTTTGGTACCTTGCCGACGGTCTAGAGCTCTGAAATTTCGGCCATAAGCTCACCTCAAATATCTCTAGAAACCGTGCAAATTTCAAAGATATCGGATTATTACAAAGACACGTTCACTTTTTCTCGCACTTTACGCTATTTAATAATTATAGTGTTTTTTTCCCCCGTTTGGTACCTTGCCGACGGTCTAGAGCTCTGAAATTTCGGCAATAAGCTCACCTCAAATATCTCTAGAAACCGTGCAAATTTCAAAGATATCGGATTATTACAAAGACACGTTCACTTTTTCTCGCACTTTACGCTATTTAATAATTATAGTGTTTTTTCCCCCGTTTGGTACCTTGCCGACGGTCTAGAGCTCTGAAATATCGGCCATAAGGTCACCTCAAATATCTGTAGAAACCGTGCAAATTTCAAAGATATCGGATTATTACAAAGACACGTTCACTTTTTCTCGCACTTTACGCTATTTAATAATTATATTGTTTTTCCCCCGTTTGGTACCTTGCCGACGGTCTAGAGCTCTGAAATTTCGGCCATAAGCTCACCTCAAATATCTCTAGAAACCGTGCAAATTTCAAAGATATCGGATTATAACAAAGACACGTTCACTTTTTCTCGCACTTTACGCTATTTAATAATTATAGTTTTTCTCCCGTTTGGTACCTTGCCGACGGTCTAGAGCTCTGAAATTTCGGCAATAAGCTCACCTCAAATATCTCTAGAAACCGTGCAAATTTCAAAGATATCGGATTTTATAAAGACACGTTCACTTTTTCTCGCACTTTACGCTATTTAATAATTATATTGTTTTTTCCCCCGTTTGGTACCTTGTCGACGGTCTACTGCTCTGAAATTTCGGCCATAAGCTCACCTCAAACATCTCTAGAAACCGTGCAAATTTCAAAGATATCGGATTATTACAAAGACACGTTCACTTTTTCTCGCACTTTACGCTATTTGATAATTATAGTGCTTTTCCCCCGTTTGGTACCTTGCCGACGGTCTAGAGCTCTGAAATTTCGGCCATAAGCTCACCTCAAATATCTCTAGAAACCGTGCAAATTTCAAAGATATCGGATTATTACAAAGACACGTTCACTTTTCTCGCACTTTACGCTATTTAATAATTATAGTGTTTTTCCCCCGCTTGGTACCTTGCCGACGGTCTAGAGCTCTGAAATTTCGGCCATAAGATCACCTCAAATATCTCTAGAAACCGTGCAAATTTCAAAGGTATCGGATTATTACAAAGACACGTTCACTTTTTCTCGCACTTTACGCTATTTAATAATTATAGTGCTTTTTCCCCCGTTTGGTACCTTGCGGACGGTCTAGAGCTCTGAAATTTCGGCCATAAGCTCACATCAAATATCTCTAGAAACCGTACAAATTTCAAAGATATCGGATTATTACAAAGGCACTTTCACTTTTTCTCGCACTTTACGCTATTTAATAATTATAATGTTTTTCCCCCGCTTGGTACCTTGCCGACGGTCTAGAGCTCTGAAATTTCGGCCATAATCTCACCTCAAACATCTCTAGAAACAGTGCAAATTTCAAAGATATTGGATTATTACAAAGACACAATCACTTTTTCTCGCACTTTACGCTATTTAATAATTATAGTGTTTTTCCCCCGTTTGGTACCTTGCCTACGGTCTAGAGCTCTGAAATTTCGGCCATAAGCTCACCTCAAATATCTCTAGAAACCGTGCAAATTTCAAAGATATCGGATTATTACAAAGACACGTTCACTTTTTCTCGCACTTTACGCTATTTAATAATTATAGTGTTTTTCCCCCGTTTGGTACCTTGCCGACGGTCTAGAGCTCTGAAATTTCGGCCATAAGATCACCTCAAACATCTCTAGAAACCGTGCAAATTTCAAAGATATCGGATTATTTCAAAGACACGTTCACTTTATCTCGCCCTTAACGCTATTTAATAATTATAGTGCTTTTTCCCCCGTTTGGTACCTTGCCGACGGTCTAGAGCTCTGAAATTTCGGCCATAAGCTCAACTCAAAATATCTCTAGAAACCTTGCAAATTTCAAAGATATCGGATTATTACAAAGACACGTTCACTTTTTCTCGCACTTTACGCTATTTAATAATTATAGTGTTTTTCCCCCGTTTGGTACCTTGCCGGCTGTCTAGAGCTCTGAAATTTAGGCCATATGCTCACCTCAAATATCTCTAGAAACCGTACAAATTTCAAAGATATCGGATTTTTAAAAAGACACGTTCACTTTTTCTCGCACTTTACGCTATTTAATAATTATAGTGTTTTTCCCCCGTTTGGTAATTTTCCGACGGTCTAGAGTTCTGAAATTTCGGCCATAAGCTCACCTCAAATATCTCTAGAAACCGTGCAATTTTAAAAGATATCGGATTATTACAAAGACACGTTCATTTTTTCTCGCACTTTACGCTATTTAATAATTATAGAGTTTTTCCCACGTTTGGTACCTTGCCGACGATCTAGAGCTCTGAAATTTCGGCCATAAGCTCAACCTGAAATATCTCTAGAAACCGTGCAAATTTCAAAGATATCGGATTATTACAAAGACACGTTCACTTTTCTCGCACTTGACGCTATTAAATAATTATAGTGTTTTTCCCCCGCTTGGTACCTTGCCGACGGTCTAGAGCTCTGAAATTTCGGCCATAAGCTCACCTCAAATATCTCTAGAAACACTGCAAATTTCAAAGATATTGGATTATTACAAAGACACAATCACTTTTTCTCGCACTACGCTATCTAATAATTATAGTGTTTTTCCCCCGTATGGTACCTTGCCGACGGTCTAGAGCTCTGAAATTTCGGCCATAAGCTCACCTCAAATATCTCTAGAAACCGTGCACATTTCAAAGATATCGGATTATTACAAAGACACGTTCACTTTTGCTCGCACTTCACGCTATTTAATAATTATAGTGTTTTTCCCCCGTTTGGTACCTTGCCGACGGTCTAGAGCTCTGAAATTTCGGCCATAAGATCACCTCAAATATCTCAAGAAACCATGCAAATTTCAAAGATATCGGATTTTTACAAGGACACGTTCACTTTTTCTCGCACTTTACGCTATTTAATAATTATAGTGTTTTTTCACCCATTTGGTACTTTGCCGACGGCTAGAGCTCTGAAATATCTGCCATAAGCTCACCTCAAATATCTCTAGAAACCGTGCAAATTTCAAAGATATCGGATTATTACAAAGACATGTTCACTTTTTCTTGCACTTTACGCTATTTAATAATTATAGTGTTTTTCCCCCGTTTGGTACCTTGCTGACGGTCTAGAACTCTGAAATTTCGGCCATAAGCTCACCTCAAATACCTCTAGAATCCGTGCAAATTTCAAAGATATCGGATTATTACAAAGACACGTTCACTTTTTCTCGCACTTTACGCTATTTAATAATTATAGAGTTTTTCCCCCCGTTTGGTACCTTGCCGACGATCTAGAGCTCTGAAATTTCGGCCATAAGCTCAACCTGAAATATCTCTAGAAACCGTGAAAATTTCAAAGATATCGGATTATTACAACGACATGTTCACTTTTTCTTGAAATTTACGCTATTTAATAATTATAGTGTTTTTCTCCCGTTTGGTACCTTGCCGACGGCCTAAAGCTCTAAAATTTCGGCCATAAGCTCACCTCAAATATCTCTAGAAACCGCGCAAATTTCAAAGATATCGGATTATTACAAAGACACGTTCACTTTTTCTCGCACTTTACTCTATTTAATAATTATGGTGATTTTCCCCCGTTTGGTACCTTGCCGACGGTCTAGAGCTCTGAAATTTTGGCCATAAGCTCACCTCAAATATCTCTAGAAACCGTGCAAATTTCAAAGATATCGGATTATTACAAAGAAACGTTCACTTTTTCTCGCCCTTTACGCTATTTAATAATTATAGTGTTTTTCCCCCGTTTGGTACCTTGCCGACGGTCTAGAGCTCTGAAATTTCGGCCATAAGCTCACCTCCAATATCTCTAGAAACCGTGCAAATTTCAAAGATATCGGATTATAACAAAGACACGTTCACTTTTTCTCTCAATTTACGCTATTTAATAATTATAATGTTTTTTCCCCCGTTTGGTACCTTGCCGACGGTCTTGAGCTCTGAAATTTCGGCCATAAGCTCACCTCAAATATCTCTAGAAACCGTGCAAATTTCAAAGATATCGGATTATTACAAAGACACATTCACTTTTTCTCGCACTTTACGCTATTTAATAATTATAGAGTTTTTCCCCCGTTTGGTACCTTGCCGACGGTCTAGAGCTCTGAAATTTCGGCCATAAGCTCACCTTAAGTATCTTTAGAAACCATGCAAATTTCAAAGATATCGGATTATTACAAATACACGTTCACTTTTTCTCG
Organism: Corbicula japonica; assembly: GCA_038501625.1. Lineage (NCBI taxonomy): Eukaryota > Metazoa > Mollusca > Bivalvia > Venerida > Cyrenidae > Corbicula > Corbicula japonica. Next base: position 67,474 of record JAZAYU010000014.1, on the reverse strand, counting down.
CACTTTACGATATTTAATAATTATAGTGTTTTTGCCCCGTTTGGTACCTTGCCGACGGTCTAGAGCTCTGAAATTTCGGCCATAAGCTCACCTCAAATATCTCTAGAAACCGTGCAAATTTCAAAGATATCGGATTATTACAAAGACACGTTCACTTTTTTCTCGCACTTTACGCTATTTAATAATTATAGTGTTTTTCCCCCGTTTGGTACCTTGCCGACGGTCTAGAGCTCTGAAATTTCGGCAATAAGCTCACCTCAAATATCCCAAGAAACCGTGCAAATTTCAAAGATATCGGATTATTACAAAGACACGTTCACTTTTTCTCGCACTTTACGCTATTTAATAATTGTAGTGTTTTTTCGCCCGTTTGGTACCTTGCCGACGGCCAGAGCTCTGAAATATCGGCCATAAGGTCACCTCAAATATCTCTAGAAACCGTGCAAATTTCAAAGATATCGGATTATTACAAAGACACGTTCACTTTTTCTCGCACTTTACGCTATTTAATAATTATATTGTTTTTCCCCCGTTTGGTACCTTGTCGACGGTCTAGAGCTCTGAAATTTCGGCAATAAGCTCACCTCAAATATCTCTAGAAACCGTGCAAATTTCAAAGATATCGGATTTTTATAAAGACACGTTCAATTTTCCTCGCACTTTACGCTATTTTATAATTATATTGTTTTTTCCCCCGTTTGGTACCTTGTCGACGGTCTACTGCTCTGAAATTTCGGCCATAAGCTCACCTCAAACATGTCTAGAAACCGTGCAAATTTCAAAGATATCGGATTATTACAAAGACACGTTCACTTTTTCTCGCACTTTACGCTATTTAATAATTATAGTGTTTTTCCCCCGTTTGGTTATTTTCCGACGGTCTAGAGCTCTGAAATTTCGGCCATAAGCTCACCTCAAAGATCTCTTGAAACCGTGCAAATTTCAAAGATATCGGATTTTTACAAAGACACGTTCGCTTTTTCTCGCACTTTACACTATTTAATATTTATATTGTTTTTCCCCCGTTTGGTACCTTGCCGACGGCTAGAGCTCTGAAATTTCGGCCAAAAGCTCACCTTAAATTTCTGTACACACCGTGCAAATTTGAAAGATGTCGGATTATTACAAAGACACGGTCACTTTTTCTCGCACTTTACGCTATTTAATAATTATAGTGTTTTTGCCCCGTTTGGTACCTTGCCGACGGTCTAGAGCTCTGAAATTTCGGCCATAAACTCACCTCAAATATCTCTAGAAACCGTGCAAATTTCAAAGATATCGGATTATTACAAAGACACGTTCACTTTCTCTCTCACTTTACGCTATTTAATAATTTTAGTGTTTTTCCCCCGTTTGGTACCTTGCCGACGGTCTAGAGCTCTGATATTTCGGCAACAAGCTCACCTCAAATATCCCAAGAAACCGTGCAAATTTCAAAGATATCGGATTATTACAAAGACACGTTCACTTTTTCTCGCACTTTACGCTATTTAATAATTATAGTGTTTTTTCCCCCGTTTGGTACCTTGCCGACGGCCAGAGCTCCGAAATATCGGCCATAAGCTCACCTCAAATATCTGTAGAAACCGTGCAAATTTCAAAGATATCGGATTATTACAAAGACATGTTCACTTTTTCTTGCACTTTACGCTATTTAATAATTATAGTGTTTTTCCCCCGTTCGGTACCTTGCCGACGGTCTAGAACTCTGAAATTTCGGCCATAAGCTCACCTCAAATATCTCTAGAAACCGTGCAAATTTCAAAGATATCGGATTATTACAAAGACACGTTCACTTTTTCTCGCACTTTACGCTATTTAATAATTATAGAGTTTTTTCCCCCGTTTGGTACCTTGCCGACGGTCTAGAGCTCTGAAATTTCGGCCATAAGCTCACCTTAATTATCTTTAGAAACCATGCAAATTTCAAAGATATCGGATTATTACAAATACACGTTCACTTTTTCTCGCACTTTACCCTATTTAATAATTATAGTGTTTTTGCCCCGTTTGGTACCTTGCCGACGGTCTAGAGCTCTGAAATTTCGGCAATAAGCTCACCTCAAATATCCCAAGAAACCGTGCAAATTTCAAAGATGTCGGATTATTACAAAGACACGTTCACTTTTTCTCGCACTTTACGCTATTTAATAATTATAGTGTTTTTTCCCCCGTTTGGTACCTTGCCGACGGCCAGAGCTCTGAAATATCGGCCATAAGGTCACCTCAAATATCTCTAGAAACCGTGCAAATTTCAAAGATATCGGATTATTACAAAGAAACGTTCACTTTTTCTCGCCCTTTACGCTATTTAATAATTATAGTGTTTTTCCCCCGTTTGGTACCTTACCGACGGTCTAGAGCTCTGAAATTTCGGCCATAAGCTCACCTCCAATATCTCTAGAAACCGTGCAAATTTCAAAGATATCGGATTATAACAAAGACACGTTCACTTTTTCTCTCAATTTACGCTATTTAATAATTATAATGTTTTTTCCCCCGTTTGGTACCTTGCCGACGGTCTTGAGCTCTGAAATTTCGGCCATAAGCTCACCTCAAATATCTCTAGAAACCGTGCAAATTTCAAAGATATCAGATTATTACAAAGACACATTCACTTTTTCTCGCACTTTACGCTATTTAATAATTATAGAGTTTTTCCCCCGTTTGGTACCTTGCCGACGGTCTAGAGCTCTGAAATTTCGGCCATAAGCTCACCTTAAGTATCTTTAGAAACCATGCAAATTTCAAAGATATCGGTTTATTACAAATACACGTTCACTTTTTCTCGCACTTTACGATATTTAATAATTATAGTGTTTTTGCCCCGTTTGGTACCTTGCCGACGGTCTAGAGCTCTGAAATTTCGGCCATAAGCTCACCTCAAATATCTCTAGAAACCGTGCAAATTTCAAAGATATCGGATAATTACAAAGACACGTTCACTTTTTTCTCGCACTTTACGCTATTTAATAATTATAGTGTTTTTCCCCCGTTTGGTACCTTGCCGACGGTCTAGAGCTCTGAAATTTCGGCAATAAGCTCACCTCAAATATCCCAAGAAACCGTGCAAATTTCAAAGATATCGGATTATTACAAAGACACGTTCACTTTTTCTCGCACTTTACGCTATTTAATAATTGTAGTGTTTTTTCGCCCGTTTGGTACCTTGCCGACGGCCAGAGCTCTGAAATATCGGCCATAAGGTCACCTCAAATATCTCTAGAAACCGTGCAAATTTCAAAGATATCGGATTATTACAAAGACACGTTCACTTTTTCTCGCACTTTACGCTATTTAATAATTATATTGTTTTTCCCCCGTTTGGTACCTTGTCGACGGTCTAGAGCTCTGAAATTTCGGCAATAAGCTCACCTCAAATATCTCTAGAAACCGTGCAAATTTCAAAGATATCGGATTTTTATAAAGACACGTTCAATTTTCCTCGCACTTTACGCTATTTTATAATTATATTGTTTTTTCCCCCGTTTGGTACCTTGTCGACGGTCTACTGCTCTGAAATTTCGGCCATAAGCTCACCTCAAACATGTCTAGAAACCGTGCAAATTTCAAAGATATCGGATTATTACAAAGACACGTTCACTTTTTCTCGCACTTTACGCTATTTAATAATTATAGTGTTTTTCCCCCGTTTGGTTATTTTCCGACGGTCTAGAGCTCTGAAATTTCGGCCATAAGCTCACCTCAAAGATCTCTTGAAACCGTGCAAATTTCAAAGATATCGGATTTTTACAAAGACACGTTCGCTTTTTCTCGCACTTTACACTATTTAATATTTATATTGTTTTTCCCCCGTTTGGTACCTTGCCGACGGCTAGAGCTCTGAAATTTCGGCCAAAAGCTCACCTTAAATTTCTGTACACACCGTGCAAATTTGAAAGATGTCGGATTATTACAAAGACACGGTCACTTTTTCTCGCACTTTACGCTATTTAATAATTATAGTGTTTTTGCCCCGTTTGGTACCTTGCCGACGGTCTAGAGCTCTGAAATTTCGGCCATAAACTCACCTCAAATATCTCTAGAAACCGTGCAAATTTCAAAGATATCGGATTATTACAAAGACACGTTCACTTTTTTCTCTCACTTTACGCTATTTAATAATTTTAGTGTTTTTCCCCCGTTTGGTACCTTGCCGACGGTCTAGAGCTCTGATATTTCGGCAACAAGCTCACCTCAAATATCCCAAGAAACCGTGCAAATTTCAAAGATATCGGATTATTACAAAGACACGTTCACTTTTTCTCGCACTTTACGCTATTTAATAATTATAGTGTTTTTTCCCCCGTTTGGTACCTTGCCGACGGCCAGAGCTCCGAAATATCGGCCATAAGCTCACCTCAAATATCTGTAGAAACCGTGCAAATTTCAAAGATATCGGATTATTACAAAGACATGTTCACTTTTTCTTGCACTTTACGCTATTTAATAATTATAGTGTTTTTCCCCCGTTCGGTACCTTGCCGACGGTCTAGAACTCTGAAATTTCGGCCATAAGCTCACCTCAAAGATCTCTAGAAACCGTGCAAATTTCAAAGATATCGGATTATTACAAAGACACGTTCACTTTTTCTCGCACTTTACGCTATTTAATAATTATAGAGTTTTTTCCCCCGTTTGGTACCTTGCCGACGGTCTAGAGCTCTGAAATTTCGGCCATAAGCTCACCTTAATTATCTTTAGAAACCATGCAAATTTCAAAGATATCGGATTATTACAAATACACGTTCACTTTTTCTCGCACTTTACCCTATTTAATAATTATAGTGTTTTTGCCCCGTTTGGTACCTTGCCGACGGTCTAGAGCTCTGAAATTTCGGCAATAAGCTCACCTCAAATATCCCAAGAAACCGTGCAAATTTCAAAGATGTCGGATTATTACAAAGACACGTTCACTTTTTCTCGCACTTTACGCTATTTAATAATTATAGTGTTTTTTCCCCCGTTTGGTACCTTGCCGACGGCCAGAGCTCTGAAATATCGGCCATAAGGTCACCTCAAATATCTCTAGAAACCGTGCAAATTTCAAAGATATCGGATTATTACAAAGACACGTTCACTTTTTCTCGCACTTTACGCTATTTAATAATTTTGTTTTTTCCCCCGTTTGGAACCTTGTCGACGGTCTAGAGCTCTGAAATTTCGGCCATAAGGTCACCTTAAATATCTCTAGAAACCGTGCAAATTTCAAAGATATCGGATTATTACAAAGACACGTTCACTTTTTCTCGCACTTTACGCTATTTAATAATTATAGTGTTTTTCCCCCGTTTTGTACCTTGCCGACGGTCTAGAGCTCTGAAATTTCGGCCATAAGCTCACCTGAAGTATCTTTAGAAACCAAGCAAATTTCAAAGATATCGGATTATTACAAATACACGTTCACTTTTTCTCGCACTTTACGCTATTTAATAATTATAGTGTTTTTGCCCCGTTTGGTACCTTGCCGACGGTCTAGAGCTCTGAAATTTCGGCCATAAGCTCACCTCAAATATCTCTAGAAGCCGTGCAAATTTCAAAGATATCGGATTATTACAAAGACACGTTCACTTTTTTCTCGCACTTTACGCTATTTAATAATTATAGTGTTTTCCCCCGTTTGGTACCTTGCCGACGGTCTAGAGCTCTGAAATTTCGGCAATAAGCTCACCTCAAATATCCCAAGAAACCGTGCAAATTTCAAAGATATCGGATTATTACAAAGACACGTTCACTTTTTCTCGCACTTTACCCTATTTAATAATTATAGTGTTTTTTCCCCCGTTTGGTACCTTGCCGACGGCCAGAGCTCTGAAATATCGGCCATAAGGTCACCTCAAATATCTCTACAAACCGTGCAAATTTCAAAGATATCGGATTATTACAAAGACACGTTCACTTTTTCTCGCACTTTACGCTATTTAATAATTATATTGTTTTTTCCCCCGTTTGGTACCTTGTCGACGGTCTAGAGCTCTGAAATTTCGGCCATAAGGTCACCTCAAATATCTCTAGAAACCGTGCTAATTTCAAAGATGTTGGATTATAACAAAGACACGTTCACTTTTTCTCGCAATTTACGTTATTTAATAATTATAGTCTTTTTTCCCGTTTGGTAACTTGCCGACGGTCTTGAGCTCTGAAATTTCGGCAATAAGCTCACCTCAATTATCTCTAGAAACCGTGCAAATTTCAAAGATATCGGATTTTTATAAAGACACGTTCAATTTTCCTCGCACTTTACGCTATTTTATAATTATATTGTTTTTTCCCCCGTTTGGTACCTTGTCGACGTTCTCCTGCTCTGAAATTTCGGCCATAAGCTCACCTCAAACATCTCTAGAAACCGTGCAAATTTCAAAGATATCGGATGATTACAAAGACACGTTCACTTTTTTTCGCACTTTACGCTATTTAATAATTATAGTGTTTTTCCCCCGTTTGGTAATTTTCCGACGGTCTAGAGCTCTGAAATTTCGGCCATAAGCTCACCTCAATCATCTCTTGAAACCGTGCAAATTTCAAAGATATCGGATTTTTACAAAGACACGTTCACATTTTCTCGCACTTTACGCTATTTAATATTTATATTGTTTTTCCCCCGTTTGGTACCTTGCCGACGGCTAGAGCTCTGAAATTTCGGCCATAAGCTCACCTTAAATTTCTGTAGAAACCGTGCAAATTTCAAAGATGTCGGATTATTACAAAGACACGGTCACTTTTTCTCGCACTTTGCGCTATTTAATAATTATAGTGTTTTTGCCCCGTTTGGTACCTTGCCGACGGTCTAGAGCTCTGAAATTTCGGCAATAAGCTCACCTCAAATATCTCTAGAAACCGTGCAAATTTCAAAGATATCGGATTATTACAAAGACACGTTCACTTTTTCTCGCACTTTACGCTATTTAATAATTATAGTGTTTTTTCCCCAGTTTGGTACCTTGCTGACGGTCTAGAGCTCTGAAATTTCGGCCATAAGCTGACCTCAAATATCTCTAGAAACCTTGCAAATTTCAAAGATATCGGATTATGAGAAAGACACGTTCACTTTTTCTCGCACTTTACGCTATTTAATAATTATAGTGTTTTTTTCCCGTTTGGTTCCTTGCCGACGGTCAAGAGATATGAAATTTCGGCCATAAGCTCACCTCAAATATCTCAAGAAACCGTGCAAAGTTCAAAGATATCGGATTATTACAAAGACATGTTCACTTTCTCTCGCACTTTACGTTATTTAATAATTATAGTGTTTTTCCCCCGTTTGGTAATTTTCCGACGGTCTAGAGCTCTGAAATTTCGGCCATAAGCTCACCTCAAATGTCTCTGGAAACCGTGCAAATTTCAAAGATATCGGATTATTACAAAGACACGTTCACTTTTTCTCGCACTTTACGCTATTTAATAACTATAGTGTTTTTTCCCCCGTTTGGTACCTTGCCGACGGTCTAAAGCTCTGAAATTTCGGCCATAAGCTCACCTCCAATATCTCTAGGAACCGTGCAAATTCCAAAGATATCGGATTATTACAAAGACACGTTCACTTTTTCTCGCACTTTACGCTATCTAATAATTATAGTGTTTTCCCCCGTTTCGTACCTTGCCGACGGTCTAGAGCTCTAAAATATCGGCCATAAGCTCACCTCAAATACCTCTAGAAACCGTGCAAATTTCAAAGATATCGGATTATTACAAAGACGCGTTCACTTTTTCTCGCACTTTACGCTATTTAATAATTATAGTGTTTTTCCCCCGTTTGGTACGTTGCCGACGGTCTAGAGCTCTGAAATTTCGGCCATAAGCTCATCTCAAATATGTCTAGAAACCGTGCAAATTTCATAGATATCGGATTATTACAAAGACACGTTCACTTTTTCTCGCACTTTACGCAATTTAATAATTATAGTGTTTTTTCCCCAGTTTGGTACCTTGCTGACGGTCTAGAGCTCTGAAATTTCGGCCATAAGCTGACCTCAAATATCTCTAGAAACCGTGCAAATTTCAAAGATATCGGATTATGAGAAAGACACGTTCACTTTTTCTCGCACTTTACGCTATTTAATAATTATAGTGTTTTTTCCCCCGTTTGGTACCTTGTCGACGGTCTAGAGCTCTGAAATTTCGGCCATAAAGTCACCTCAAATATCTCTAGAAACCGTGCATATTTCAAAGATGTTGGATTATAACAAAGACACGTTCACTTTTTCTCGCAATTTACGGTATTTAATAATTATAGTTTTTTTTCCCGTTTGGTACCTTGCCGACGGTCAAGAGCTCTGAAATTTCGGCAATAAGCTCACCTCAAATATCTCTAGAAACCGTGCAAATTTCAAAGATATCGGATTTTTATAAAGACACGTTCAATTTTCCTCGCACTTTACGCTATTTTATAATTATATTGTTTTTTCCCCCCGTTTGGTACCTTGTCGACGGTCTCCTGCTCTGAAATTTCGGCCATAAGCTCACCTCAAACATCTCTAGAAACCGTGCAAATTTCAAAGATATCAGATGATTACAAAGACACGTTCACTTTTTCTCGCACTTTACGCTATTTAATAATTATATTGATTTTCCCCCGTTTGGTAATTTTCCGACGGTCTAGAGCTCTGAAATTTCGGCCATAAGCTCACCTCAATTATCTCTTGAAACCGTGCAAATTTCAAAGATATCGGATTTTTACAAAGACACGTTCACATTTTCTCGCACTTTATGCTATTTAATATTTATATTGTTTTTCCCCCGTTTGGTACCTTGCCGACGGCTAGAGCTCTGAAATTTCGGCCATAAGCTTACCTTAAATTTCTGTAGAAACCGTGCAAATTTCAAAGATGTCGGATTATTACAAAGACACGGTCACTTTTTCTCGCACTTTACGCTATTTAATAATTATAGTGTTTTTGCCCCGTTTGGTACCTTGCCGACGGTCTAGAGCTCTGAAATTTCGGCCATAAGCTCACCTCAAATATCTCTAGAAACCGTGCAAATTTCAAAGATATCGGATTATTACAAAGACACGTTCACTTTTATCTCTCGCTTTACGCTATTTAATAATTATAGAGTTTTTCCCCAGTTTGTTACCTTGCCGACGGTCTAGAGCTCTGACATTTCGGCAACAAGCTCACCTCAAATATCCCAAGAAACCGTGCAAATTTCAAAGATATCGGATTATTACAAAGACACGTTCACTTTTTCTCGCACTTTACGCTATTTAATAATTATAGTGTTTTTTCCCCCGTTTGGTACCTAGCCGACGGCAGAGCTCCGAAATATCGGCCATAAGCTCACCTCAAATATCTCTAGAAACCGTGCAAATTTCAAAGATATCGGATTATTACAAAGACATGTTCACTTTTTCTTGCACTTTACGCTATTTAATAATGATAGTGTTTTTCCCCCAGTCTGGTACCTTGCCGACGGTCTAGAACTCTGAAATTTCGGCCATAAGCTCACCTCAAATATCTCTAGAAACCGTGCAAATTTCAAAGATATCGGATTATTACAAAGACACGTTCACTTTTTCTCGCACTTTACGCTATTTAATAATTATAGAGTTTTTCCCCCGTTTGGTACCTTGCCGACGGTCTAGAGCTCTGAAATTTCGGCCATAAGCTCACCTTAAGTATCTTTAGAAACCAAGCAAATTTCAAAGATATCGGATTATTACAAATACACGTTCACTTTTTCTCGCACTTTACGCTATTTAATAATTATAGTGTTTTTGCCCCGTTTGGTACCTTGCCGACGGTCTAGAGCTCTGAAATTTCGGCCATAAGCTCACCTCAAATATCTCTAGAAACCGTGCAAATTTCAAAGATATCGGATTATTACAAAGACACGTTCACTTTTTCTCGCACTTTACGCTATTTAATAATTATAGTGTTTTCCCCCGTTTGGTACCTTGCCGACGGTCTAGAGCTCTGAAATTTCGGCAATAAGCTCATCTCAAATATCCAAAGAAACCGTGCAAATTTCAAAGATATCGGATTATTACAAAGACACGTTCACTTTTTCTCGCACTTTACGCTATTTATTAATTATAGTGTTTTTTCCCCAGTTTGGTACCTTGCCGACGGCCAGAGCTCTGAAATTTCGGCCATAAGGTCACCTCAAATATTTCTACAAATCGTGCAAATTTCAAAGATATCGGATTATTACAAAGACACGTTCACTTTTTCTCGCACTTTACGCTATTTAATAATTATATTGTTTTTTCCCCCGTTTGGTACCTTGTCGACGGTCTAGAGCTCTGAAATTCCGGCCATAAGGTCACCTCAAATATCTCTAGAAACCGTGCTAATTTCAAAGATGTTGGATTATAACAAAGACGCGTTCACTTTTTCTCGCAATTTACGGTATTTAATAATTATAGTCTTTTTTCCCGTTTGGTACCTTGCCGACGGTCTTGAGCTCTGAAATTTCGGCCATAAGCTCACCTCAAATATCTCTAGAAACCGTGCAAATTTCAAAGATATCGGATTTTTATAAAGACACGTTCAATTTTCCTCGCACTTTACGCTATTTTATAATTATATTGTTTCTTCCCCCGTTTGGTACCTTGTCGACGGTCTCCTGCTCTGAAATTTCGGCCATAAGCTCACCTCAAACATCTCTAGAAACCGTGCAAATTTCAAAGATATCGGATGATTACAAAGACACGTTCACTTTTTCTCGCACTTTACGCTATTTAATAATTATAGTGTTTTTCCCCCGTTTGGTAATTTTCCGACGGTCTAGAGCTCTGAAATTTCGGCCATAAGCTCACCTCAATCATCTCTTGAAACCGTGCAAATTTCAAAGATATTGGATTTTTACAAAGACACGTTCACATTTTCTCGCAATTTACGCTGTTTAATATTTATATTGTTTTTCCCCCGTTTGGTACCTTGCCGACGGCTAGAGCTCTGAAATTTCGGCCATAAGCTCACCTTAAATTTCTGTAGAAACCGTGCAAATTTCAAAGATGTCGGATTATTACAAAGACACGGTCACTTTTTCTCGCACTTTACGCTATTTAATAATTATAGTGTTTTTGCCCCGTTTGGTACCTTGCCGACGGTCTAGAGCTCTGAAATTTCGGCAATAAGCTCAGCTCAAATATCTCTAGAAACCGTGCAAATTTCAAAGATATCGGATTATTACAAAGACACGTTCACTTTTTCTCGCACTTTACGCTATTTAATAATTATAGTGTTTTTTCCCCAGTTTGGTACCTTGCTGACGGTCTAGTGCTCTGAAATTTCGGCCATAAGCTGACCTCAAATATCTCTAGAAACCTTGCAAATTTCAAAGATATCGGATTATGAGAAAGACACGTTCACTTTTTCTCGCACTTTACGCTATTTAATAATTATAGTGTTTTTTCCCCGTTTGGTTCCTTGCCGACGGTCAAGAGATATGAAATTTCGGCCATAAGCTCACCTCAAATATCTCAAGAAACCGTGCAAAGTTCAAAGATATCGGATTATTACAAAGACACGTTCACTTGTTCTCGCACTTTACGCTATTTAATAATTATAGTGTTTTTCCCCCGTTTGGTAATTTTCCGACGGTCTAGAGCTCTGAAATTTCGGCCATAAGCTCACCTCAAATGTCTCTGGAAACCGTGCAAATTTCAAAGATATCGGATTATTACAAAGACACGTTCACTTTTTTCTCGCACTTTACGCTATTTAATAATTATAGGGTTTTTCCCCCGTTTGGTAATTTTCCGACGGTCTAGAGCTCTGAAATTTCGGCAATAAGCTCACCTCAAATATCTCTAGAAACCGTGCAAATATCAAAGATATCGGATTATTACAAAGACACGTTCACTTTTTCTCGCACTTTACGCTATTTAATAATTATAGTGTTTTTCCCCCGTGTGGTACCTTGCCAACGGTCTAGAGCCCTGAAATTTCGGCCATAAGCTCACCTCAAATATCTCTAGAAACCTAGCCAATTTCAAAGATATCGGATTATTACAAAGACACGTTCACTTTTTCTCGCACTTTACGCTATTTAATAATTATAGTGTTTTTCCCCCGTTTGGTCCCTTGCCGACGGTCTAGAGCTCTGAAATTTCGGCCATAAGCTCATCTCAAACAACCCTAGAAACCGTGCAAATTTCAAGATATCGGATTATTACACAGACACGTTCACTTTTTCTCGCACTTTACGCTATTTAATAATTATAGTGTTTTTCCCCCGTTTGGTACATTGCCAACGGTCTAGAACCCTGAAATTTCGGCCATAAGCTCACCTCAAATATCACTAGAAACCGTGCCAATTTCAAAGATATCGGATTATTACAAAGACACGTTCACTTTTTCTCGCACTTTACGCTATATAATAATTATAGTGTTTTACCCCCATTTGTTACCTTGCCGACGGTCTAGAGCTCTGAAATTTCGGCCATAAGCTCAGCTCAAATATCTCTAGAAACCGTGCCAATTTCAAAGATATCGGATTATTACAATGACACGTTCACTTTTACTCGCACTTTACGCTATTTAATAATTATAGAGTTTTTCCCCCGTTTGGTACCTTGCCGACGGTCTAGAGCTCTGAAATTTCTGCCAGAAGCTCACCTCAAATATCTCTAGAAACCGTGCAAATTTCATGGATATCGGATTATTACAAAGACATGTTCACTTTTTCTTGCACTTTACGCTATTTAATAATTATAGTGTTTTTCCCCCGTTTGGTACCTTGCCGACGGTCTAGAGCTCTGAAATTTCGGCCAAAAGCTCACCTCAAATATCTCTAGAAACCGTGCAAATTTCAAAGACATCGGAATGTTACATAGACACGTTCACTTTTTCTCGCACTTTACGCTATTTAATAATTATAGGGTTTGTTCCCCCGTTCGGTACCTTGCCGACAGTCTAGAGCTCTGAAATTTCGGCCATAAGCTCACCTTAAATATCTCTAGAAACCGTGCAAATTTCACAGATATCGGATTATTACAAAGACACGTTCACTTTTTCTCGCACTTTACGCTATTTAATAATTATAGAGTTTTTCCCCCGTTTGGTAATTTTCCGACGGTCTAGAGCTTTGAAATTTCGGCAATAAGCTCACCTCGAATATCTCTAGAAACCGTGCAAATTTCAAAGATATCGGATTATTACAAAGACACGTTCACTTTTTCTCGCACGTTACGCTATTTAATAATTATAGTGTTTTTCCCCCGTTTGGTACCTTGCCGATGGTCTAGAGCTCTGAAATTTCGGCCATAAGCTCACCTCCAATATCTCTAGAAACCGTGCACATTCGAAAGATATCGGATTATTACAAAGACACGTTCACTTTTTCTCCCACCTTACGCTATTTAATAATTATAGTGTTTTTTGCCCAGTTCGGTACCTTGCCGACGGTCTAGAGCTATGCAATTTCGGCTGTAAGCTCACCTCAAATATCTCTAGAAACCGTGCAAATTTCAAAGATATCGGATTATTACAAAGATACGTTCACTTTTTCTCGCACTTTACGCTATTTAATAATTATAGTGTTTTTCCCCCGTTTGGTACCTTGCCGACGGTCTAGAGCTCTGAAATTTCGGCCATAAGCTCACCTCAAACATCTCTAGAAACCGTGCAAATTTCAAAGATATCGGATTATTACAAAGACACGTTCACTTTTTCTCGCACTTTACGCTATTTAATAACTATAGTGTTTTTTCCCCCGTTTGGTACCTTGCCGACGGTCTAGAGCTCTAAAATATCGGCCATAAGCTCACCTCAAATACCTCTAGAAACCGTGCAAATTTCAAAGATATCGGATTATTACAAAGACGCGTTCACTTTTTCTCGCACTTTACGCTATTTAATAATTATAGTGTTTTTCCCCCGTTTGGTACGTTGCCGACGTCTAGAGCTCTGAAATTTCGGCCATAAGCTCATCTCAAATATGTCTAGAAACCGTGCAAATTTCATAGATATCGGATTATTACAAAGACACGTTCACTTTTTCTCGCACTTTACGCTATTTAATAATTATAGTGCTTTTTCCCCAGTTTGGTACTTTGCTGACGGTCTAGAGCTCTGAAATTTCGGCCATAAGCTGACCTCAAATATCTCTAGAAACCTTGCAAATTTCAAAGATATCGGATAATGAGAAAGACACGTTCACTTTTTCTCGCACTTTACGCTATTTAATAATTATAGTGTTTTTTCCCCGTTTGGTTCCTAGCCGACGGTCAAGAGCTCTGAAATTTCGGCCATAAGCTCACCTCAAATATCTCAAGGAACCGTGCAAAGTTCAAAGATATCGGATTATTACAAAGACACGTTCACTTTTTCTCGCACTTTACGCTATTTAATAATTATAGTGTTTTTCCCCCGTTTGGTAATTTTCCGACGGTCTAGAGCTTTGAAATTTCGGCAATCAGCTCACCTCGAATATATCTAGAAACCGTGCAAATTTCAAAGATATCGGATTATTACAAAGACACGTTCACTTTTTCTCGCACGTTACGCTATTTAATAATTATAGTGTTTTTCCCCCGTTTGGTACCTTGCCGATGGTCTAGAGCTCTGAAATTTCGGCCATAAGCTCACCTCCAATATCTCTAGAAACCGTGCACATTTGAAAGATATCGGATTATTACAAAGACACGTTCACTTTTTCTCCCACCTTACGCTATTTAATAATTATAGTGTTTTTTGCCCAGTTCTGTACCTTGCCGACGGTCTAGAGCTGTGCAATTTCGGCTGTAAGCTCACCTCAAAAATCTCTAGAAACCGTGCAAATTTCAAAGATATCGGATTATTACAAAGACACGTTCACTTTTTCTCGCACTTTACGCTATTTAATAATTATAGTGTTTTTTCCGCCGTTTGGTACCTTGCCGACGGTCTAGAGCTCTGAAATTTCGGCCATAAGCTCACCACAAATATCTCTAGAAACCGTGCAAATTTCAAAGATATCGGATTATTACAAAGACACGTTCACTTTTTCTCACACTTTACGCTATTTAATAACTATAGGGTTTTTTCCCCCGTTTGGTACCTTGACGACGGTCTAAAGCTCTGAAATTTCGGCCATAAGCTCACCTCCAATATCTCTAGGAACCGTGCAAATTCCAAAGCTATCGGATTATTACAAAGACACGTTCACTTTTTCTCGCACTTTACGCTATCTAATAATTATAGTGTTTTTCCCCCGTTTGGTACGTTCCCGACGGTCTAGAGCTCTGAAATTTCGGCCATAAGCTCATCTCAAATATGTCTAGAAACCGTGCAAATTTCATAGATATCGGATTATTACAAAGACACGTTCACTTTTTCTCGCACTTTACGCAATTTAATAATTATAGTGTTTTTTCCCCAGTTTGATACCTTGCTGACGGTCTAGAGCTCTGAAATTTCGGCCATAAGCTGACCTCAAATATCTCTAGAAACCTTGCAAATTTCAAAGATATCGGATTATGAGAAAGACACGTTCACTTTTTCTCGCACTTTACGCTATTTAATAATTATAGTGTTTTTTTCCCCGTTTGGTACCTTGTCGACGGTCTAGAGCTCTGAAATTTCGGCCATAAAGTCACCTCAAATATCTCTAGAAACCGTGCTAATTTCAAAGATGTTGGATTATAACAAAGACACGTTCACTTTTTCTCGCAATTTACGGTATTTAATAATTATAGTTTTTTTCCCGTTTGGTACCTTGCCGACGGTCTAGAGCTCTGAAATTTCGGCAATAAGCTCACCTCATATATCTCTAGAAACCGTGCAAATTTCAAAGATATCGGATTTTTATAAAGACACGTTCAATTTTCCTCGCACTTTACGCTATTTAATAATTATATTGTTTTTCCCCCGTTTGGTACCTTGTCGACGGTCTACTGCTCTGAAATTTCGGCCATAAGCTCACCTCAAACATCTCTAGAAACCGTGCAAATTTCAAAGATATCGCATGATTACAAAGACACGTTCACTTTTTCTCGCACTTTACGCTATTTAATAATTATAGTGTTTTTCCCCCGTTTGGTAATTTTCCGACGGTCTAGAGCTCTGAAATTTCGGCCATAAGCTCACCTCAATCATCTCTTGAAACCGTGCAAATTTCAAAGATATCGGATTTTTACAAAGACACGTTCACATTTTCTCGCACTTTACGCTATTTAATATTTATATTGTTTTTCCCCCGTTTGGTACCTTGCCGACGGCTAGAGCTCTGAAATTTCGGCCATAAGCTCACCTTAAATTTCTGTAGAAACCGTGCAAATTTCAAAGATGTCGGATTATTACAAAGACACGGTCACTTTTTCTCGCACTGTACGCTATTTAATAATTATAGTGTTTTTGCCCCGTTTGGTACCTTGCCGACGGTCTAGAGCTTTGAAATTTCGGCCATAAGCTCACCTCAAATATCTCTAGAAACCGTGCAAATTTCAAAGATATCGGATTATTACAAAGACACGTTCACTTTTTCTCCCACCTTACGCTATTTAATAATTATAGTGTTTTTTGCCCAGTTCGGTACCTTGCCGACGGTCTAGAGCTCTGCAATTTCGGCTGTAAGCTCACCTCAAATATCTCTAGAAACCGTGCAAATTTCAAAGATATCGGATTATTACAAAGACACGTTCACTTTTTCTCGCACTTTACGCTATTTAATAATTATAGTGTTTTTTCCCCCGTTTGGTACCTTGCCGACGGTCTAGAGCTCTGAAATTTCGGCCATAAGCTCACCTCAAATATCTCTAGAAACCGTGCAAATTTCAAAGATATCGGATTATTACAAAGACACGTTCACTTTTTCTCGCACTTTACGCTATTTAATAACTATAGTGTTTTTTCCCCCGTTTGGTACCTTGCCGACGGTCTAAAGCTCTGAAATTTCGGCCATAAGCTCACCTCCAATATCTCTAGGAACCGTGCAAATTCCAAAGATATCGGATTATTACAAAGACACGTTCACTTTTTCTCGCACTTTACGCTATCTAATAATTATAGTGTTTTTCCCCCGTTTGGTACCTTGCCGACGGTCTAGAGCTCTAAAATATCGGCCATAAGCTCACCTCAAATACCTCTAGAAACCGTGCAAATTTCAAAGATATCGGATTATTACAAAGACGCGTTCACTTTTTCTCGCAGTTTACGCTATTTAATAATTATAGTGTTTTCCCCCCGTTTGGTACGTTGCCGACGGTCTAGAGCTCTGAAATTTCGGCCATAAGCTCATCTCAAGTATGTCTAGAAACCGTGCAAATTTCATAGATATCGGATTATTACAAAGACACGTTCACTTTTTCTCGCACTTTACGCAATTTGATAATTATAGTGTTTTTTCCCCAGTTTGGTACCTTGCTGACGGTCTAGAGCTCTGAAATTTCGGCCATAAGCTGACCTCAAATATCTCTAGAAACCTTGCAAATTTCAAAGATATCGGATTATGAGAAAGACACGTTCACTTTTTCTCGCACTTTACGCTATTTAATAATTATAGTGTTTTTTCCCCGTTTGGTACCTTGTCGACGGTCTAGAGCTCTGAAATTTCGGCCATAAAGTCACCTCAAATATCTCTAGAAACCGTGCTAATTTCAAAGATGTTGGATTATAACAAAGACACGTTCACTTTTTCTCGCCATTTACGGTATTTAATAATTATAGTTTTTTTTCCCGTTTGGTACCTTGCCGACGGTCTAGAGCTCTGAAATTTCGGCAATAAGCTCACCTCATATATCTCCAGAAACCGTGCAAATTTCAAAGATATCGGATTATTACAAAGACACGTTCACTTTTTCTCGCACTTTACGCTATTTAATAATTATAGTGTTTTTCCCCCCGTTTGGTACCTTGTCGACGGTCTGGAGCTCTGAAATTCCGGCCATAAGGTCACCTCAAATATCTCTAGAAACCGTGCTAATTTCAAAGATGTTGGATTATAACAAAGACACGTTCACTTTTCCTCGCAATTTACGGTATTTAATAATTATAGTCTTTTTTCCCGTTTGGTACCTTGCCGACGGTCTTGAGCTCTGAAATTTCGGCAATAAGCTCACCTCAAATATCTCTAGAAACCGTGCAAATTTCAAAGATATCGGATTTTTATAAAGACACGTTCAATTTTCTTCGCACTTTACGCTATTTTATAATTATATTGTTTTTCCCCCGTTTGGTACCTTGTCGACGGTCTACTGCTCTGAAATTTCGGCCATAAGCTCACCTCAAACATCTCTAGAAACCGTGCAAATTTCAAAGATATCGGATGATTACAAAGACACGTTCACTTTTTCTCGCACTTTACGCTATTTAATAATTATAGTGTTTTTCCCCCGTTTGGTAATTTTCCGACGGTCTAGAGCTCTGAAATTTCGGCCATTAGCTCACCTCAATCATCTCTTGAAACCGTGCAAATTTCAAAGATATCGGATTTTTACAAAGACACGTTCACATTTTCTCGCACTTTACGCTATTTAATATTTATATTGTTTTTCCCCCGTTTGGTACCTTGCCGACGGCTAGAGCTCTGAAATTTCGGCCATAAGCTCACCTTAAATTTCTGTAGAAACCGTGCAAATTTCAAAGATGTCGGATTATTACAAAGACACGGTCACTTTTTCTCGCACTTTACGCTATTTAATAATTATAGTGTTTTTGCCCCGCTTGGTACCTTGCCGACGGTCTAGAGCTCTGAAATTTCGGCCATAAGCTCACCTCAAATATCTCTAGAAACCGTGCAAATTTCAAAGATATCGGATTATTACAAAGACACGTTCACTTTTTTCTCTCACTTTACGCTATTTAATAATTATAGTGTTTTTCCCCCGTTTGGTACCTTGCCGACGGTCTAGAGCTCTGACATTTCGGCAACAAGCTCACCTCAAATATCCCAAGAAACCGTGCAAATTTCAAAGATATCGGATTATTACAAAGACACGTTCACTTTTTCTCGCACTTCACGCTATTTAATAATTATAGTGTTTTTTCCCCCGTTTGGTACCTTGCCGACGGCCAGAGCTCCGAAATATCGGCCATAAGCTCACCTCAAATATCTCTAGAAACCGTGCAAATTTCAAAGATATCGGATTATTACAAAGACATGTTCACTTTTTCTTGCACTTTACGCTATTTAATAATTATAGTGTTTTTCCCCCGTTAGGTACCTTGCCGACGGTCTAGAACTCTGAAATTTCGGCCATAAGCTCACCTCAAATATCTCCAGAAACCGTGCAAATTTCAAAGATATCGGATTATTACAAAGACACGTTCACTTTTTCTCGCACTTTACGCTATTTAATAATTATAGTGTTTTTTCCCCCGTTTGGTACCTTGTCGACGGTCTGGAGCTCTGAAATTCCGGCCATAAGGTCACCTCAAATATCTCTAGAAACCGTGCTAATTTCAAAGATGTTGGATTATAACAAAGACACGTTCACTTTTTCTCGCAATTTACGGTATTTAATAATTATAGTCTTTTTTCCCGTTTGGTACCTTGCCGACGGTCTTGAGCTCTGAAATTTCGGCAATAAGCTCACCTCAAATATCTCTAGAAACCGTGCAAATTTCAAAGATATCGGATTTTTATAAAGACACGTTCAATTTTCCTCGCACTTTACGCTATTTTATAATTATTTTGTTTTTTCCCCCGTTTGGTACCTTGTCGACGGTCTCCTGCTCTGAAATTTCGGCCATAAGCTCACCTCAAACATCTCTAGAAACCGTGCAAATTTCAAAGATATCAGATGATTACAAAGACACGTTCACTTTTTCTCGCACTTTACGCTATTTAATAATTATAGTGTTTTTCCCCCGTTTGGTAATTTTCCGACGGTCTAGAGCTCTGAAATTTCGGCCATAAGCTCACCTCAATCATCTCTTGAAACCGTGCAAATTTCAAAGATATCGGATTTTTACAAAGACACGTTCACATTTTCTCGCACTTTACGCTATTTAATATTTATATTGTTTTTCCCCCGTTTGGTACCTTGCCGACGGCTAGAGCTCTGAAATTTCGGCCATAAGCTCACCTTAAATTTCTGTAGAAACCGTGCAAATTTCAAAGATGTCGGATTATTACAAAGACACGGTCACTTTTTCTCGCACTTTACGCTATTTAATAATTATAGTGTTTTTGCCCCGTTTGGTACCTTGCCGACGGTCTAGAGCTCTGAAATTTCGGCAATAAGCTCACCTCAAATATCTCTAGAAACCGTGCAAATTTCAAAGATATCGGATTATTACAAAGACACGTTCACTTTTTCTCGCACTTTACGCTATTTAATAATTATAGTGTTTTTTCCCCAGTTTGGTACCTTGCTGACGGTCTAGAGCTCTGAAATTTCGGCCATAAGCTGACCTCAAATATCTCTAGAAACCTTGCAAATTTCAAAGATATCGGATTATGAGAAGGACACGTTCACTTTTTCTCGCACTTTACGCTATTTAATAATTATAGTGTTTTTTCCCCGTTTGGTTCCTTGCCGACGGTCAAGAGATATGAAATTTCGGCCATAAGCTCACCTCAAATATCTCAAGAAACCGTGCAAAGTTCAAAGATATCGGATTATTACAAAGACACGTTCACTTTTTCTCGCAATTTACGCTATTTAATAATTATAGTGTTTTTCCCCCGTTTGGTAATTTTCCGACGGTCTTAAGCTCTGAAATTTCGGCCATAAGCTCACCTCAAATGTCTTTGGAAACCGTGCAAATTTTAAAGATATCGGATTATTACAAAGACACGTTCACTTTTTTCTCGCACTTTACGCTATTTAATAATTATAGTGTTTTTCCCCCGTTTGGTAATTTTCCGACGGTCTAGAGCTCTGAAATTTCGGCAATAAGCTCACCTCAAATATCTCTAGAAACCGTGCAAATATCAAAGATATCGGATTATTACAAAGACACGTTCACTTTTTCTCGCACTTTACGCTATTTAATAATTATAGTGTTTTTCCCCCGTGTGGTACCTTGCCAACGGTCTAGAGCCCTGAAATTTCGGCCATAAGCTCACCTCAAATATCTCTAGAAACCGTGCCAATTTCAAAGATATCGGATTATTACAAAGACACGTTCACTTTTTCTCGCACTTTACGCTATTTAATAATTATAGTGTTTTTCCCCCGTTTGGTACCTTGCCGACGGTCTAGAGCTCTGAAATTTCGGCCATAAGCTCATCTCAAACAACCCTAGAAACCGTGCAAATTTCAAGATATCGGATTATTTCACAGACACGTTCACTTTTCTCGCACTTTACGCTATTTAATAATTATAATGTTTTTCCCCCGTTTGGTACCTTGCCAACGGTCTAGAGCCCTGAAATTTCGGCCATAAGCTCACCTCAAATATCACTAGAAACCGTGCACATTTCAAAGATATCGGATTATTACAAAGACACGTTCACTTTTTCTCGCACTTTACGCTATTTAATAATTATAGTGTTTTTCCCCCATTTGTTACCTTGCCGACGGTCTAGAGCTCTGAAATTTCGGCCATAAGCTCACCTCAAATATCTCTAGAAACCGTGCCAATTTCAAAGATATCGGATTATTACAAAGACACGTTCACTTTTACTCGCACTTTACGCTATTTAATAATTATAGAGTTTTTTCCCCCGTTTGGTACCTTGCCGACGGTCTAGAGCTCTGAAATTTCTGCCAGAAGCTCACCTCAAATATCTCTAGAAACCGTGCAAATTTCATGGATATCGGATTATTACAAAGACATGTTCACTTTTTCTTGCACTTTACGCTATTTAATAATTATAGTGTTTTTCCCCCGTTTGGTACCTTGCCGACGGTCTAGAGCTCTGAAATTTCGGCCAAAAGCTCACCTCAAATATCTCTAGAAACCGTGCAAATTTCAAAGACATCGGAATGTTACATAGACACGTTCACTTTTTCTCGCACTTTACGCTATTTAATAATTATAGTGTTTTTTCCCCGTGTGGTTCCTTGCCGGCGGTCAAGAGCTCTGAAATTTCGGCCATAAGCTCACCTCAAATATCTCAAGAAACCGTGCAAAGTTCAAAGATATCGGATTATTACAAAGACACGTTCACTTTTTCTCGCACTTTTCGCTATTTAATAATTATAGTGTTTTCCTCCCTTTGGTACCTTGCCGACGGTCTAGAGCTCTAAAATTTCGGCCATAAGCTCAGCTCAAATATCTTTAGAAACCGTGCAAATTTCACAGATATCGGATTATTACAAAGACACGTTCACTTTCTTCTCGCACTTTACGCTATTTAATAATTATTGTGTTTTTTCCCTCGTTTGGTACCTTCCCGACGGTCTAGAGCTCTGAAATTTCGGCAATAAGCTCACTTCAAACAATCCTAGAAAGCGTGCAAATTTCAAAGATATCGGATTATTACACAGACACGTTCACTTTTTCTCGCACTTTACGCTATTTAATAATTATAGTGTTTTTTACCCGTTTGGTACCTTGCCGACGGTCTAGAGCTCTAAAATTTCGGCCATAAGCTCGTCTCAAATATCTTTAGAAACCGTGCAAATTTCACAGATATCGGATTATTACAAAGACACGTTCACTTTTTTCTCGCACTTAACGCTATTTAATAATTATAGTGTTTTTTTCCCTCGTTTGGTACCTTGCCGACGGTCTAGAGCTCTGAAATTTCGGCCATAAGCTCATCTCAAATATCTTTAGAAACCTTGCAAATTTCAAAGATATCGGATTATTACAAAGACACGTTCACTTTTTCTCGCACTTTACGCTATTTAATAAATATAGAGTTTTTCCCCCGTTTGGTACCTTGCCGACGGTCTAGAGCTCTGAAATTTCGGCCATAAGCTCACCTCAAATATCTCTAGAAACCGTGCAAATTTCAAAGATATCGGATTATTACAAAGACACGTTCACTTTTTCTCGCACTTTACGCTATTTAATAATTATTGTGTTTTCCCCAGTTTGGTACCTTGCCGACGGTCTAGAGCTCTGAAATTTCGGCCATAAGCTCATCTCAAATATCTCAAGAAACCGTGCAAATTTCAAAGATATCAAAATATTACAAAGACACGTTCACTTTTTCTCGCACTTTACGCTATTTAATAATTATAGTGTATTTTCCCCCGTTTGGTGCCTTGCCGACGGTCTAGAGCTCTGAAATTTCGGCCATAAGCTCAGCTCAAATATCTTTAGAAACCGTGCAAATTTCAGAGATATCGGATTTTTACAAAGACACGTTCAATTTTTCTCGCACTTTACGCTATTTAATAAGTATAGTGTTTTTCCCCCGGTTCGGTACCTTTCCGACGGTCTAGAGCTCTGAAATTTCGGCCATAAGCTCACCTCAAATATCTCTAGAAACCGTGCAAAGTTCAAAGATATCGGATTATTACAAAGACACGTTCACTTTTTCTCGCACTTTAAGCTATTTAATAATTTTAGTGTTTTCCCTAGTTTGGTACCTTGCCGACGGTCTAGAACTCTGAAATTTCTTCCATAAGCTCACCTCAAATATCTCTAGAAACCGTGCAAATTTCAAAGATATCGGATTATTACAAAGACACGTTCACTTTTCTCGTAATTTACGCTATTTAATAATTATAGTGTTTTTTCCCCCATTTGGTACCTTGCCGATGGTCTAGAGCTCTGAAATTTCGGCCATAAGCTCACCTCAAATATCTCTAGAAACCGTGCAAATTTCAAAGATTACGGATTATTACAAAGACACGTTCACTTTTACTCGCACTTTACGCTATTTAATAATTATAGTGTTTTTCCCCATTTGGTACCTTGCCGACGGTCTAGAGCTCTGAAATTTCGGCCGTAAGCTCACCTCAAATATCTCTAGAAACCTTGCAAATTTCGAAGATATCGGATTATAACAAAGACACGTTCACTTTTTCTCGCACTTTACGCTATTTAATAATTAAAGTGTTTTTCCCCCGTTTGGTACCTTGCCGACGGTCTATGGCTCTGAAATTTCGGCCATAAGCTCACCTCAAATATCTCTAGAAACCGTGCAAAGTTCAAAGATATCAGATTATTACAAAGACACGTTCACCTTTTCTCGCACTTTACGCTTATTAATAATTATATTGTTTCCCCCGTTTGGTACCTTGCTGACGGTCTAGAGCTCTGAAATTTCGGCCATAAGCTCACCTCAAATATCTCTAGAAACCTTGCAAATTTCAAAGATATCGGATTATTACAAAGGCACGTTCACTTTTTCTTTCTCTTTACGCTATTTAATAATTATAGTGTTTTTCCCAGTTTGGTACCCTGCCGACGGTCTAGAGCTCTGAAATTTCGGCCACAAGCTCAAATCACATATCTCTAGAAACCGTGCAAATTTCAAAGATATCGGATTATTACAAAGACACATTCACTTTTTCTCACACTTTACGCTATTTAATAATTATAGTGTTTTTCCCCCGTTTGTTTCCTTGCCGACGGTCTAGAGCTCTGAAATTTGGGCCATAAGCTCACCTAAAATATCTCTAGAAACCGTGCAAAGTTCAAAGATATCGGATTATTACAAAGACACATTCACTTATTCTTGCACTTTTCGCTATTTAATTATTATAGTGTTTTTCCTCCCTTTGGTACCTTGCCGACGGTCTAGAGCTCTTAAATTTCGGACATTAGCTCATCTCAAATATCTTTAGAAACCGTGCAAATTTCACAGATATCGGATTATTACAAAGACACGTTCACTTTTTTCTCGCACTTAACGCTATTTAATAATTATAGTGTTTTTTCCCTCGTTTGGTACATTGCCGACGGTCTAGAGCTCTGAAATTTCGGCGATAAGCTCACCTCAAATATCCCTAGAAACCTTGCAAATTTAAAAGATATCGGATTATTACAAAGACACGTTCACTTTTTCTCGCACTTTACGCTATTTAATAATTATAGAGTTTTTCCCCCGTTTGGTACCTTGCCGACGGTCTAGAGCTCTGAAATTTCGGCCATAAGCTCACCTCAAATATCTCTAGAAACCGTGCAAATTTCAAAGAAATCGGATCATTACAAAGACACGTTCACTTTTTCTCGCACTTTACGCTATTTAATAATTATAGTGTATTTTCCCCTGTTTGGTGCCTTGCCGACGGTCTAGAGCTCTGAAATTTCGGCCATAAGCTCAGCTCAAATATCTTTAGAAACCGTGCAAATTTCAAAGATATCGGATTTTTACAAAGACACGTTCACTTTTTTCTCGCACTTATCGCTATTTAATAATTATAGTGTTTTTTTCCTTCGTTTTGTACCTTGCCGACGGTCAAGAGCTCTGAAATTTCGGCCATAAGTTCTCCTCAAATATCCCTAGAAACCGTGCAAATTTCAAAGATATCGGATTATTACAAAGACACGTTCACTTTTTCTCGCACTTTACGCTATTTAATAATTATAGTGTTTTTCCCCCGTTCGGTACCTTGCCGACGGTCTAGAGCTCTGAAATTTCGGCCATAAGCTCACCTCAAAATATCTCTAGAAACCGTGCAAAGTTCAAAGATATCGATTTATTACAAAGACACGTTCACTTTTTCTCGCACTTTAAGCTATTTAATAATTATAGTTTTTTCCCCCGTTTGGTACCTTGCCGACGGTCTCGAGCTCTGAAATTTCGGCCATAAGCTCACCTTAAAACTCTCTAGAAACCTTGCAAATTTCAAAGATATCGGATTATTACAAATACACGTTCACTTTTCTCGCAATTTACGCTATTTAATAATTGTAGAGTTTTTCCCCCATTTGGTACTTTCCCGACGGTCTAGAGCTCTGAAATTTCGGCCATAAGCTCACCTCAAATATCTCTAGAAACCATGCAAATTTCAAAAATATCGGATTATTACAAAGACACGTTCACTTTTACTCGCACTTTACGCTGTTTAATAATTATAGTGTTTTTCCCCCGTTTGGTACCTTGCCGACGGTCTAGAGCTCTGAAATTTCGGCCATAAGCTCACCTCAAATATCTCTAGAAACCGTGCAAATTTCAAAGATATCGGATTATTACAAAGACACGTTCATTTTTTCTCGCACTTTACGTTATTTAATAATTATAGTGTTTTTCCCCCATTCGGTTCCTTGCTGACGGTCTAGAGCTCTGAAATTTCGGCCATAAGCTCATCTCAAATATCTCTAGAGACCGTGCAAATGTCAAAGATATCTGATTATTACAAAGACACGTTCACTTTTTCTCGCACTTTACGCTATTTAATAATTATAGTGTTTCTCCCCGTTTGGTACCTTGCCTACGGTCTAGAGCTCTGAAATTTCGGCCATAAGCTCACCTCAAATATCTCTAGATACCGTGCAAAGTTCAAAGATATCGGATTATTACAAAGACACGTTCCCTTTTTCTCGCACTTTACGCTCTTTCTATTTCAAGTTTACAAAAAGTGGATAAGGAAGCCGGTGATATTGTTATTAGAACTCATCCACTTTATGATGTTGCAAGCCTTACTCAGTGTTACACTCGGCATGTTCTAAGACCACACATTGACTTGGAATCTGATCACCAAAGACATTTCCTCAAAATTTTTTTTTAAATAAAGGCATAGATTTTATTGACCTTCCAAGTATATTTAAGATAAAACTGTTGAATCTGCTAAACCTAAGTATTTCAAGAATACTGAAACACCTATCGTTTATATATATAACAAGCCTATTAGAAACACAATTTTCAGTTACAACAAAATTACCTCGGATTGACAGATTGTTGAAAACACACCATTATCTTGAGACTGTTCTAATTCAAAATTTTGCTATCAACCTGCGGGTCATATCGTTACAGGGGATCTAAATGTTATCAAAGACTTTAGAATCCGCAATTTAATTTCAAGGGGTCCAAAATACAGAATGCCATCGGACATCGACTTTAATACCTGTCGTGCGGAAATTGCAGAGTCTTTAAACTCTTTTTGCAATAAATGGTGTAAACGAGAACATGCTGAGCCCATTGCTCTTTCAAACTGGAAAAAAACAAATATTCAAAATAATTGACACTCGTATATCCTTCTATAAAAGAAACATAGCTTTACTACCACCTCGACCGCGTTTTAACTTTAGTCATTTGAAAAAGGGTATTCAAGATTTTCACAACAAATTTGTTTTAACACCTGCTGATAAGGCTTCAAATAATGTTATTATAGTGTGACGTATACACTATATAAATGTTCAAACTGAAGAGCTTAATAGCACTAATGCTTATACACTGACTTCTTCATCTGAGAGTGATATTGTTACTGCACACACTCTACAAATTACAAAATTTACAATCAGTGTTGAGCCTAAACAAGACAAAGTACCTACTATGTATTGGTTGCCTAAAAGGCACAAAACACCGTACAAAGCAAGATTTATCGCTAACTCTAGTTCTTGTACAACAACAAAGTTATCCGTACTCTTAACATCTTGTCTTACAGCTATAAAAGAACATGTAATTAGGTAATGCGAAAAAGTTTTTGAAACTACTGGCAAAAATTTATTTTGGTCTATAAAAAATTCAAATGATGTTTTGAAGAAACTTAAATCAAATAATTTTCAGGCGTTCTGTTTGTCGACATATGATTTTTCTACCCTGTATACTTCTCTCCCTCATAATTTAATAAGAGACAAGCTAACCAGTCTCATTGAAAAAATTTTTGCTAGAGAAAATAAGACATTTATTGCTTGTAATGAACATAGGGCATTCTTTACAGATGGTTCTTATGATAATTATACTTCATGGACCTGTCAAGAACTTATCCAGGCGCTAACATTTTTATTGGATAATATTTATTTGAGATTTGGTACCTCTATTTATAAACAAAAAAGCAACATATGCATATCAGGAATCGCCACACTCAAAAAACACAGCCTCCCCACACATCGAAAAAGAAGAGAGGAAGATAGAGAGAGCGCATGTTTTATATATGTATGTCAATTCAAATAGGACGCCTCAAACAATTAATAAACAAGAGAACCTTTGGGGATACCGCCTTGGAACGGTCAGTGGCAAAACAAATTGCCACTGGGGGTTTAAACCAGGTTCCAGGGTGCACCAACCTCACACTTGCCCCAACAGGTACAAGTAATAGGCATTCCAATGTGTACTAATTGAGCACCCCTTGTTGCTGATCTGTTTTTATACTGTTATGAAAGAGATTTTATGTTATCTCTTTCTACCGAACATCAAGATGATATTATTACAGCTTTTAACAACACCTCGAGGTACCTTGATGATTTATTAAATATAGAAAATAACCATTTTCCTTCACTGGTTAATATGATTTATCCTAAAGAACTACAGCTTAATAAAGCGAACACTTCAGAAAAGCAAGCAAACTTCCTTGATTTAAATCTATCCATCGAAAATGGTTACGTCACTACTAAAATTTATGATAAAAGAGATGATTTTAATTTTAATATAGTAAATTTTCCGTTTCTAGACGGCGATGTTCCTCGTGCAACTTCTTACGGGGTTTATATCTCACAGCTTGTTCGCTTTTCAAGAGCTTGCAACGATGTGAATAATTTCAATGAACGTAATCTTTGCATTACAGAAAAACTTTTAAAACAAGGTTATCGGTATCACAAATTAAGGAAAACCTTTTGCAAGTTTTATCGCCGATATCCAGATCTAATTCATAAATACAGCTGCAGTTTAAAATCACTATTGCAACAAGGAATTTCACAGCCAGTTTTTTTATGGAGATTTAATTTATAAACTTAAGAAGATAAAAGGCGATGTTAATTTCTCCCGGTTATTCGTAAAAACCATCTGTAAATTTAAAAAGAAAGGTTACCAACATGATATTTTACAGCGCTCTGCAGGCCTGGTGATTAACCCATCTACATTGATCATTATGCTTACCTCTTTGGTTGCACGACGGTGGCAGGGGTGTAAGAGTTTATGAAGGTTTATGGGGAAATCTTTTCTTAAAAGAACCTAGAAGCTCGATTTGTTTCTTTTATCCATGTCATCGTGTTCTTGCTGATTTTACTCCAGGTGCTCTGGTCTCGGAAAGATCATTGAGTACCTGCCCTTTGGCTTTGCAATGCTATTAAATTCTTATGTTTATATGTTTGTATGCTTTTGCATGCAACATTGATGAGCTGATGGGTGGGTTTGAGTTATTTCACCAAGACAATTTGTACTTGTTTTGTGATACGAGAACCTGTTGGGGCAAGTGTGAGGGTGGTGCACCCTAGAACCTGGTTTAAACCCCCAGTGGCAATTTGTTTTGCCACTGACCGTTCCAAGGTATCCCCAAAGGTTCTCTTCTTCGTAAATTGTTTGTGGCTTCTTATTTGAATTGACATACTTATAAAAAACATGCGCTCTCTCTTCCATTCTCTTCTTTTTCGATGTGTGGGGAGGCTGTGTTTTTTGAGTGTGGCGATTCCTGATATGCATATATTGCTTTTTTTTTTATAAATTTGCACGGTTTCTAGAGATATTTGAGGTGAGCTTATGGCCGAAATTTTAGAGCTCTAGACCGTCAGCAAGGTACCAAACGGGGGAAAAACACTATAATTATTAAATAGCGTAAAGTGCGAGAAAATGTGAACGTGTCTTTGTAATAATCCAATATGTTTGAAATTTGCACGGTTTCTAGAGATATTTGAGGTGAGCTTATGGCCGAAATTTCAGAGATCTAGACCGTCGGCAAGGTACCAAACGGGGGAAAATACTATAATTATTAAATAGCGTAAAGTGCGAGAAAAAGTGAACGTGTCTTTGTAATATTCCGATATCTTTCAAATTTGCACGGTTTCTAGAGATATTTGAGGTGAGCTTATGGCCGAAATTTCAGAGCTCTAGACCGTCGGCAAGGTATCAAACGGGGTAAAAAACACTATAATTTTTAAATAGCGTAAAGTGCGAGAAAAAGTGAACGTGTCTTTGTAATAATCCGATATCTTTGAAATGTGCACGGTTTCTAGAGATATTTGAGGTGAGTTTATGGTCGAAATTTCAGAGCTCTAGACCGTCGGCAAGGTACCAAACGGGGGAAAAACACTATAGACCGTCGGCAAGGTACCAAACGGGGTAAAAAAAACCCTATAATTATTAAAAAGAGTAAAGTGCGAGAAAAAGTGAACGTGTCTTTGTAATAATCTGATATCTTTGAAATTGCACAGTTTCTAGAGATATTTAAGGTGAGCTTATGGCCGAAATTTCAGAGCTCTAGACCGTCGGCAAGGTACCAAACGGGGGAAAAACATTATAATTATTAAATAGCGTAAAGTGCGAGAAAAAGTGAAGTGTCTTTGTAATAATCCGATATCTTTGAAATTTTCACGGTTTCTAGAGATATTTGAGGTGAGCTTATGGCCGAAATTTCAGAGCTCTAGACCGTCAGCAAGGTACCAAACGGGGGAAAAAAACACTATAATTATTTAATAGCGTAAAGTGAAAGAAAAAGTGAACGTGTCTTTGTAATAATCCGATATCTTTGAAATTTGCACGGTTTCTAGAGATATTTGAGGTGAGCTTATGGCCGAAATTTTAGAGCTCTAGACCGTCGGCAAGGTACCAAACGGGGGAAAAGCACTGTAATTATTAAATAGTGTAAGTTCGAGAAAAAGTGAACGTGTCTTTGTAATAATCCGATATCTTTGAATTTTGCACGGTTTCTAGCGATATTTGAGGTGAGCTTATGGCCGAAATTTCAGAGCTCTAGACAGTCTGCAAGGTACCAAACGGGGTAAAAACACTATAATTATTAAATAGCGTAAAGTGCGAGGAAAAGTGAATGTGTCTTTGTAATAATTCGATATCTTTGAAATTTGCACGGTTTCTAGATATATTTGAGGTGAGCTTATGGCCGAAATTTCGGAGCTCTAGACCGTCGGCAAGGTAGCAAAGGGGGGGGGGCAATAATTATTAAATAGCGTAAAGTGCGAGAAAAAGTGAACGTGTCTTTGTAATAATCCGATATCTTTGAAATTTGCACGGTTTCTAGAGATATTTGAGGTGAGCTTATGACCGAAATTTCAGAGATCTAGGCCGTCGGCATGGTACCAATCGGGGGAAATACACTATAATTATTAAATAGTGTAAAGTGCAAGAAAAAAGTAACGTGTCTTTGTAAAATCCGATATCTTTAAAATTTGCAAGGTTTCTAGAGATATTTGAGGTGAGCTTATGGCCAAAATTTAAGAGCTCTAGACAGTCGGCAAGGTACCAAACGGGGGAAAAACCTATAATTATTTAATAGCGTAAAGTGCAAGAAAAAGTGAACGTGTCTTTATAATCCGATATCTTTGAAATTTGCACGGATCCTAGAGATATTTTAAGGTGAGCTAATGGCCGAAATTTCAGAGCTCTACACCGTCGGCAAGGTACCAAACGGGGGAAAACACTATAATTATTAAATAGCGTAAAGTGAGAGAAAAAGGGAACGTGTCTTTGTAATAATCCGATATCTTTGAAATTTGCACGGTTTCTAGAGATGTTTGATGTGAGCTTATGGCCGAAATTTCAGAGCTCTAGACCGTCGGCAAAGTACCAAACAGGGGAAAAACACTATAATTATTAAATAGCGTAAAGTGCGAGAAGAAGTGCAGGTGTCTTTCTAATAATCCGATATCTTTGAAATTTGCACGGTTTCTAGAGATATTTGAGGTAAGCTTATGGCCGAAATTTCAGAGCTCTAGACCGTCGGCAAGGTACCAAACCGGGAAAAAAACACTATAAATATTAAATATCGTAAAGTGCGAGAAAAAGTGAACGTGTCTTTGTAATAATCCGATATCTTTGAAATTTGCACGGTTTCTAGACCTTTTTGAGGTGAGCTTATGGCCGAAATTTCATAACTTTAGACTATCGGCAAGGTACCAGACGTGGGAAAAACACTATAATTATTAAATAGTGTAAAGTTCGAGAAAAAGTGAACGTGTCTTTGTAATAATCCGATATCTTTGAAATTTGCACGGTTTCTAGCGATATTTGAGGTGAGCTTATGGCCGAAATTTCAGAGCTCTAGACCGTCGGCAAGGTACCAAACTGGTGAAAAACACTATAATTATTAAATAGCGTAAAGTGCGAGAAAAAGTGAACGTGTCTTTGTAATAATCCGATATCTTTAAAATTCGCTCTGTTTCTAAAGATATTTGAGGTGAGCTTATGGCCGAAATTTCAGAGCTCTAAACCGTCGGCAAGGTACCAAACGGGGAGAAGAACACTATAATTATTAAATAGTGTAAAGTGCGAGAAAAAGTGAACGTGTCTTTGTAATGATCCGATATCTTTGAAATTTTTACGGTTTCTAGCGATATTTGAGGTGAGCTTATGGCCGAAATTTCAGAGCTCTGGACCGTCGGCAAGGTACCAAACGGGTGAAAAACAATATAATTATTAAATAGCGTAAAGTGCGAGAAAAAGTGAACGTGTCTTTGTAATAATCCGATATCTTTGAAATTTGCACGGTTTCTAGAGATATTTGAGTTGAGCTTATGGCCGAAATTTCAGAGCTCTAGACCATCGGGAAGGTACCAAACGGGGGAAAAATTCTGTAATTATGAAATAGCGTAAAGTGCGAGAAAAAGTGAACGTGTCTTTGTAATAATTCGATATCTTTGAAATTTGCACGGTTTCTAGATATATTTGAGGTGAGCTTATGGCCGAAATTTCAGAGCTCTAGACCGTCTGCAAGGTACCAATCGGGTGAAAAAACACTAAAATTATTTAGTAGCGTAAAGTGCAAGAAAAAGTGAACGTGTTTTTTAATAATCCGATATCTTTGAAATTTGCTCGGTTTCTAGAGATATTTGAGGTGAGCTTATGGCCGAAATTTCAGAGCTCTAGACCGTCGTCATGGTACCAAACGGGGGAAAAAATACTATAATTATTTAATATCGTAAAGTGCGAGAAAAAGTGAACGTGTCTTTGTAATAATCCGATATCTTTGAAATTTGCACGGTTTCTAGAGATATTTGAGGTAAGCTTATGGCCGAAATTTTATAGCTCCAGACCGTCGGCAAGGTACCAAACTGGGGAAAAACACTATAATTATAAAAAAGCGTAAAGTGCGAGAAAAAGTGAACGTGTCTTTGTAATAATCCGATATCTTTGAAATTTGCACGGTTTCTAGAGATATTTGAGGTGAGCTTTTGGCCGAATTTTCAGAGCTCTAGACCGTCGGCAAGGTAACAAACGGGGGAAAAACACTAAAATTATTAAAAAGTATAAAGTTCGAGAAAAAGTGAACGTGTCTTTGTAATAATCCGATATCTTTGAAATTTGCACGGTTTCTAGCGATATTTGAGGTGAGCTTATGGCCGAAATTTCAGAGCTCTAGACCGTCGGCAAGGTACCAAACTGGTGAATAACACTATAATTATTAAATAGCGTAAAGTGCGAGAAAAAGTGAACGTGTCTTTGTAATAATCCGATATCTTTAAAATTCGCTCGGTTTCTAAAGATATTTGAGGTGAGCTTATGGCCGAAATTTCAGAGCCCTAATCCGTCGGCAAGGTACCAAACGGGGGGAAGAACACTATAATTATTAAATAGTGTAAAGTGCGAGAAAAAGTGAACGTGTCTTTGTAATAATCCGATATCTTTGAAATTTGCACGGTTTCTAGAGATATTTTAGGTGAGCTTATGGCCGAAATTTCAGAGCTCTGGACCGTCGGCAAGGTACCAAACGGGTGAAAAACAATATAATTATTAAATAGCGTAAAGTGCGAGAAAAAGTGAACGTGTCTTTGTAATAATCCGATATCTTTGAAATTTGCACGGTTTCTAGAGATATTTGAGGTGAGCTTATGGCCGAAATTTCAGAGCTCTAGACCGTCGGCAAGGTAGCAAACGTGGAAAAAAATCACTATAATTATTAAATAGCGTAAAGTGCGAGAAAAAGTGAACGTGTCTTTGTAATAAGCCGATATCTTTGAAATTTGCACGGTTTCAAGAGATATTTGAGGTGAGCTTATGGCCGAAATTTCAGAGCTCTAGACCGTCGGCAAGGTACCAAACGGGAAAAAAACACTATAATTATTAAATAGCGTAAAGTGCGAGGAAAAATGAACGTGTCTTTGTAATAATCCGATATCTTCGAAATTCGCACGATTTCTAGAGATATTTGAGGTGAGTTTATGGCCGAAATTTCAGAGCTCTAGACCGTCGGCAAGGTACCAAACGGGGTAAAAAACACTATAATTATTAAATAGCGTTAAGTGCGAGAAAAAGTGAACGTGTCTTTGTAATAATCCGATATCTTTGAAATTTGCACGGTTACTAGAGATATTTGAGGTGAGCTTATGACCGAAATTTCAGAGATCTAGACCGTCGGCAAGGTACCAAACGGGGGAAAAACACTATAATTATTAAATAGCGTAAAGTGCGATAAATAGTGAACGTGTCTTTTTAATAATCCGATATCTTTGAAATTTGCCCGCTTTCTAGAGATATTTGAGGTGAGCTTATGGCCGAAATTTCAGAGCTCTAGAACGTCGGCAAGGTACCAAACTGGACCAAAAACTCTATAATTATTTGTGTAAAGTGCGAGAAAAAGTGGACGTGTCTTTGTAATAATCCGATAACTTTGAAATTTGCACGGTTTCTAGAGATATTTGAGGTGAGCTTATGGCCGAAATTTCAGAGCTCTAGACCGTCGTCATGGTACCAAACGGGGGAAAAAATACTATAATTATTTAATATCGTAAAGTGCGAGAAAAAGTGAACGTGTCTTTGTAATAATCCGATATCTTTGAAATTTGCACGGTTTCTAGAGATATTTGAGGTAAGCTTATGGCCGAAATTTTAGAGCTCCAGACCGTCGGCAAGGTACCAAACTGGGGAAAAACACTATAATTATAAAAAGCGTAAAGTGCGAGAAAAAGTGAACGTGTCTTTGTAATAATCCGATATCTTTGAAATTTGCACGGTTTCTAGAGATATTTGAGGTGAGCTTTTGGCCGAATTTTCAGAGCTCTAGACCGTCGGCAAGGTAACAAACGGGGGAAAAAACACTAAAATTATTAAATAGTATAAAGTTCGAGAAAAAGTGAACGTGTCTTTGTAATAATCCGATATATTTGAAATTTGCACGGTTTCTAGCGATATTTGAGGTGAGCTTATGGCCGAAATTTCAGAGCTCTAGACCGTCGGCAAGGTACCAAACTGGTGAATAACACTATAATTATTAAATAGCGTAAATTGCGAGAAAAAGTGAACGTGTCTTTGTAATAATCCGATATCTTTAAAATTCGCTCGGTTTCTAAAGATATTTGAGGTGAGCTTATGGCCGAAATTTCAGAGCCCTAAACCGTCGGCAAGGTACCAAACGGGGGGAAGAACACTATAATTATTAAATAGTGTAAAGTGCGAGAAAAAGTGAACGTGTCTTTGTAATAATCCGATATCTTTGAAATTTGCACGGTTTCTAGCGATATTTGAGGTGAGCTTATGGCCGAAATTTCAGAGCTCTGGACCGTCGGCAAGGTACCAAACGGGTGAAAAACAATATAATTATTAAATAGCGTAAAGTGCGAGAAAAAGTGTACGTGTCTTTGTAATAATCCGATATCTTTGAAATTTGCATGGTTTCTAGAGATATTTGAGGTGAGCTTATGGCCGAAATTTCAGAGCTCTAGACCGTCGGCAAGGTACCAAACGTGGAAAAAAATCACTATAATTATTAAATAGCGTAAAGTGCGAGAAAAAGTGAACGTGTCTTTGTAATAAGCCGATATCTTTGAAATTTGCACGGTTTCAAGAGATATTTGAGGTGAGCTTATGGCCGAAATTTCAGAGCTCTAGACCGTCGGCAAGGTACCAAACGGGAAAAAAACACTATAATTATTAAATAGCGTAAAGTGCGAGTAAAAATGAACGTGTCTTTGTAATAATCCGATATCTTCGAAATTCGCACGATTTCTAGAGATATTTGAGGTGAGTTTATGGCCGAAATTTCAGAGCTCTAGACCGTCGGCAAGGTACCAAACGGGGTAAAAAACACTATAATTATTAAATAGCGTTAAGTGCGAGAAAAAGTGAACGTGTCTTTGTAATAATCCGATATCTTTGAAATTTGC
This sequence comes from Corbicula japonica, assembly GCA_038501625.1. Taxonomy (NCBI): domain Eukaryota; kingdom Metazoa; phylum Mollusca; class Bivalvia; order Venerida; family Cyrenidae; genus Corbicula; species Corbicula japonica. The sequence goes on along the minus strand of JAZAYU010000014.1, from coordinate 31,550 downwards.
ACGGTTACTAGAGATATTTGAGGTGAGCTTATGACCGAAATTTCAGAGATCTAGACCGTCGGCAAGGTACCAAACGGGGGAAAAACACTATAATTATTAAATAGCGTAAAGTGCGATAAATAGTGAACGTGTCTTTTTAATAATCCGATATCTTTGAAATTTGCCCGCTTTCTAGAGATATTTGAGGTGAGCTTATGGCCGAAATTTCAGAGCTCTAGAACGTCGGCAAGGTACCAAACTGGACCAAAAACTCTATAATTATTTGTGTAAAGTGCGAGAAAAAGTGGACGTGTCTTTGTAATAATCCGATAACTTTGAAATTTGCACGGTTTCTAGAGATATTTGAGGAGAGCTTATGGCCGAAATTTTATAGCTCTAGACCGTCGGCAAGGTACCGAACCAGGGAAACAACACTATAAATAATAATAGCGTAAAGTGCGAGAAAAAGTGAACGTGTCTTTGTAATAATCCGATATCTTTGAAATTTGCACGGTTTCTAGAAATGTTTTAGGTGAGCTTATGACCGAAATTTCAGAGCTCTAGACCGTCGGCAAGGTACCAAACGTGAAAAAACACCATAATTATTAAATAGCGTAAAGTGCGAGAAAAAGTGAACGTGTCTTTGTAATAATCCGATATCTTTGAAATTTGTACGGTTTCTAGCGATATTTGAAGAGAGCTTATGGCCGAAATTTCAGAGCTCTAGACCGTCGGCAAGGTACCAAACAGGTGAAAAACACTATAATTATTAAATAGCGTAAAGTGCGAGAAAAAATTAACGTGTCTTTTCAATTATGCGATATCTTTGAAATTTGCAGTGTTTCTAGAGATATTTGAGGTGATCAAATCGCCGAAATTTCAGAGCTCTAGACCGTCGGCAAGGTACCAAACGTGGGAAAAAAAACTATAATTATTAAATAACGTAAAGTGCGAGAAAAAGTGAACGTGTCTTTGTAATAATCCGATATCTTTGAATTTTGCAAGGTTTCTAGAGATATTTGAGGTGAGCTTATCGCCGAAATTTCAGAGCTCTAGACCGTCGGCAAGGTACCAAATGGGGGAAAAACACTATAATTATTTAATAGTGTAAAGTTCGAGAAAAAGTGAACGTGTCTTTGTAATAATCCGATATCTTTGAAATTTGCCCGCTTTCTAGAGATATTTGAGGTGAGCTTATGGCCGAAATTTCAGAGCTCTAGAACGTCGGCAAGGTACCAAACTGGAGCAAAAACACTATAATTATTAGTGTAAAGTGGGAGGAAAAGTGAACGTGTCTTTGTAATAATCCGATATCTTTGAAATTTGCACGGTTTCTAGAGATATTTGACGTGAGCTTATGGCCGAAATTTCAGAGCTCTAGACCGTCGGCAAGGTACCCAACTGGGGAAACAACACTATAATTATTAAATAGCGTAAAGTGCGAGAAAAAGTGAACGTGTCTTTGTAATAATCCGATATCTTTGAAATTTGCACGGTTTCTAGAGATATTTGAGGTGAGCTTATGGCCGAAATTTCAGAGCTCTAGACCATCGGCAAGGTACCAATCGGGGGAAAAACACGTTTATTATTAAATAGCGTAAAGTGCGAGAAAAAGTGAACGTGTCTTTGTAATAATCCTATATCTTTGAAATTTGCACGGTTTCTAGAGATATTTAAGGTGAGCTTATGGCCGAAATTTCAGAGATCTATACCGTCGGCAAGGTACCAAACGGGGGAAAAACACTATAATTATTAAATAGCGTAAAGTGCGAGAAAAAATTAACGTGTCTTTTCAATTATCCGATATCTTTGAAATTTGCACGGTTTCTAGAGATATTTGAGGTGATCAAATCGCCGAAATTTCAGAGCTCTAGACCGTCGGCAAGGTACCAAACGTGGGAAAAAAAACTATAATTATTAAATAACGTAAAGTGCGAGAAAAAGTGAACGTGTCTTTGTAATAATCCGATATCTTTGAATTTTGCACGGTTTCTAGAGATATTTGAGGTGAGCTTATCGCCGAAATTTCAGAGCTCTAGACCGTCGGCAAGGTACCAAATGGGGGAAAAACACTATAATTATTTAATAGTGTAAAGTTCGAGAAAAAGTGAACGTGTCTTTGTAATAATCCGATATCTTTGAAATTTGCCCGCTTTCTAGAGATATTTGAGGTGAGCTTATGGCCGAAATTTCAGAGCTCTAGAACGTCGGCAAGGTACCAAACTGGAGCAAAAACACTATAATTATTAGTGTAAAGTGGGAGGAAAAGTGAACGTGTCTTTGTAATAATCCGATATCTTTGAAATTTGCACGGTTTCTAGAGATATTTGAAGTGAGCTTATGGCCGAAATTTCAGAGCTCTAGACCGTCGGCAAGGTACCCAACTGGGGAAACAACACTATAATTATTAAATAGCGTAAAGTGCGAGAAAAAGTGAACGTGTCTTTGTAATAATCCGATATCTTTGAAATTTGCACGGTTTCTAGAGATATTTGAGGTGAGCTTATGGCCGAAATTTCAGAGCTCTAGACCATCGGCAAGGTACCAATCGGGGGAAAACACGTTTATTATTAAATAGCGTAAAGTGCGAGAAAAAGTGAACGTGTCTTTGTAATAATCCTATATCTTTGAAATTTGCACGGTTTCTAGAGATATTTAAGGTGAGCTTATGGCCGAAATTTCAGAGATCTAGACCGTCGGCAAGGTACCAAACGGGGGAAAAACACTATAATTATTAAATAACGTAAAGTGCGAGAACAAGTGAGCGTGTCTTTGTAATAATCCGATATCTTTGAAATTTGCACGGTTTCTAGAGATATTTTAGGTGAGCTTATGACCGAACGTTTAGATCTCTAGACCGTCGGCAAGGCACCAAACGGGGGAAAAACGCTATTATTATAAAAAAGCGTAAAGTGCGAGAAAAAGTGAACGTGTCTTTGTAATAATCCGATACCTTTGAAATTTGCACGGTTTCTAGCGATATTTGAGGTGAGCTTATGGCCGAAATTTCAGAGCTCTTGACCGTCGGCAAGGTACCAAACGGGTGAAAAACACTATAATTATAAAATAGCGTAAAGTGCGAGAAAAAGTGAACGTGTCTTTGTAAAAATCCGATATCTTTAAAATTTGCACGGTTTCTAGAGATATTTGAGGTGAGCTTATGGCCGAAGTTTCAGAGCTCTAGACCGTCGGCAAGGTACCAAACGGGAAAAAAAACACTATAATTATTAAATAGCGTAAAGTGCGAGAAAAAGTGAACGTGTCTTTGTAATAATCCGATATATTTGAAATTTGCCCGCTTTCTAGAGATATTTAAGGTGAGCTTATGGCCGAAATTTCATGGCTCAAGACCGTCAACAACGTACCAAACGGGGGAAAACCACTACAATTATTAAATAGCGTAAAGTGCGAGAAAAAGTGAACGTGTCTTTGTAATAATCCGATATCTTTGAAATTTGCACGGTTTCTAGAGATATTTGAGGTGAGCTAATGGCCGAAATTTCAGAGCTCTAGACCGTCGGCAACGTACCAAACGGGGGAGAAAACTCTATAATTATTAAATAGTGTAAAGTGCAAGAAAAAGTGAACGTGTCTTTGTAATAATCCGATATCTTTGAAATTTGCACGGTTTCTAGAGATATTTTAGGTGAGCTTATGGTCGAAATTTCATAGCTTTAGACAGTCGGCAAGGTTCCAAACGGGGGAGAAGACTCTATAATTATTAAATATCGTAAAGTGCGAGAAAAAGTGAACGTGTCTTTGTAATAATCCGATATCTTTGAAATTTGCACGGTTTCTAGAGATATTTGAGGTGAGCTTATTGCCATGATTTCAGAACTCTAGACAGTCGGCAAGGTACCCAACGGGTTAGAAAACACTAATTATTAAATAGCGTAAAGTGCGAGAAAAAGTGAACGTGTCTTTGTAATAGTCTGATATCTTTGAAATTTGCACGGTTTCTAGAGATGTTTAAGGAGAGATTATGGCCGAAATTTCAGAGCTCTATACCGTCGGCAAGGTACCAAACGGGAGAAAAAACACTATAATTATTAAATAGTGTAAAGAGCGAAAAAAAGTGAACGTGTCTCTGTAATAATCCGATATCTTTGAAATTTGCACGGTTTCTAGAGATATTTGAGGTGAGCTTATGGCCGAAATTTCAGAGCTCTTGACCGTCGGCAAGGTGCCAAACGGGAAAAAAAACACTATGATTGTTAAATATCGTAGTGCGAGAAAAAATGAACGTGTCTTTGTAATAATCCGATATCTTTGAAATTTCCACGGTTTCTAGAGATATTTGAGGTGAGCTTATGGCCGAAATTTCAGAGCTCTAGACCGTCGGCAAGGTACCAAACGGGGGAAAAACACTATAATTATGAAATAGCGTAAAGTGCGAGAAAAAGTGAACGTGTCTTTGTAATAATCCGATATCTTTGAAATTTGCACGGTTTCTAGAGATATTTGAGGTGAGCTTATGGCCGAAATTACAGCGACCTAGACCGTCGACAAGGTTCCAAACGGGGGAAAAACACTATAATAATTAAATAGCGTAAAGTGCGAGAAAAAATGAACGTGTCTTTGTAATAATCCGATATCTTTAAAATTTGCACGGTTTCTAGAGATATTTAAGGTGAGCTTATGGTCGAAATTTCAGAGCTCTAGACCGTCGGCAAGGTACCAAACCAGGGAAAAAATCTCTATAATTTTTGAATAGTGTAAAGTGCGAGAAAAAGTGAACGTGTATTTAAAATAATCCGATATCTTTGAATTTTGCACGGTTTCCAGAGATATTTGAGGTGAGCTTATGCCCGAAATTTCAGAGCTCTAGACCGTCGGCAAGGTACCAAACGGGGGAAAAAACACTTTAATTATTAAAAAGCGTAAAGTGCGAGAAAAAGTGAACGTGTCTTTGTAATAATCCGATATTTTTGAAATTTGCACGGTTTCTAGAGATATTTGAGGTGAGCTTTTGGCCGAGATTTCAGAGCTCTAGACCGTCGGCAAGGTACAATGTACCGAACGGGGAAGAAAGCGCTATAATTATTAAAAAGCGTAAAGTGCGAGAAAAAGTGAACGTGTCTTTGTGATAATCCGATATCTTTGAAATTTCCCCGGTTTCTAGAGATATTTGAGGTGAGCTCATGACCGTAATTTCAGATCTCTATACAGTCGGAAAGGTACCAAACGGGGGAATAACTCTATAATTATTAAATAGCGTAAAGTGCGTGAAAAAGTGAACGTTTCTTTGTAATAATCCGATATCTTTGAAATTTGCAGGGTTTCTAGAGATTTTTGAGGTGAGCTCATGGCGGAAATTTCACAGCTCTAGACCGTCGGCAAGGTACCCAACGGGAGAAAAAACACCATAATTATTAAATAGTGTAAATTGCGAAAAAAATGAACGTGTCTCTGTAATAATCATATATCTTTGAAATTTGCACGGTTTCCAGAGATATTTGAGTTGAGCTTATGGCCGAAATTTTATAGCTCTAGACCGTCGGCAAGGTACCAAACGGGGGAAAAAACACTATATTTATTAAATATCGTAAACTGCGAGAAAAAATGAACGTGGCTATGTAACAATCCGATATCTTTGAAATTTCCACGGTTTCTAGAGATATTTGAGGTGAGCTTATGGCCGAAATTTCAGAGCTCTAGACCGTCGGCAAGGTACCAAACCGGGGAAAACACTATAATTATTAAATAGCGTAAAGTGCGAGAAAAAGTGAACGCGTCTTTGTAATAATCCGATATCTTTGAAATATGCACGGTTTCTAGAGATATTTTAGGTGAGTTTATGGCCGAAATTTCAGAGCTCTAGACCGTCGGCAAGGTACCTAGCGGGGGAAAGAACACTAAAATTATTAAAAAGCGCAAAATGCAAGAAAATGTGAACGTGTCTTTGTAAAAATCCGATATCTTTGAAATTTGCACGGTTTCTAGAGATATTTGAGGTGAGCTAATGGCCGAAATTTCAGAGCTCTAGACCGTCGGCAACGTACCGAACGTGGGAGAAAACACTATAATTATTAAATAGTGTAAAGTGCAAGAAAAAGTGAACGTGTCTTTGTAATAATCCGATATATTTGAAATTTACACGGTTTCTAGAGATAATTGAGGTGAGCTTATGGCCGAAATTTCAGAGCTGTAGTCCGTCGGGAAGGTACCAAACGGGGGAAAAAACACTATAATTATTAAATAGCGTAAAGTGCGAGAAAATGCGAACGTGTCTTTGTAATAATCCGATATCTTTGAAATTTGCATGGTTTCTAGAGATGTTTGAGGTGAGTTTATGGCCGAAATTTCAGAGCTCTAGACCGTCGGCAAGGTACCAAACTGGGGAAAACACTATAATTATTAAATAGCGTAAAGTGCGAGAAAAAGTGAACGTGTCTTTGTAATAATCCGATATCTTTGAAATGTGCACGGTTTCTAGAGATATTTTAGGTGAGCTTATGGTCGAAATTTCAGAGCTCTAGACCGTCGGCAAGGTACCAAACGGGGGAAAAACACTATAATTATTAAATAGCGTAAAGTGCGAGAAAAAGTGAACGTGTCTTTGTAATAATCCGAAATCATTGAAATTTGCCCGGTTTCTTGAGATATTTGAGGTGAGCTTATGGCCGAAATTTCAGAGCTCTAGACCGTCGGCAAGGTACTAAACTTGGTAAAAAACACTATAATTAATAAATAGCGTCAAGTGCGAGAAAAAGTGAACGTGTCTTTGTAATAATCCGATATCTTTGAAATTTGCACGGTTTCTAGAGATATTTGAGGTGAGCTTATGGCCAAAATTTCAGAGCTCTAGACCGTCGGCAAGGTACCAAACGGGGGAAAAACACTATAATTATTAAATAGCGTAAAGTGCGAGAAAAAGTGTACGTGTCTTTGTAATAATCCGATATCTTTGAAATTTGCACGGTTTCTAGAGATTTTTGAGGTGAGCTTATGGCCGAGATTTCAGAGCTCTAAACAGCCGGCAAGGTACCAAACCGGGGAAAAACACTACAGTACTGTGAACGTTTTAGGTTACAAACGAAACGCACGATAAGCGATAGACGGACGCACGTTAAACGATAGACGGACGCACCATACACGATAGACGCACGATAGACGTTGCACGATATGCGATACACGTTTTTCACATACAAACAGAGACCTATGTATAATATAGGTCTTTGATACAAACGGCGGTGCCTCGATCTAAATTTAACGAAAATGTTCTTTTCGCATTGCAAATCAAAGTATAATTAGTACCACGAACTTGTGTTTCGCTGATATATTAATCTTCTTTTCAATTAATTGACTTTGCTGTCAATTGAAACAACAAAAACGTTTTTAATTTAAGTAAAGACTCGGATTTACACAAGCAAACTGTAATTGGATGCACGGATGATTCATTTTCATGACTGTAATGGATAATTCTCATAGTTTTTAAACTGATAATCACTAAGTTTGATATCTAGTTGTCTTCTACTATAAATTCTCTTTAAAAAGATACCATTTTGAGCAAGATAGCACAATAAATAATTATTTTATGTGTGAAAATGTTAATGGAAACAAACCAATAAAATGAAAAGTGCTGATTTTGACCAGGATACATCATACAGAAATGGCCAGTCTTAAACCCAGAGCCCCAGAATGACTAAGTTTGGTATCTAGTTGTCTTCTACAAGAAATATCCTTCAAATATATGTATGTTTGATCAAGATATGATAATAAATAATGATTTTACAGTTGAAACAGTTTGTCCAAAGAAGCAGAGAAATCGCCAGGTGCAGGTTTTGACCAGGTTACATTATACAGAAATGGCCAGACTTACACCCAGAGCACAGGAATCACTAAGTTTGATATCTAATTGTCTTCTACTATAAATATCATTCAAATATATGTATGTTTGAGCAAGATATGACAATAAATAATGATTTTACAGTTGAAACAGTTTGTAGAAAGAAGCCGAGATATCGCAAAGTGCAGATTTTGAGCTACCCCTATCACACAGAAATGGCTAGACCTAAACCCAGAGCCCAGGAATCACTAAGTTTGATATCTAGTTGTCTTCTACTATAAATTCCCTTTAAAAGATACCATTTTGAGCAAGTTAGCACAATAAATAATGATTTTATGAGTGGAAATGTTAATCGAAACAAGCCGATAAAATGAAAAGTGCTGATTTTGACCAGGATACATCATACAGAAATGGCCAGTCTTAAACCCAGAGCCCCAGAATGACTAAGTCTGGTATCTAGTTGTCTTCTACAAGAAATATCATTCAAAAATATGTATGTTTGAGCAAGATATTACAATAAATAATGATTTTACAGTTGAAACAGTTTGTGGAAATTAGCCGAGAAATCCCCAAGGTCAGATTTTGACCTACCCCTATCACACAGAAATGGACAGACCCATTTCCAGACTCTCAGGACCCCTAATTTATCTATCTTGATTTCTTGTACAATGAATATCCTTTAATTCTATGTATGTTTGAGCAAGATATGACAATAAATAATGATTTTCTGTGTGAAAATGTTAATCAAAACAAGCCGATAAATGAAAAAGTGCTGATTTTGACCAGGATACATCATATAGAAATGGCTAGACCCATTTCCAGCCCCCAAGAACCCCTAAATTATCTATCTATATGTCTTGCACAATAAATATCCTTTAATTTTATGTATCATTAAGCACAATATGACCATTTATTATGACTTTATGGATGAGAATGTTGGTAAAAACAAAACAACAAATAAAAAATAGTTCATTTTGACCAATTCATAACATACAAAATTGACCATACTCAAAGACATCTACTCAAAACCCCTAATATATCTATCTAGATGTCTTATACAATAAATATGCTTTAATTCAATGTATATCTGAGCAAGATATTATCTCAAATAATGATTTTATGTGTGAAAATCTGTATCAAAACAAAAAAAGAAGGGAAAGTTGATTCCATCATACAGAAATGCCCTTACTTACATCCAGACAAACAGTACCCCTTAATTATCTATGTATAATTCTCCTACTATGAATATCCTTTAATTCAAATAATATGTAGTCCTGACCAGTTTTATTTGTTAACCCTTGAAAATTCATTAACAGTAATCAAAGTACATAATTATGTATGAATATTTTATATATAATATCAACCATTTTCACTTTAGTGTGGTTCATTTTGTATAATTCTACATGTTTAAAGAATAGAATTTTCTTTAAACACTAACTGGGGTCAAAATGCTACAAAAATAACAATAACAATAAAGTTAAGTAACCTCACTGAGTCAGATATTGAAAAATATTTTTCAAAATCAATTTTATTATTTTTTTATAAATAATTTTGACGCGACAAGAGTCGTTGGAAACTTTTTTCCCATTTAGTTGTTTTAAAATATCCCAGTTAAGATTTTTGTCATTTTTGTTAGATTCTGGCCCCAGTAAATGTAATCAGCCTGTTTTATTCCTTAAAACCTGTAAAATAATATAAAAGCATTAGGAGAGGAGAAAACAGTTACTGGCATGTATAAGATAATGATTTGATAGTTTTCAAATGTTTTTTATTAAGGATTTTGTATCTTAATATATTTTTCTCATTCTTCGGAATACATTTTGCCTGAAAAATATTTGTGAAAATCAATTTTATTATTTTTATGATAAATAACTTGTCGCGACAAGAGTCGTTTGAAATTTTTCCCCATTTAGTTGTTTTAAATATCCCAGTTAAGATTTTTGTAAGATTCTGGTCCCAGAAAATATAATCAGCCTGTTTTTATTCATTAAAACCTGTTAAATAATATAAAAACATAAAGAGGAGAAAACAGTTACTGGCATGTATTATATAATGTTTACATATAAACATACTTGGATGATTCTTCGTGAATATCTTGGAATGCATGTTGCCCAAAAATGTATTTAGTAGAAATCCTGTTACCATTTTATATAATAAATAATATGTTACAACAAGACTGTTTGACATGTTTTCAACCGGTTTATCAAATAATGGAATTATCTGTTTGATACGATGATCCAGGGACAAGAATTATATGGGATGGAGTCATTGAAAAATCAAATTGCTTCATTTATTTAACATCCTTTTTTTTGAATTGTCAAGACACATTTTCAAATGGTGTGGTGGGTTATTATGGTTCCCAATGGCACACACTGTGACACAGCTCTTGACACTTCAGTTTGTTTGTTGATCCAGAAGATTACCACTGGCTTCACTGCATAGCTTTATAAGATGCCTTGATTGTATATACAAGGCACCAAATAATTCATAAACACTGCGCCAGGACATTTCCTATCTGTCAAATCGTTTCAGTTCATCCGCTACTGTAGTCCAGTTCTATTTCAGCTTAAAATCTAAGACAACAGCGTCATTGTTGAAAGAGGAAGACATTCTTAACAACGATGCTAAATAAACAATTTTCAGAATGTATTTTCCACTAAAATATCCCAAGATTTTATTTTAACATTTTCACTTCCGTTTTTCATTTGTTGTTTTTGTTGACGGGAGTGGTCTAAAATACAAACCTTAATTACGTAGACTGTTACACACTGTGTATACTATCTATAGATATATTTCGTGTAAGAGATTTCTAAAAAATGAAAATGCTATCAAAATATTCGACGAATGATTAAATTTGCATATGGGAGAAACTGATGTACGTTACACGATGCACGTTTGACGATTAAACGCACGATGCACGATAGACGATAGACGGACGCACGATACACGAAAAACGGACGCACGATAGACGTTAGACGGACGCACGATACACGCAAATTTTGTAACTTTAAACGTTCACAGTACTGTATGATTATTAAAAATCATAAAGTGCAAGAAAAAGTGAACGTGTCTTTGTAATAATCCGATATCTTTGAAATTTGCATGGTTTCTAGAGATATTTGAGGTGAGCTCATGGCCGAAATTTCAGAGCTCTAGACCGTCGGCAAGGCACCAAACGGGGAAAAACACTATAATTATGAATTAGCATTTTCTAGAGATATTTGAGATGAGCTTATTGCCAAGATTTCAGAGTTCTGGCCAGTCGGCAAGCACCCAACGGGGGAGAAAACTCTATAATTATTAAATAGCGTAAAGTGCGAGAAAAAGTGAACGTGTCTTTTGCACGGTTTCTAGAGATGTTTGAGGTGAGCTTATGGCCGAAATTTAATAGCTCTAGACCGTCTGCAAGGTACCAAACGGAAGAAAAAACACTAAAAATTATTAAATAGCGTAAAAGGCAAGAAAATGTGAACGTGTCTTTCTAATGATCCGATATCTTTAAAATGTGCACGGTTTCTAGAGATGTTTAAGTTGAGCTTATGACCGAAATTTCAGAGCTCTAGACCGTCGGCAAGGTACCAAACGGTGGAAAAAACACTATAATTATTAAATAGTGTAAAGTGCGAAAAAAGGTGAACGTGATTCTGTAATAATCCGATATCTTTGAAATTTGCACGGTTTCTAGAGATATTTAAGGTGAGCTTATGGCCGAAATTTCATAGCTCTAGACCGTCGGCAAGGTACCAAACGGGGGAAAAAACACTATAATTATTAAATATCGTAAAGTGCGAGAAAAAATTAACGTGTCTTTGTAATAATCCGATATCTTTAAAATTTCCACGGTTTCTAGAGATATTTGAGGTGAGCTCATGGCCGAAATTTCAGAGCTCTAGACCGTCGGCAAGGCACCAAACGGGGAAAAACACTATAATTATGAATTAGCATGAAGTGCGAGAAAAAGTGAAGGAGTCTTTGTAATAATCCGATATCTTTGAAATTTGCACGGCTTCTAGAGATATTTGAGGTGAGCTTATGGCCGAAATTTCAGAGCTTTAGACAGTCAACAAGGTACCAAACGGGGGAAAAACACTATAATTATTAAATAGCGTAAAGTGCGAGAAAAAGTGAACGTGTCTTTGTAATAATCCGATACCTTTGAAATTTGCACGGTTTCTAGAGATATTTGAGGTGAGCTTATGGCCGAAATTTCAGAGCTCTAGACCGTCGGTAAGATACCAAACGGGGGAAAAACACTATAATTATTAAATAGTTTAAAGTGCGAGAAAAAGTGAACGTATCTTTGTAATAATCCGATATCTTTGAAATTTGCACGGTTTCTAGAAATCTTTTAGGTGAGCTTATGACCGAAATTTCAGAGCTCTAGACCGTCGGCAAGGTACCAAACGTGAAAAAACACCATAATTATTAAATAGCGTAAAGTGCGAGAAAAAGTGAACGTGTCTTTGTAATAATCCGATATCTTTGAAATTTGTACGGTTTCTAGCGATATTTGAAGAGAGCTTATGGCCGAAATTTCAGAGCTCTAGACCGTCGGCAAGGTACCAAACAGGTGAAAAACACTATAATTATTAAATAGCGTAAAGTGCGAGAAAAAGTTAACGTGTCTTTTCAATTATCCGATATCTTTGAAATTTGCAGTGTTTCTAGAGATATTTGAGGTGATCTAATCGCCGAAATTTCAGAGCTCTAGACCGTCGGCAAGGTACCAAACGTGGGAAAAAAAACTATAATTATTAAATAACGTAAAGTGCGAGAAAAAGTGAACGTGTCTTTGTAATAATCCGATATCTTTAAATTTTGCACGGTTTCCAGAGATATTTGAGGTGAGCTTATCGCCGAAATTTCAGAGCTCTAGACCGTCGGCAAGGTACCAAATGGGGGAAAAAACACTATAATTATTTAATAGTGTAAAGTTCGAGAAAAAGTGAACGTGTCTTTGTAATAATCCGATATCTTTGAAATTTGCCCGCTTTCTAGAGATATTTGAGGTGAGCTGATGGCCGAAATTTCAGAGCTCTAGAACGTCGGCAAGGTACCAAACTGGAGCAAAAACACTATAATTATTAGTGTAAAGTGGGAGGAAAAGTGAACGTGTCTTTGTAATAATCCGATATCTTTGAAATTTGCACGGTTTCTAGCGATATTTGAGGTGAGCTTATGGCCGAAATTTCAGAGCTCTAGACCGTCGGCAAGGTACCCAACTGGGGAAACAACACTATAATTATTAAATAGCGTAAAGTGCGAGAAAAAGTGAACGTGTCTTTGTAATAATCCGATATCTTTGAAATGTGCACGGTTTCTAGAGATATTTGAGATGAGCTTATGGCCGAAATTTCAGAGCTCTAGACCACCGGCAAGGTACCAATCGGGGGAAAAACACGTTTATTATTAAATAGCGTAAAGTGCGAGAAAAAGTGAACGTGTCTTTGTAATAATCCTATATCTTTGAAATTTGCACGGTTTCTAGAGATATTTAAGATGAGCTTATGGCCGAAATTTCAGAGCTCTAGACCGTCGGCAAGGTACCAAACGGGGGAAAAACACTATAATTATTAAATAGCGTAAAGTGCGCGAAAAAGTGAACGTGTCTTTGTAATAATCCGATGTCTTTGAAATTTGCACGGTTTCTAGAGATATTTGAGGTGAGCTTATGGCCGAAATTTCAGAGATCTAGACCGTCGGCAAGGTACCAAACGGGGGAAAAACACTATAATTATTAAATAACGTAAAGTGCGAGAACAAGTGAACGTGTCTTTGTAATAATCCGATATCTTTGAAATTTGCACGGTTTCTAGAGATATTTTAGGTGAGCTTATGGCCGAACTTTTAGATCTCTAGACCGTCGGCAAGGTACCAAACGGGGGAAAACGCTATAATTATAAAAAAGCGTAAAGTGCGAGAAAAAGTGAACGTGTCTTTGTAATAATCCGATACCTTTGAAATTTGCACGGTTTCTAGCGATATTTGAGGTGAGCTTATGGCCGAAATTTCAGAGCTCTAGACCGTCGGCAAGGTACCAAACGGGTGAAAAACACTATAATTATAAAATAGCGTAAAGTGCGAGAAAAAGTGAACGTGTCTTTGTAATAATCCGATATCTTTTAAATTTGCACGGTTTCTAGAGATATTTGGGGTGAGCTCATGGCCGAAATTTCAGAGCTCTAGACCGTCGGCAAGGTACCAAACTGGGGAAAAACACTATAATTATTAAATAGCGTAAAGTGCGAGAAAAAGTGAACGTGTCTTTGTAAAAATCCGATATCTTTGAAATTTGCACGGTTTCTAGAGATATTTGAGGTGAGCTTATGGCCGAAGTTTCAGAGCTCTAGACCGTCGGCAAGGTACCAAACGGGAAAATAAACACTATAATTATTAAATAGCGTAAAGTGCGAGAAAAAGTGAACGTGTCTTTGTAATAATCCGATATCTTTGAAATTTGCCCGCTTTCTAGAGATATTTAAGGTGAGCTTATGGCCGAAATTTCAGAGCTCAAGACCGTCAACAACGTACCAAACGGGGGAAAAAACACTATAATTATTAAATATCGTAAAGTGCGAGAAAAAAGTAAACAGTCTTTGTAATAATCCGATATCTTTGAAATTTGCACGGTTTCTAGAGATATTTGAGGTGAGCTTATTGCCATGATTTCAGAACTCTAGACAGTCGGCAAGGTACCCAACGGGTTAGAAAACACTATAATTATTAAATAGCGTAAAGTGCGAGAAAAAGTGAACGTGTCTTTGTAATAGTCTGATATCTTTGAAATTTGCACGGTTTCTAGAGATGTTTAAGGAGAGATTATGGCCGAAATTTCAGAGCTCTAGACCGTCGGCAAGGTACCAAACGGGAGAAAAAACACTATAATTATTAAATAGTGTAAAGTGCGAAAAAAAGTGAACGTGTCTCTGTAATAATCCGATATCTTTGAAATTTGCACGGTTTCTAGAGATATTTGAGGTGAGCTTATGGCCGAAATTTCATAGCTCTTGACCGTCGGCAAGGTGCCAAACGGGAAAAAAAAAACACTATGATTGTTAAATATCGTAGTGCGAGAAAAAATGAACGCGTCTTTGTAATAATCCGATATCTTTGAAATTTCCACGGTTTCTAGAGATATTTGAAGTGAGCTTATGGCCGAAATTTCAGAGCTCTAGACCGTCGGCAAGGTACCAAACGGGGGAAAAACACTATAATTATGAAATAGCGTAAAGTGCGAGAAAAAGTGAACGTGTCTTTGTAATAATCCGATATCTTTGAAATTTGCACGGTTTCTAGAGATATTTGAGGTGAGCTTAAAGCCGAAATTACAGAGACCTAGACCGTCGACAAGGTTCCAAACGGGGGAAAAAACACTATAATTATTAAATAGCATAAAGTGCGAGAAAAAGTGAACGTGTCTTTGTAATAATCCGATATCTTTTAAATTTGCACGGTTTCTAGAGATATTTGAGGTGAGCTTATGGTCGAAATTTCAGAGCTCTAGACCGTCGGCAAGGTACCAAACCAGGGGAAAAATCTCTATAATTTTTAAATAGTGTTAAGTGCGAGAAAAAGTGAACGTGAATTTAAAATAATCCGATATCTTTGAATTTTGCACGGTTTCCAGAGATATTTGAGGTGAGCTTATGCCCGAAATTTCAGAGCTCTAGACCGTCGGCAAGGTACCAAACGGGGGAAAAAACACTTTAATTATTAAAAAGCGTAAAGTGCGAGAAAAAGTGAACGTGTCTTTGTAATAATCCGATATTTTTGAAATTTGCACGGTTTCTAGAGATATTTGAGGTGAGCTTATGGCCGAGATTTCAGAGCTCTAGACCGTCGGCAAGGTACAATGTACCGAACGGGGAAGAAAGCGCTATAATTATTAAATAGCGTAAAGTGCGAGAAAAAGTGAACGTGTCTTTGTGATAATCCGATAACTTTGAAATTTCCCCGGTTTCTAGAGATATTTGAGGTGAGCTCATGGCCGTAATTTCAGATCTCTATACAGTCGGAAAGGTACCAAACGAGGGAATAACTCTATAATTATTAAATAGCGTAAAGTGCGTGAAAAAGGGAACGTTTCTTTGTAATAATCCGATATCTTTGAAATTTGCAGGGTTTCTAGAGATTTTTGAGGTGAGCTCATGGCGGAAATTTCACAGCTCTAGACCGTCGGCAAGGTACCCAACGGGAGAAAAAACACCATAATTATTAAATAGTGTAAATTGCGAAAAAAATGAACGTGTCTCTGTAATAATCATATATCTTTGAAATTTGCACGGTTTCCAGAGATATTTGAGTTGAGCTTATGGCCGAAATTTTATAGCTCTAGACCGTCGGCAAGGTACCAAACGGGGGAAAAACACTATATTTATTAAATATCGTAAAGTGCGAGAAAAAATGAACGTGTCTATGTAATAATCCGATATCTTTGAAATTTGCACGGTTTCTAGAGATATTTGAGGTGAGCTTATGGCCGAAATTTCAGAGCTCTAGACCGCCGGCAAGGTACCAAACGGGGGAAAACACTATAATTATTAAATAGCGTAAAGTGCGAGAAAAAGTGAACGTGTCTTTGTAATAATCCGATATCTTTGAAATTTGCACGGTTTCTAGAGATATTTTAGGTGAGTTTATGGCCGAAATTTCAGAGCTCTAGACCGTCGGCAAGGTACCTAGCGGGGGAAAAAACACTAAAATTATTAAAAAGCGTAAAATGCAAGAAAATGTGAACGTGTCTTTGTAAAAATCCGATATCTTTGAAATTTGCACGGTTTCTAGAGATATTTGAGGTGAGCTAATGGCCGAAATTTCAGAGCTCTAGACCGTCGGCAACGTACCGAACGTGGGAGAAAACACTATAATTATTAAATAGTGTAAAGTGCAAGAAAAAGTGAACGTGTCTTTGTAATAATCCGATATATTTGAAATTTACACGGTTTCTAGAGATATTTTAGGTGAGCTTATGGCCGATATTTCATAGCTCTAGACCGTCGGCAAGGTACCAAACGGGGGTAAAAAACACTATAATTATTAAATATCGTAAAGTGCGAGAAAAAGTGAACGCGTCTTTGTAATAATTCGATATCTTTGAAATTTGCACGGTTTCTAGAGATATTTAAGGTGAGCTTATGGTCGAAATTTCAGAGCTCTAGACCGTCGGCAAGGTACCAAACGGGGGAAAAACACTATAATTATTAAACAGCGTAAAGTGCGAGAAAAAGTGAACGTGTCTTTGTAATAATCCGATATCATTGAAATTTGCCCGGTTTCTAGAGATATTTGAGGTGAGCTTATGGCCGAAATTTCAGAGCTCTAGACCGTCGGCAAGGTACCAAACGGGGGAAAAAAACACTATAATTATTAAATAGCGTAAAATGCGAGAAAAGGTAAACGTGTCTTTGTAATATTCCGATGTCTTTGAAATTTGCAGGGTTTCTAGAGATATTTAAGGTGAGCTTATGGCCGAAATTTCAGAGCTCTAGACCGTCGGCAAGGTACCAAACGGAGGAAAAACACTATAATTATTAAATAGCGTAAAGTGCGAGAAAAAGTGAACGTGTCTTTGTAATAATCTGATATCTTAGAAATTTGAACGGTTTCTAGAGATATTTGAGATGAGCTTATTGCCAAGATTTCAGAGTTCTGGCCAGTCGGCAAGGCACCCAACGGGGGAGAAAACTCTATAATTATTAAATAGCGTAAAGTGCGAGAAAAAGTGAACGTGTCTTTGTAATAATCCGATATCTTTGAAATTTGCACGGTTTCTACAGATGTTTGAGGTGAGCTTATGGCCGAAATTTCATAGCTCTAGACCGTCGGCAAGGTACCAAACGGGAGAATAAACACTATAATTATTAAATAGCGTAAAAGGCAAGAAAATGTGAACGTGTCTTTGTAATAATCCGATATCTTTAAAATTTGCACGGTTTCTAGAGATGTTTAAGTTGAGCTTATGACCGAAATTTCAGAGCTCTAGACCGTCGGCAAGGTACCAAACGGTGGAAAAAACACTATAATTATTAAATAGTGTAAAGTGCGAAAAAAGGTGAACGTGATTCTGTAATAATCCGATATCTTTGAAATTTGCACGGTTTCTAGAGATATTTAAGGTGAGCTTATGGCCGAAATTTCATAGCTCTAGACCGTCGGCAAGGTACCAAACGGGGGAAAAAACACTATAATTATTAAATATCGTAAAGTGCGAGAAAAAATTAACGTGTCTTTGTAATAATCCGATATCTTTTAAATTTCCACGGTTTCTAGAGATATTTGAGGTGAGCTCATGGCCGAAATTTCAGAGCTCTAGACCGTCGGCAAGGCACCAAACGGGGAAAAACACTATAATTATGAATTAGCATAAAGTGCGAGAAAAAGTGAAGGTGTCTTTGTAATAATCCGATATCTTTGAAATTTGCACGGTTTCCAGAGATATTTGAGTTGAGCTTATGGCCGAAATTTCAGAGCTCTAGACCGTCGGCAAGGTACCAAACTGGCGAAAAAACAATAATTATTAAAAAGTGTGAAGTGCAAGAAAAAGTGAACGTGTCTTTGTAATAATCCGATATCTTTGAAATTCGAACGGTTTCTAGAGATATTTGAGGTGAGCTTATGGCCGAAATTTCAGAGCTCTAGACCGTCGGCAAGGTACAAAACGGGGTAAAAAACACTTTAATTATTAAATATCGTAAAGTGCGAGAAAAAGTGAACTTGTCTTTGTAATAATCCGATATCTTTGAAATTTGTCGGTTTCTAGAGATATTTGAGGTGAGATTATTGCCGAAATTTCAGAGCTCTAGACCGTCGGCAAGGTACCAAACGGTTGAAAATCACTATAATTATTAAATAGCGTAAAGTGCGAGGAAAAGTGAACGTGTCTTTGTAATAATCCGATATCTTTGAAATTAGCACGGTTTCTAGAGATATTAGAGGTGAGCTCATGACCGAAATTTCAGAGCTCTAGACCGTCAGCAATTTTACAAACGGGGGAAAAACGCTATACTTATTTAATAGCGTAAAGTGCAAGAAAATGTGAACGTTTCTTTGTAATAATCCGATATCTTTGATATTTGCACGGTTTCTAGCGATATTTGAGGTGAGCTTATGGCCGAAATTTCAGAGCTCTAGACCGTCGGCAAGGTACCAAACGGGTGAAAAACACTATCATTATTAAATAGCGTAAAGTGCGTGAAAAAGTGAACGTGGCTTTGTAATAATCCGATATCTTTGAAATTAGCACGGTTTCTAGAGATATTTGAGGTGAGCTAATGGCCGAAATTTCAGATCTCTAGACCGTCGGCAAGGTACCAAACGGGGGAAAAACACTATAATTATTAAATAGCGTAAAGTGCGAGAAAAAGTGAACGTGTCTTTGTAAAAATCCGATATCTTTAAAATTTGCACGGTTTCTAGAGATATTTGAGGTGAGCTTATGGCCGAAGTTTCAGAGCTCTAGACCGTCGGCAAGGTACCAAACGGGGAAAAAAACACTATAATTATTAAATAGCGTAAAGTGCGAGAAAAGGTGAACGTGTCTTTGTAATAATCCGATATCTTTGAAATTTGCCCGCTTTCTAGAGATATTTAAGGTGAGCATATGGCCGAAATTTCAGAGCTCTAGACCGTCGGCAAGGTATGATACGGGGGAAAAAACTCTATAATTATCAAATAGTGTAAAGTGCGAGAAAAAGTGAACGTGTCTTTGTAATAATCCGATATCTTTGAAATTTGCGCGGTTTCTAGAGATATTTGAGGTGAGCTTATGGCCGAAATTTCAGAGCTCAAGACCGTCAACAACGTACCAAACGGGGGAAAAACACTATAATTATTAAATAGCGTAAAGTGCGAGAAAAAGTTAACGTGTCTTTGTAATAATCCGATATCTTTGAAATTTGCACGGTTTCTAGAGATATTTGAGGTGAGCTAATGGCCGAAATTTCAGAGCTCTAGACCGTCGGCAACGTACCAAACGGGGGAGAAAACTCTAAAATTATTAAATAGTGTAAAGAGCAAGAAAATGTGAACGTGTCTTTGTAATAATCCGATATCTTTGAAATTTGCACGGTTTCTAGAGATATTTTAGGTGAGCTTATGGTCGAAATTTCATAGTCCTAGACAGTCGGCAAGGTTCCAAACGGGGGAAAAAAAACTTTATAATTATTAAATATCGTAAAGTGCGAGAAAAAGTGAACGTGTCTTTGTAATTATCCGATATCTTTGAAATTTGCACGGTTTCTAGAGATATATGAGGTGAGCTTATTGCCGAAATTTCAGAGCTCTAGACCGTCGGTAAGGTACCAAACGGGAAAAAAACACACTATAATTATTGAATAGCGTAAAGTGCGAGAAAATGTGAACGTGTCTTTGTAATAATCCGATATCTTTGAAATTTGCACGGTTTCTAGACATATTTGAGGTGAGCTTGTGACCGAAATTTCAGAGATCTAGACCGTCGGCAAGGTACCAAACGGGGAAAAAAACCCTGTAATTATTAAATAGCATAAAGTGCGATAAAAAGTGAACGTGTCTTTGTAATAATCCGATATCTTTGAAATTTGCCCGCTTTAAGAGATATTTGAGGTGAGCTTATGGCCGAACTTTCAGAGCTCTAGAACGTCGGCAAGGTACCAAACTGGAGAAAACACACTATAATTATTAGTGTAAAGTGCGAGAAAAAGTGAACGTGTCTTTGTAATAATCCGACATCTTTGAAATTTGCACTGTTTCTAGAGATATTTGAGGTGAGCTTATGGCCGAAATTTCATAGCTCTAGACCGTCGGCAAGGTACCAAACGGGGGAAAAACACTATAATTATTAAATATCTTAAAGTGCGAGAAAAAATGAACGTCTGTATGTAATAATCCGATATCTTTGAAATTTCCACGGTTTCTAGAGATATTTGAGGTGAGCTTTAGACAATCGGCAAGGTACCAAACGGGGGAAAAACACTATAATTATTAAATAGTGTAAAGTGCGAGAAAAAGTAAACAGTCTTTGTAATAATCCGATATCTTTGAAATTTGCACGGTTTCTAGAGATATTTGAGGTGAGCTTATTGCCATGATTTCAGAACTCTAGACAGTCGGCAAGGTACCCAACGGGTTAGAAAACACTATAATTATTAAATAGCGTAAAGTGCGAGAAAAAGTGAACGTGTCTTTGTAATAATCCGATATCTTTGGAATTTGCACGGTTTCTAGAGATATTTGAGGTGAGCTTATGGCCGAAATTTCATAGCTCTTGACCGTCGGCAAGGTGCCAAACGGGGTAAAAAACACTATGATTGTTAAATATCGTAGTGCGAGAAAAAATGAACGTGTCTGTAATAATCCGATATCTTTGAAATTTCCACGGTTTCTAGAGATATTTGAAGTGAGCTTATGGCCGAAATTTCAGAGCTCTAGACCGTCGGCAAGGTACCAAACGGGGGAAAAACACTATAATTATGAAATAGCGTAAAGTGCGAGAAAAAGTGAACGTGTCTTTGTAATAATCCGATATCTTTGAAATTTGCACGGTTTCTAGAGATATTTGAGGTGAGCTTATGGCCGAAATTACAGAGATCTAGACCGTCGACAAGGTTCCAAACGGGGGAAAAACAATATAATTATTAAATAGCGTAAAGTGCGAGAAAAAGTGAACGTGTCTTTGTAATAATCCGATATCTTTTAAATTTGCACGGTTTCTAGAGATATTCGAGGTGAGCTTATGGTCGAAATTTCAGAGCTCTAGACCATCGGCAAGGTACCAAACCAGGGGAAAAAACTCTATAATTATTAAATAGTGTAAAGTGCGAGAAAAGGTGAACGTGTATTTAAAATAATCCGATATCTTTGAATTTTGCGCGGTTTCCAGAGATATTTGAGGTGAGCTTATGCCCGAAATTTCAGATCTCTAGACCGTCGGCAAGGTACCAAACGGGGGAAAAAACACTTTAATTATTAAATAGCGTAAAGTGCGAGAAAAAGTGAACGTGTCTTTGTAATAATCCGATATTTTTGAAATTTGCACGGTTTCCAGAGATATCAGGTGAGCTTATGGCCGAGATTTCAGAGCTCTAGAACGTCGGCAATGTACAATGTACCGAACGGGGAAAAAAGCGCTATAATTATTAAATAGCGTGAAGTGCGAGAAAAAGTGAACGTGTCTTTGTGATAATCCGATATCATTGAAATTTCCCCGATTTCTAGAGATATTTGAGGTGAACTCATGGCCGTAATTTCAGATCTCTAGACAGTCGGAAAGGTACCAAACGGGGGAATAACTCTATAATTATTAAATAGCGTAAAGTGCGTGAAAAGTGAACGTGTCTTTGTAATAATCCGATATCTTTGAAATTTGCAGGGTTTCTAGAGATTTTTTAGGTGAGCTCATGGCGGAAATTTCAGAGCTCTAGACCGTCGGCAAGGTACCCAACGGGAGAAAAAACACTATAATTATTAAATAGTGTAAATTGCGAAAAAAAAATGAACGTGTCTCTGTAATAATCATATATCTTTGAAATTTGCACGGTTTCCAGAGATATTTGAGTTGAGCTTATGGCCGAAATTTCAGAGCTCTAGACCGTAGGCAAGGTACCAAACGGGGGAAAACACTATAATTATTAAAATAGCGTAAAGTGCGAGAAAAAGTGAACGTGTCTTTGTAATAATCCGATATCTTTGAAATTTGCACGGTTTCTAGAGATATTTGAGGTGAGTTTATGGCCGAAATTTCAGAGCTCTAGACCGTCGGCAAGGTACCTAGCGGGGGAAAAAACTCTAAAATTATTAAAAAGCGCAAAATGCAAGAAAATGCGAACGTGTCTTTGTAAAAATCCGATATCTTTGAAATTTGCACGTGGGAGAAAACACTACAATTATTAAATAGTGTAAAGTGCAAGAAAAAGTGAACGTGTCTTTGTAATAATCCGATATATTTGAAATTTACACGGTTTCTAGAGATATTTTAGGTGAGCTTATGGCCGATATTTCATAGCTCTAGACCGTCGGCAAGGTACCAAACGGGGGAAAAACACTATAATTATGAAATAGCGTAAAGTGCGAGAAAAAGTGAACGTGTCTTTGTAATAATCCGATATCTTTGAAATTTGCACGGTTTCTAGAGATATTTGAGGTGAGCTTATGGCCGAAATTACAGAGATCTAGACCGTCGACAAGGTTCCAAACGGGGGAAAAACACTATAATTATTTAATAGCGTAAAGTGCGAGAAAAAGTGAACGTGTCTTTGTAATAAACCGATATCTTTTAAATTTGCACGGTTTCTAGAGATATTTGAGGTGAGCTTATGGTCGAAATTTCAGAGCTCTAGACCATCGGCAAGGTACCAAACCAGGGGAAAAAACTCTATAATTATTAAATAGTGTAAAGTGCGAGAAAAGGTGAACGTGTTTTTAAAATAATCCGATATCTTTGAATTTTGCACGGTTTCCAGAGATATTTGAGGTGAGCTTATGCCCGAAATTTCAGAGCTCTAGACCGTCGGCAATGTACCAAACCGGGGAAAAAACGCTATAATTATTAAATAGCGTAAAGTGCGAGAAAAAGTGAACGTGTCTTTGTAATAATCCGATATCTTTGAAATTTGCAGGGTTTCTAGAGATTTTTTAGGTGAGCTCATGGCGGAAATTTCAGAGCTCTAGACCGTCGGCAAGGTACCCAACGGGAGAAAAAACACTATAATTATTAAATAGTGTAAATTGCGAAAAAAAATGAACGTGTCTCTGTAATAATCATATATCTTTGAAATTTGCACGGTTTCCAGAGATATTTGAGTTGAGCTTATGGCCGAAATTTTATAGATCTAGACCGTCGGCAAGGTACCAAACGGGGGAAAAACACTTTATTTATTAAATATCTTAAAGTGCGAGAAAAATGAACGTGTCTATGTAATAATCCGATATCTTTGAAATTTCCACGGTTTCTAGAGATATTTGAGGTGAGCTTATGGCCGAAATTTGAGAGCTCTAGACCGTCGGCAAGGTACCAAACGGGGGAAAACACTATAATTATTAAATAGCGTAAAGTGCGAGAAAAAGTGAACGTGTCTTTGTAATAATCCGATATCTTTGAAATTTGCACGGTTTCTAGAGATATTTGAGGGGAGTTTATGGCCGAAATTTCAGAGCTCTAGACCGTCGGCAAGGTACCAAACCGGGGGAAAAAACTCTAAAATTATTAAAAAGCGCAAAATGCAAGAAAATGTGAACGTGTCTTTGTAAAAATCCGATATCTTTGAAATTTGCACGGTGTCTAGAGATATTTGAGGTGAGTTAATGCCGAAATTTCAGAGCTCTAGACCGTCGGGAACGTACCGAACGTGGGAGAAAACACTACAATTATTAAATAGTGTAAAGTGCAAGAAAAAGTGAACGTGTCTTTGTAATAATCCGATATATTTGAAATTTACACGGTTTCTAGAGATATTTTAGGTGAGCTTATTGCCGATATTTCATAGCTCTAGACCGTCGGCAAGGTACCAAACGGGCGAAAAAACACTATAATTATTAAATAGCGTAAAGTGCGAGAAAATGCGAACGTGTCTTTGTAATAATCCGATATCTTTGAAATTTGCATGGTTTCTAGAGATGTTTGATGTGAGTTTATGGCCGAAATTTCAGAGCTCTAGACCGTCGGCAAGGTATCAAATTGGGGAAAACACTATAATTATTAAATAGCGTAAAGTGCGAGAAAAAGTGAACGTGTCTTTGTAATAATCCGATATCTTTGAAATTTCCACGGTTTCTAGAGATATTTTAGGTGAGCTTATGGCCGAAATTTGAGAGCTCTAGACCGTCGGCAAGGTACCAAACGGGGGAAAACACTATAATTATTAAATAGCGTAAAGTGCGAGAAAAAGTGAACGTGTCTTTGTAATAATCCGATATCTTTGAAATTTGCACGGTTTCTAGAGATATTTGAGGTGAGTTTATGGCCGAAATTTCAGAGCTCTAGACCGTCGGCAAGGTACCCAACCGGGGGAAAAAACTCTAAAATTATTAAAAAGCGCAAAATGCAAGAAAATGTGAACGTGTCTTTGTAAAAATCCGATATCTTTGAAATTTGCACGGTTTCTAGAGATATTTGAGGTGAGCTAATGGCCGAAATTTCAGAGCTCTAGACCGTCGGCAACGTACCGAACGTGGGAGAAAACACTTCAATTATTAAATAGTGTAAAGTGCAAGAAAAAGTGAACGTGTCTTTGTAATAATCCGATATATTTGAAATTTACACGGTTTCTAGAGATATTTTAGGTGAGCTTATGGCTGATATTTCATAGCTCTAGACCGTCGGCAAGGTACCAAACGGGGGAAAAAACACTATAATTATTAAATATCGTAAAGTGCGAGGAAAAGTGAACGCGTCTTTGTAATAATTCGATATCTTTGAAATTTGCATGGTTTCTAGAGATGTTTGATGTGAGTTTATGGCCGAAATTTCAGAGCTCTAGACCGTCGGCAAGGTATGAAATTGGGGAAAACACTATAATTATTAAATAGCGTAAAGTGCGAGAAAAAGTGAACGTGTCTTTGTAATAATCCGATATCTTTGAAATGTGCACGGTTTCTAGAGATATTTTAGGTGAGCTTATGGTCGAACTTTCAGAGCTCTACTAGACCGTCGGCAAGGTACCAAACGGGAGAAAAACACTATAATTATTAAATAGCGTAAAGAGCGAGAAAAAGTGAACGTGTCTTTGTAATAATCCGATATCATTGAAATTTGCCCGGTTTCTGGAGATATTTGAGGTGAGCTTATGGCCGAAATTTCAGAGCTCTAGACCGTCGGCAAGGTACTAAACTTGCTAAAAAAAACACTATAATTAATAAATAGCGTCAAGTGCGAGAAAAAGTGAACGTGTCTTTGTAATCATCCGATATCTTTGAAATTTGCACGGTTTCTAGAGATATTTGAGGTGAGCTTATGGCCAAAATTTCAGAGCTCTAGATCGTCGGCAAGGTACCAAACGGGGGAAAAACACTATAATTATTAAATAGCGTAAACTGCGAGAAAAAGTGTACGTGTCTTTGTAATAATCCGATATCTTTGAAATTTGCACGGTTTCTAGAGATATTTGAGGTGAGCTTATGGCCGAGATTTCAGAGCTCTAAACAGTCGGCAAGGTACCAAACCGGGGAAAAACACTATGATTATTAAAAATCATAAAGTGCAAGAAAAAGTGAACGTGTCTTTGTAATAATCCGATATCTTTGAAATTTGCATGGTTTCTAGAGATATTTGAGGTGAGCTTATGACCGAAATTTCAGAGCTCTAGACCGTCGGCAAGGTACCAAACGGGGGAAAAAACACTATAATTATTAAATATCGTAAAGTGCGAGAGAAAACTCTATAATTATTAAATAGCGTAAAGTGCGAGAAAAAGTGTCTTTGTAATAATCCGATATCTTTGAAATTTGCACGGTTTCTAGAGTTGTTTGAGGTGAGCTTATGGCCGAAATTTCATAGCTCTAGACCGTCGGCAAGGTACCAAACGGGAGAAAAAACACTATAATTATTAAATAGCGTAAAAGGCAAGAAAATGTGAACGTGTCTTTGTAATAATCCGATATCTTTAAAATTTGCACGGTTTCTAGAGTTGTTTAAGGTGAGCTTATGACCGAAATTTCAGAGCTCTAGACCGTCGGCAAGGTACCAAACTGGCGAAAAAACAATAATTATTAACAAGGGTGAAGTGCGAGAAAAAGTGATCATGTCTTTGTAATAATCCGATATCTTTGAAATTCGAACGGTTTCTAGAGATATTTGAGGTGAGCTTATGGCCGAAATTTCAGAGCTCTAGACCGTAGGCAAGGTACAAAACGGGGTTAAAAAACACTTTAATTATTAAATAGGGTAAAGTGCGAGAAAAAGTGAACGTGTCTTTGTAATAATCCGATATCTTTGAAATTTGTCGGTTTCTAGAGATATTTGAGGTGAGCTTATTGCCGAAATTTCAGAGCTCTAGACCGTCGGCAAGATACCTAGCGGGGAAATAACACTATAATTATTAAATAGCGTAAAGTGCGAGAAAAAGTGAACGTGTCTTTGTAATAATCCGATATCTTAAAAATTTGCCCGATTTCTAGAGATATTTGAGGTGAGCTTCTGGCCGAAATTTCAGAGCTCTAGACCGTCGGCAAGGTACCAAACGGAGGAAAATCACTATAATTATTAAATAGCGTAAAGTGCGAGAAAAAGTGAACGTGTCTTTGTAATAATCCGATATCTTTGAAATTTGCACGGTTTCTAGAGATATTTGAGGTGAGCTTATGGCCGAAATTTCATAGCTCTAGACAGTCGGCAAAATATCAAACGGGGGAAAAAACGCTATAATTATTAAATATCGTAAACTGCGAGAAAAAATGAACGTGTCTTTGTAATAATCCGATATCTTTGAAATTTGCACGGTTTCTAGAGATATTTGAGGTGAGCTTATGGCCGAAATTTCAGAGCTCTAGACCGTCGGCAAGGTACCAAACGGGGGAAAAACACTACAATTATTAAATAGAGTAAAGTGCGAGAAAACGTGAACGTGTCTTTGTAATAATCCGATATCTTTGAAATTTGCACGGTTTGTAGAGATATTTGAGGTGAGCTTATGACCGAACTTTCAGAGCTCTAGACCGTCGGCAAGGTACCAAACGGGGAAAAACACTATAATTATTAAATAGCGTAAAGTGCGAGAAAAAGTGAACGTGTCCGATTTCCGATATCTTTGAAATTTGCACGGTTTCTAGAGATATTTGAGGTGAGCTTATTGCCGAAATTTGAGAGCTCTAGACCGTCGGCAAGGTACCAAACGGGGGAAAAACACTCTAATTATTAAATATCGTAAAGTGCGAGAAGAAGTAAACAGTCTTTGTAATAATCCGATATCTTTGAAATTTGCACGATTTCTAGAGATATTTGAGGTGAGCTTATGGCCAAAATTTCAGAGCTCTAGACCGTCGGCAAGGTACCAAACCGGGGAAAAAACACTATAATTATTAAATAGCGTAAAGTGCGAGAAAAAGTGAACGTGTCTTTGTAAAAATCCGATATATTTCAAATTTGCACGATTTATAGAGATATTTGAGGTGAGCTAATGGCCGAAATTTCATAGCCCTAGACAGTCGGCAAGGTTCCAAACGGGGGAAAAAACTCTATAGTTATTAAATATCGTAAAGTGCGAGAAAAAGTGAACGTGTCTTTGTAATTATCCGATATCTTTGAAATTTGCACGGTTTCTAGAGATATTTGAGGTGAGCTTATTGCCGAAATTTCAGAGCTCTAGACTGTCGGTAAGGTACCAAACGGGAAAAAAAACACTATAATTATTTAATAGCGTAAAGTGCGAGAAAATGTGAACGTGTCTTTGTAATAATCCGATATCTTTAAAATTTCCACGGATTCTTGAGATATTTGAGGTGAGCTTATGGCCGAAATTTCAGAGCTCTAGACCGTCGGCAAGGTACCAAACGGGGAAAAACACTATAATTATGAAATAGCGTAAAGTGCGAGAAAAAGTGAACGTGTCTTTGTAATAATCCGATATCTTTAATATTTGCACGGTTCTAGAGATATTTGTGGTGAGCTTATGACCGAAATTTCATAGCTCTAGACCGTCGGCAAGGTACCAAACGGGGGAAAATACACCATAATTATCAAATAGCGTAAAGTGCGAGAAAAAGTGAACGTGTCTTTGTAAAAATCCGATATATTTCAAATTGGCACGGTTTCTAGAGATATTTGAGGTGAGCTTATTGCCAAGATTTCAGAACTCTAGACAGTCGGCAAGGTACCCAACGGGTTAGAAAACACTATAATTATTAAATAGCGTAAAGTGCGAGAAAAAGTGAACGTGTCTTTGTAATTATCCGATATCTTTGAAATTTGCACGGTTTCTAGAGATGTTTAAGCTGAGCTTATGGCCGAAATTTCAGAGCTCTAGACCGTCGGCAAGGTACCAAACGGGAGAAAAAACACTATAATTATTAAAAATCGTAAAATGCAAGAAAATGTGAACGTGTCTTTGTAATAATCCGATATCTTTGAAATTTGCACGGTTTCTAGAGATATTTGAGGTGAGCTTATGGCCGAAATATCAGAGCTCTAGGCCGTCGGCAAGTTACCACACGGGAGAAAAAACACTATAATTATTACATAGGGTAAAATGCGAAAAAAAGTGAACGTGTCTCTGTAATAATCCGATATCTTTGAAATTTGCACGGTTTCTAGAGATATTTGAGGTGAGCTTATGGCCGAAATTTCATAGCTCTAGACCGTCGGCAAGGTGCGAAACGGGGAAAAACACTATAATTATTAAATAGCGTAAAGTGCGCGCAAAAGCGAACGTGTCTTTGTAATTATCCGATGTCTTGAAATTTGCACGGTTTCTAGAGATATTTGAGGTGAGCTCATGGCCGAAATTTCAGAGCTCTAGACCGTCGGCAAGGTACCAAACGGGGGAAAAAACACTATAATTATTAAATATCGTAAAGTGCGAGAAAAAGAGAACGTGTCTTTGTAATAATCCGATATCTTTGAAATGTGTACGGTTTCTAGAGATATTTAAGGTGAGCTTATGGCCGAAATTTCAGAGCTCTAGACCGTCGGCAAGGTACCAAACTGGGAAAAAATTAATATAATTATTAAATAGCGTAAAGTGCGCGAAAAAAGCGAACGTGTCTTTGTAATAATCCGATGTCTTTGAAATTTGCAGGGTATCTAGAGATATTTGAGGTGAGCTTATGGCCGAAATTTCAGAGCTCTAGACCGTCGGCAAGGTAATAAACGGGGGGAAAAACGTTATAATTATTAAATAGTGTAAAGTGCGAGAAAAAGTGAACGTGTCTTTGTAATAATCCGATATCTTTGAAATTTGCACGGTTTCTAGAGATATTTGAGGAGAGCTTATGGCAGTAAATTCAGAGCTCTAGACCGTCGGCAAGGTACCAATCGGGTGAAAAAAACCTATAATTATTAAATAGTGTAAATTGCGAGAAAAAGTGGACGAGTCTTTGTAATAATCCGATATCTTTGAAATTTGCACGGTTTCTAGAGATATTCGAGGTGAGCTTATGGCCGAAAATTTCAGAGCTCTAGACCGTCGGCAAGGTACCAAACGGGGGAAAAACATTATAATTATTAAATATCGTAAAGTGCGAGAAAATGTGAACGAGTCTTTGTAATTATTGGATATCTTTGAAATTTGCACGGTTTCTAGAGATATTTGAGGTGAGCTTATGGCCGAAATTTCAGAGATCTAGACCGTCGGCAAGGTACCAAACGGGGGAAAAACACTATAATTTTTTAATAGCGAAAAGTGCGAGAAAAAGTGAACGCGTCTTTGTAATAATCTGATATCTTTGAAATTTGCACGGTTTCTAGAGATATTTGAGGTGAGCTTATGCCCGAAATTTCAGAGCTCAAGGCCGTCGGCAAGGTACCAAATTGGGGAAAAAACACTATAATTATTAAATATCGTAAAGTGCGAGAAAATGTGAACGTGTCTTTGTAATAATCCGATATCTTTGAAATTTGCACGGTTTCTAGAGATATTTGAGGTGAGCATATGGCCATAATTTCAGAGATCTAGACCGTCGGCAAGGTACCAAACCAGGGAAAAAACACTATAATTATTAAATAGCGTAAAGTGCGAGAAAATGTGAACGTGTCTTTGTAATAATCCGATATCTTTGAAATTTGCACGGTTTCTAGAGATATTTGAGGTGAGCTTATGGCCAAAGGTTCAGAGCTCTAGACCGTCGGCAAGGTACCAAACGCGGGAAAAAAACACTATAATTATTAAAAAACGTAAAGTGCGAGAAAAAGTGAACGTGTCTTTGTAATGATCCGATATCTTTGAAATTTGCACGGTTTCTAGAGATATTTGAGGTGAGCCTACGGCCGAAATTTCAGAGCTCTAGACCGTCGTTAAGGTACCAAACGGGGATAAATCCTATAATTATTAAAATCTTTGAAATTTGCACGGTTTCTAGAGATATTTGAGGTGAGCTTATGGACGAAGTTTCAGAGCTCTAGACCGTCGGCAAGGTACCAAACGGGGGAAAAACACTATAATTATTAAATAGCGTAAAGTGCGAGAAAAAATTGAACGTGCCTTTGTAATAATCCGATATCTTTGAAATTTGCATGGTTTCTAGAGATATTTGAGGTGAGCTCATTGCCGAGATTTCAGAGCTCTAGACCGTCGGCAAGGTACCAAACGGGGGAAAAAACAATATAATTATTAAATTGCGTAAAATGCGAGAAAAAGTGAACGTGTCTTTGTAATAATCCGATATCTTTGAAATTTGCAAGGTTTCTAGCGACATTTGAGGTGAGCTTATGGCCGATATTTCAAAGCTCTAGACCGTCGGCAAGATACCAAACGGGTGAAAATCACTATAATTATTACATAGCGTAAAATGCGAGAAAAAGTGAACGTGTTTGTAATAATCCGATATCTTTGAAATTTGCACGGTTTCTAGAGATATTTGAGGTGAGCCTACGGCCGAAATTTCAGAGCTCTAGAACGTCGTTAAGGTACCAATCGGGGATAAATCCTATAATTATTAAAATCTTTGAAATTTGCACGGTTTCTAGAGATGTTTGAGGAGAGCTTATGGCCAAAATTTCAGAGCTCTAGACCGTCGGCAGGGTACAAAACGGGGGAAAAAACACTATAATTATTAAATAGCGTAAAGTGCGAGAAAAAGTGAACGTGTCTTTGTAATAATCCGATATCATTGAAATTTGCAAGGTTTCCAGAGATGTTTTTAGGTGAGCTTATGGCCG